>OX382265.1:32179909-32746088 GCA_947507595.1 Pyralis farinalis
AACCAGAGATATATGAAGGATAAACTGACGGGTTTGTAAGATAATTCCACTAAATAACTGCATCTGCACGATTACGCTTGTTATTTGAATCGCCCAGGTATACTGCAGTGTCAATACAAGTATTATGTTAAAAAATCCTGTACCGCAACTACGCTATATCAGTGCGTGTCATGCTAATTAACTAACACCTATCATGTTACCATCATAGACATAATAAAAAAACAGACACCGTCTCCCGAACTAAACACTGAAGCACCTCGATAGTGAGTCAGTTGCTATACGTACGAGCACTACGAGCCGACACGCACACATTCACACCATAGTAAGTCTACCGCCCGCCATTACTACCCGACACCTCGCCGCGTCATAACCTTGTCGAAAAATAATAATAATGCCGTCGTGCGTAGTGAAGAGCAGTCGAAACCATAGTGGTACAATTAAAAAAAGCCAAGGGATTACTTTTCATAGGTAAGCAAGTAATTTTTCTGATTAACTAATCGTTTTCACTTAAATTAATTTTGAAAACAATAAATCGACCGGTGTTGCCATAACTCACATTTCCAAATTAGCGTAAATGTGTGGGAGATCATTTTTCTTTCGTTCTCTTGTAATTCTTACATAATTCATAATTTGATACCTAATTTTGTTTCAACAGATTTATAAACTTACATCCTATGATTCTTTTACTGAACAACTATTATTCATATCTTTAATATTTTTAAGATTTCCATTGTCAAACGATGCATAGAAGAATGATTGGGTACAAATCATAGGAGAGTTCAGAAAAGAAAGCGGCTTGATTCCACCTAGATCCAGTGTAATATGCAGTTATATATTTTGAGGAGTGGCTGCAGTCTTCTGTGAGGTAAAGGTACTTCCCCAGTCAGGCTAACGTGCCCTACCTCTCTTTCGCCAGAGCCTCGTCTGGTCATTAAAATTGGTGTATTTGTTTGGGCATTTTTTACTTCAAATAAGTATGCATCTGTTTGTCCTACATAATAAAAGGAATATGTAATGTTACATTTCATGTGTTTATTTTATTTTTCAATACCTATTTTAAACAACACAAGTTACAAATCACCGGTCCATACAATTCGACTTTCGAAGACAGTAACGAATCATATAATTGTTTTATTCCTTTTTAGTTAAAGAAATGGGAAATTTTCATCCATCTGGCAACCCACTTGACACTCAACATAGTTACATGCCGCCATTGTGGTGCTTCAGTTGTTTCTCAGCGAGATTCCGTCTGACTTTATTATTACGTCTATGGTTACCATATTCCAAGCGAATGCTTTAGAAAATTTGTAACTTTTTATAAATGTCATCTTCAAAAATATGACAAAATGTCAGGCTCCATGACCTGTGGTTGCTGGCATAGAGATACTTCAAATTGAGAAGATGAAGCTTATTATGTTCTTATACATTTCCATAATCTTCAAAACAAACAATTGGTATAATATAATAACCTCATGAAAATATTAAATTCACTTCCCAAAAGTATTTAAGAACCAGCGTTAGCGAAACTGCACATAAACTTTTGTCAAGCCATAAAAATAGTTTATGAGAATACGCTGATATTACAGTAAACCGTGACCGAAACAATGTAGCTAAGGATATGCGCCAACGGATCAAAGACGGTAAAAAGAACTGGCGCAAGTACCTTTACTGAGGAACTGAACATGTACCTCTGTACTCAACACCGCTGGCTACATCTCAGTGTATCAAGCTACAGTCACTAAGCGAAAGGTAAAAAGATACAACATAATGTGTTCTATCCGACAGCAAGACCGTATTGCAATATCTATACTCCAAAATAATGAACTCAGGTCTAATATTCGAACAGTGGCGGCGCTAGACGAAGCCTGGTCGTCGGCGATACCAGCTTTGCGAGCCCCCCCCCCCCCCCCCCCCCATTATCAAGTCAGTAAAAAAATGTTAAATTAAATGAGCTGAATTGTACACAAGTTATAATTATAACAATTACAATTTACAAGTATTATTGCTAATCAATAATACTTGTTATATAATTACAAAAATTACAAAAAGCCCTTTTTTGCGAGGCCCTCGCAGGCGCGAGGCCGTAAGTGGTCGCCCCGCGTCGCCAACGCCTAGCGCCGCCACTGTATTCGAATGTCATCATGCTTTGGAAAAGGTTTATAAAAAAAGCCCTGTTACACTGCAATGAATCAAAGCCATAGCGGATGTAGGGATAATAATAATAAAACTGGCGAAAAATGGATCCGCATGAAATACCTAAGATAATAATAGACTAACCTACCATGACCAAATTGGTCGTGTTTTATCATAAGGTAATGTCAGGAGCCTTAGGAACTGCATGAAAAGAGTTATGAATGTGAAAGAAACGAGTGAAGTGTGTAAGGACCGCGTCTTATGACGCTAGGTTCTCTCTGCCTACCCCGCAAGGGACCTGGCGTGAAGATATATATATGTATATATATATATATATGAAATACCTAAGTAATGCCGATGATGCCACTCTCTTTTTCTAAGAAAAAGGGAGTGGCATCATCAATCATCATCAATCTATCTATCTACAACTTCACGCCAAATTTCTTGTAGGGTAGGCGAGAGAACCGAGGGCCACATGACTCGATCCTTACAAACCTCACTCGCTTCTTGGAAAACCGAGTAGATGTATGTATGTATATATATATATACATATATGTTATATCAACTTATAGGAAGTTGAACTTGGGAACATGCATAAAATAATTTAAGACGGAATATTTGTGCTAGTTGTTTGCGGAATAAAATTCACTGCGATGTTTTAATCTTTTAATAAATGCACAAATGAAGTTGAAGTGAGAGCTCTTTGCCGCAACATAGTAAAGAAAGAAGAGTAACGATCGAATATTCTCAACTGAAGAAGTCCAGACCATAAACCTAACAATATAAAAAGTTTCTTTCTCTGTCTACGTTAAAAGTTATTTTAAGCATTTTACTTCTCGCGATTAATGAAGATAAACGGGTTTAATTTAAAATGTTTTGGATACTCATTCCGTAAATGTAACGCGCGCAACACAAGTCAGTAAACGCATCCATAGATTGATCCTCTCTCCGTCAAATAGTTTCGATCCAAAATCGTGAATTGCATTGCATGGATCCGTATTAGATTGTTGTTCCGAATCCGTGTCGAATGTGTCGTTCCGTCTCAGTGTGAACATATCTGCCTGTTAGTTATTCTCATAAATTTCATCATGAAAGTCACTGTTACTACGCTCAACGACGAAATTTTCGTCTTGGACGTCTCCGAAGATCTAGAATTGGAAAATTTCAAGGCGTTTTGCGAGATAGAATCAGGTTTTCCAGCAAAAGATATAACTTTAAACTTTAATGGAAAGCCTCTTTTAGACGACAAGAAATCTTTAAAGGAGCATGGCGTTCACGATGGGGATGTTATAGTGTTGCTGCATATGCTGCAATCTGCATCCAACCTAAACCTTAACGACGCAAGCCAAGGTAGTCTTTGTTGTCCTATTTTCACAACTCATCTGCCTTAATATGCTTTGTCATCTGTTGTTTTTATTCATGACATTCCTGTCAATTGTCAATAGTAGGCCTTTTTGGGAGTAATGTTTTTTAAAATAATATAGTGACATACTTGCCATTAATTTTTTTTATTGAATATGTCAAAAATTCAAGTTTTCTTAAATGTTTTAAATCTACAAAACATCACTATACAATAAGTAAATTTACCTTTTAGCTTTGCCATCTGGCTTGGCTGATCTAGACTTCAGCGGTATTCAGGTGCCACCAGGGACAAGCTCAGGTCCTCCAATGGCATCCAGAAATCCACCTGTAGAGGAGGACCCTCGAATCATCAGGGAAATGTTCTTAGCTAATCCAGACCAACTGGCATTGCTCAAACAGAATAATCCAAGACTAGCAGATGCTCTACTTAGTGGCAATCTTGGTATGTAAAAACTGAGTTTAGTTTCAAATCAAATCTGAATTCCTATAAGTCTTATATTCATAAATAATTTTTTATTGATTTGTTTTCTATAGACACATTTGCATCTGTGCTTCGAGAACAGATATCGGCAAGGACTGAACGACAACAACAACGAATAAGGTAATACATAAATTATATTATGAAGCATGTATCTAAGCATATTATTAAGAGAAATTATAGCTTCTGGCGCAAAGTATTTATTGAAGTGTATGGATATATTCACAAACCTGTAAATTATTGTTTACAATTTAGATAGTTCTGATAGCAATGGCACTTAATGATATAAGGTACTTAATATTTATTTACTGATGGATTGTATGTATGATTATTTAACCATCTTAGTCAGGGTTCTGTTGTTTAAAGATACATGTTCTATTTGTTAAATACACTAACTGTTCATTAATATAAACACTCATATTAATGAGTATTTATATATGAATGGTACCTATAATGAGTAGTAAATGAGATTATACAGTCAATATCTATTAAGTCATACCATTAAAAATCAGATACATTGTGATTTATGGAAAAGCTTGTTTTGAATTCGTTATTACTTTCTTTTGCTTTTTGAGAAAATCAAACTCCTTTTATAACATGAATGGTTATATTTAGTTTTATCCAACCTCTGTAGAGTGTAAACTTGCTAAATCACCCAGTAGTAGTAAGATTGGAAGTATGCCAGTGTTATTTAAATTATCCTGTAGTATAAAAGTGGTAAACAAGTGACACAAAGTCAACATTCAGGGAGTGTTTCAATTTTACAAAGGCAACATTATGATGTTCATATTTTAATTTCTATGTTATTTTTGATTTGGCCAAATTCTATTAGGCATTAGGGAAGTAATAGAAGTAATGTAAACTTTTCTTCCACAATCTAAATAGCTATGTTACTACTCATGTAATCAAGGTTATTGCCAGTTCCTTTCGTTTAAAGTAATTCATGGTAATAGTGTATGCAAAAGAAGAAACTAACTGACATATGACACAAATTGCTGGGTGTAGTAGGAATACAAAGAATCTTCTTTACCAACATAGGGTTTAACCATTAAGAAAATATTTTTGAAAATAATGATAGGAAAAGACATCCAAAAATTCCCATAGTATACCAGGGTACACACAAAAATAAGTAATAAAAAATGTAGAATATTTAAAAAATATATTAATTTATATAACCACTGGATGCGTTTCTTAGTATGGTATTTTCAAAGTATGAGGATTAGGACTTATAATACCTAAGCTATTTTTAAAAAAATTCAGCGGATAACTAGATTATAAATATTATGTTCATGTTTACATGTTAATCAGAATAATGTTTACATATTTTAATGATTCTGTAATTAGATTCAGTTTAAAAACCATTAGTAATAATAGTTTTTCATTTAGGATGATGAACTCTGATCCATTTGATACTGAAGCTCAGAGGATGATTGCTGAGGAGATCCGGCAAAAGAATATTGAAGCTAACATGGAAGCTGCAATGGAGTACAATCCGGAGACATTTGGCACAGTTGTTATGCTGTACATAAACTGCCATGTGAACGGGTCAGTGTTACAAACAGAATGGTTACCTAATGATTAGATAGGGAATTTTGGAGCCACACTTAAGCATATTCTGAGGTCTGACTCCAAAATCACCACACAAAATTTTAAAGTAGTTTGTTTTTGGGACAAGGACTTGGAGAGAGCTTTAGTATCAGACTGTTTCTATCTGAGCCTGGAACTTGAATTCTACTTAGGAGATGGCCTCAGATTAGGAAGTAATGTCAGCGAAGGTTAAACTTGTATTGTGTTACCAACTTACTCAAAGAATCCAGACAGTTTAGGGCTCAGTTTCAACGCTTATACACAAAATAGAACTCTTGAGTACTTGACTAAAATTTGAACTCTTGAGTGTAGGATTGGTTTGAGGTTTGAGCTTAGAGTTTCTCCAATCTGGTAGCAACCATCAGTCTAGACTTAAACCAGAACTATGGACTGCTGCCGGGGGTCTTCGACAAGCAGATCTACAGACTTGGATTGGGCTATAGACTCAGACGCGCGCGACCTCTCATCGGAGGTCAGTCTCAGAATTGAACTCAGAAATTAAGTGCACAAGATAACTGTGGGTGAATTTGGACAGGGTCTTGGGACTCGTAGTTAGAATAGAACCTAATCGAGAGTCTGAAGTTCAGGTTTTAGTGTAAAGAGTGAACAGGTTATACAACAATATGGGGAATCTTATACCAAGTGTTCTGGATAGTAACAGAGTTACTTACAAACTCATAGAATTTTGGTTATATTTCGGCAATGCAAGCACCCACCAAATCCAGGTAAGCCATCATAATCTAACAAGGGAAGGAACGAGTATTGTGTTAGTGGATATCAGAGAGGTCTTTTGCAGACAACTAAGAGAATGCAGAGATGCGAAAAATAAGCTCATTTGCATTTGTCCATGGTGTCCACAATAATTTGATCATCCAAAATGGGTTGGTCCATGATAATACCTAAATTAGTACTAATAACTATGACTATACCAAGTAACTTGCTTCCTTAAAATTTTTCAATTTTTTCATTGTGAAGAAAATTGAGAAGTTTTTCATCAATATATTTCTGAATGAATAATCTATCTAAAGCGTGATGCCAAGTTTCTTGCTGGAAAGTGATACACTAGTGATGGTTACAGAATGTGTTTGGGACAGTTTGTTACGGAAATGTTACCAATGGTTTTAAGATGAATTAGAGATATTTTAAAAGATTTTTTTAAGAATTTTTTTAAAAGTTTTTAGGTTCTTTACCCCCCAGGTAGTCAAGAATATTTTTTATTCTATTCTTCTACTTAAAAGTTCTGATCTTAATTGTACCATTTTCTTGTTTCTGTAATTATATGTTATGTCGTTATAAAAATACTTTTAGTCCACTAACTTTAATTATCTACCCGTTTTCAGCGGCGAAACCGATATTAAACGACTCTTGAACATTTTGTCTGTTCCATTTTACATCTGCCCATCCTGCAAGGAACCCGATGTGTACATATACGTACATACTTGAACATTTTGATTATATAAAAATATAGATTACAAAGACTGCCTATACGTACATTCAAATAATCTAATATTTAGTAACTATTCTCAAGAGAACTGAAATTATTTGAATAAATAGACTAATGATTTTTATAACCGAATTAAGAACTGCAAATATTTCATGCTGTTTGAAGTTGTTTGGTTGATAATAAAAATAATTGGCACATATATTCTTATTTATCCAATGGAATAGTTCTGCGGTTATGAACAACCTAATATTAATCAATTTGTAATTGATCAGTTTATAGTAGATTGGTTTATAATTCATTGGTTTGGTTAGTCTGCACAGAGAAAGGGAACAAATTAGTATCCTGACATAACTGACCAGCACCAGCGTTGAGCAACCATGTGTGTCTGATGTGAGAATTACTACTTAACCTTTTAGTTGCAATGTAGGTATGAATACTTAGTGGTTACCTTGTATTATAAATAATAATAAAACAATAGTTTGCTTATGCGTGAGTTTAAATATATATATGTAATATTTCAGCTTTCCTGTAAAAGCTTTCATAGATTCTGGAGCTCAAACCACGATTATGTCTGCTGCATGTGCTGAGCGATGCAACATCATGAGGCTCGTGGACAACAGGTATGTTTATATATCATTATCCATGTATTTACAATGAAGGAATATATGCATTTTCAAATTTGTTACGAAGCCCCCTCAACGTGTAGATATGCTTATTCACGTATGTACAAGTTTTTTTTTATACAACATCGGGAGGAATACAAACACGCGGCCCCCATAGTGTAAAGTGGTTAACCTAGCCAATGTATGCGTGCAATACAGCAAGTATGCCCCATAACTCCACCCACTCCTAGGAATACAACAACCCTCCAGGGAGTTGTTATTTGGTTTGGATTTTCTGTGCAATGGAGGTACTTCTCCAGTGCTTTCATGAGCACTTATCTCTCTTAAAAACACCCCAACCAAGCCAAACGGACATGTTTATGCACATAAATAAAAAATAAATCTTGTATTTCCTCATTACATAGGTCACAAAATTTTGCAATATTCACAATGCCGTGGTGCAATGACTTTCCATATTGATATAGTAATATTAATATGGATAGGAAACTCCTACTAGGCAATTGCATGTTAGATTTCTATAACCGAAAAGAAAAGATAGGTGGTTAGAAAGTGAGCAGAGTTACATTGCACTTGGAGATATCTTATAGTGTGTGTATTGTATGACAGTGAGTATTAGATGTGTGATTAAATAAATAAATAATAAATATTGTCGGACAAATTACACAGTGCCACCTAGTCCCAAAGTAAGCGAAGCTTGTGTTATGGGTACTAGACAACTGATAAACATACGTAAATACTTTTTTTTTGTAAATACATACTTATCATACATAGAAAATACCCAGACCAAGACAAACAGACATGTTCATGCACACAAATGTTTGTACTGTGTGGGAATCGAACCCACGAGCGTTGGTGTCAAAGTAGTGTAACAACGCGTTTCACCACTGCGCCACCGAGCTCGTCGTCGTGTGATTAAAGGGGATGTGGAAATAGAAATGATGTGGTTGTGTTTTGTGCACTATTTTAATGCACATGAAACAGTACATTAGTAGGGTGGCAAAAAAAAATATTACCTCGTTTTGTGTATGTTCGCATGTGATTGTTATGGCACTCATGTCCTGTTAATATTGCGTATTGGCATGGTGAATACGAATGTCTATCTTATAGGTTCGATTTGCGCGTAGGTTCGATTCCCATACAAGACAAACATTTGTATTCTTGCGGGGTAGGCAGAGAGAACCGAGTGCTGTATGACTCAGTCCTTATACACCTTCACTTCACACGGTACTATAACATTCATAGCTCTTCTCATGCATGCTCGCTGGTTTCTATCGCTCCTGTCATCAGAGAAAAATATTCTTAATGTGTTAAATAAACATACACTTGAATCGAGTTTGTTTGCTGGTTATTTGAAATCCTCTAAAAAATTGCAGATGGGCTGGCATAGCCAAAGGCGTTGGAGTACAACGTATTATCGGCCGCATCCACATGGTCCAGATGAGAATCGAGAAGGATTTCCTCACCACTTCTTTCTCTGTGCTAGAAGAACAACCTATGGACATGCTACTTGGATTGGATATGCTGAAACGTCATCAGGTAATGTTGAAATAAAGTTTCAGACTCTATGCTGTATCCGGCAAGATCACAAGGCAAGTGATCACTTGACTGCGCATAAGGGCCTCTCTCAGAAGAATATAGTTTTAGCGCCTAAATGCCTCAGCCATACTGACCAATAGGAGGATATTCTAGCTAATAAGAGCTGTGCATTCCCTTCCCCCTCCCACGACCCCTAGCGGTGAATTTAGTTTGTTTGTTTGTTAGTTACTATGGAAAGTCGTATTATCGGCTCTCCATAGATTATTTTCATGGGCAAATGACTTTTGTATGATCATTCATATGATTTTGTCTTGTCCTTTCTGGTTTTGCTCCATAGAACAGATGTCGCGAGGTATGTATGGCTCGCTATACATACCATATTTATGTAGCGAGGGATTGAATCACCAACTGAAACATCTACATGCCAACTTTGGTACAAAAGATTTTCTTTAGTATTGCATCTTTATAAAAATACTAGCTGTAGCCTGCGATTTCGTTTGCGCGTATCCCGTAAAATTGGTTTTTTTTTTACTTTCTTTTTCCTCGGTGTCTAAGGGTCGTATTGTGAGATTGAATATCCCATTACCTTCATCAAAAATCGGGCTTTCAAATGGCAAAAGAATTTTCCAAATAGACTGGTAATTCTGGAAATTAATATGTTCAAACAAACAATCAAAGAAACAGACTCTTCTGCTTATATATTTGTATAGATTTATATTTTGGGTTATAAGTAGCTCACTAACATCTTTAAATTCAAATCCAACATCACCCGCACATGCATTACGCTAATTGACAAAAGTGTCGCTGTCGTAAGAGGGTTAAGGCGCTACAAAACAGCCCGAATGACGAAGGATCACCTCATCACAGAAGACCGCAGTGTTGCGTTGTTCTGTTCGTATTGGTAAGGGAGGGTAATCTCACTAACTCTTTACATAACAAGCGTTTATCGACTGCTGTTACCATTACTTGTTTGCGTTACTTAGTCTTTTGGCAAAGAAGCATATGATTCCACTGATGCTAATTAGTGTATGAGGCATGCTTGTCTTGCATGCACTTTTCATGGACGCATTTCGAATGCACTTGCGCTGTATCTTAAATAAAAATAAAGATCATCGCTATGCAAGGAGGGAATCCACCTGACGGCTGTGCAAATTTACGTAATATTTTTTAGCACTTCTAAAATTTATGAAGTGCTTAAAAACAAAAGCAGCTATCCAAAAGTATTTGATGAAAATATGTTGCAGTTTGAGGTATGCTTATGGAAGGAAGGCAATCGCGTTGCAAATGGTGATTACGCCATTCATGGCGGTTAATTATGTATGTGTACAGTATGTGTATATTCGGCCAATAAATGTATACCGCATGCCTCATCCTAAGGGATGCTTGTCGAGTGATTCGCGGAGCATTTGATTACTCTACTTTTTTATTTGTTGGCACAGAAGAATTTTCAGTGAAGATTTCGCTAGTTGTCGGTACTTAGGATTGTTTCATGTATGTGCCACCGAAATAGCCACGCTAGGATGTAGATTCGGAAAATCATGTTCGTCTATCAACAAGATGGGGTGGATAAATGGAGTTCATTTCTTTACCAACAAGTTTACTATTGACTTGACGTAAAAGAGTATTTGTATAAAATTGTCTTTTATGAATATTTGCAATCGTGTTTTAAATTTCTTTGGTAAATAAAACTTATTGGTTAAAAACTTTACTTTATTTGCAAACATTCTAAAAACTTTTTATATTTGGATGTTTGTCTAATTTATACTAAGAATCCAATGGATTTGTAGTAATTACTACTTAATATTTAATAAATAAAATTATTTATTATCTCTTTTATTCAATTATAATCCTATTAAATACATTTTTAAATATATCATTACTAAAAAAATACATTTAAAAATATATTTTATTATATTTATTATTATTACCTTGCGCGAGTTTTTCTATAACCATAAAGTGCATGTTTTAGGTTGGATTAATGGTATGACCCGATAATTATTGAAAAGTGAAAAATGGCTTGTGGTTTCTTATTAAAACTTTAAAGTGAAGTTTCATATTGAAACAGGGTAACACGTGACGTCATAATGAAAACAATATGGCATAAATGTGGCTCTATATTGGGCAGACTGAAAAAATTCAAACCTATTGAGTAGGTTATAAAAATAAAGGGGAGAGAAAGAAACTGAGAAATGGTCCCTTACAAAATTTTAAATGTATACAACATATACACCTTATTTAATAAAAAAAATGAAGCCTATTTTTTTATCAATTACTTAATCCTTTTTAGTTATTAATTTACGGTGTTCTTAGAAATAAGGCGTGTTTTTTTAATTTCTTAACACATTGACTTATCGAGTCAAAAATTACCTTAACTACTCTGAGTTTTACTAAAGATTTTTTTCTTTTAGTGCAATATTGACTTGAAACGCAACGTACTCCGTATTGGGACAACAGGCACAGAGACGCATTTTCTGCCAGAATCGGAGCTTCCAGAATGTGCTCGCCTCTCCGGCTACTCCGAAGACGAAATCGTCAACCAGTCCGTGAGGGACCATGAGGAACGCCAAGTTAAGGAGGCACTGGAAAAATCTAAACAAGGTGGGCGTGGCAAAAAGAAGTAATCAACGTAATATAATTAAGTTTAGGCTATCATTCGTATCTTGCCGTTTAATGAATTATGAAAATGATAAATCATTTATACGTATTTAAAACAATAAAAAAAGTAAACCTGAACTTTCTTTCTGTGTAGAATGGTTGAAACATTTGTTGATACGCGTCATCATTCTTCTTTGTCTTCTAGGATATTTTCTAAAATTTTCTTTTAGTTATTTTTACTATAAAATTCATTTTTTCTATTACCTACACTGTCTATCCTACGTATAAGCAAGCCTTAGTTGTTTGAGTGAAGTCCCTTAAGGTGAGTCCAAAAAAGATCATTTACTTAAAACAAGATGTCGAGCCTCTTTCTAAGTTTATATTTTCAAAATCGAACATGCAACAACGACTCTCATGGCATTGTTACGACTTCATTTTACAAACAGATATATGTTTAACATTGTATCGAACATAAAAAAGGTTATTTTTAAATCCGGCGACATGTACCGTTTGCTTTTAATGTATCATTTGAAGCAATTCAGTTCTATTACGGCGATACACAAGCGCCTAACGCTCGCTTAGAGCACTTCACTTTAAGCGTGTGACGCGTCAGAATAGCGGAGGTAGAGGTTGTGCGTGCTCCTTTAATTTTACTTAGTTTTTGTTATAAACAGAAATGACAATTACATGTTATTCGCTTGCTTTACATAACTTTTCAATTTCAATACTTCCACAATTTATTCACAAACATACTTAAGTATAAATTTATTCGCAAGCTTGTGTATAAGAATCACCACAAGAACACACCATAAAACGTAATGTATATTCTTAAACTTGTATGTTGCTTGCTTACTAATGTTAAATTAAGTTTCATAATCGCCCCAGCCACTGCTGTTGCACAAGACCCCATATCCTGATAAAAACCAGAGCTGCCCCCATGGATGATATTATGCGTAGGATTCACGCAGTCCATCCCAGTCCACATTGACTTATAGTACTATTCCACACCATTCGGTAGACCGAGATGAGACGTGTTAGGTGCAGAGCAGAGTTCTAGGCGAGACTGCTCCAATGAACCAAGTGGCACATCCGCTGACATCTCCGAACGAGAATTCAGCAGAAGATCCTGTATGACATTCTGTATCTGGTATTCTCATAGGAGAATATACCAGGTGAGGTAGACTATAGGCCTTCAGGTCTGTGATTTCTCTCAGCACATGTGCCCATATGCTTGTTTAGAAACTATAAGCCATAGAAAAAATTCCGTCGAAGAAATCAGAATCCCTGTCGTTGTCATTGCGCCAAGAGGCAAGCCACTCTACTCTCTCTATCAGGATGGGCGTTGAAGTCTCCCTGATACACTTACTCCGCGGAGAGATACTGCTCGAACATCATGTCAGTTGCCACTTGTAGCAATTATATCACTTTTATCATGTCACACAGTTACACATGCTAACGAGTTATGTTTGTGTCTTTATTATGGGCCCTGTAAGGGCACACATAAATTCTGATGTCGCCTCCGTGATCTTTGTACACCTGCAATACCTACAGGTTCTTGTCTTCGAGGAAATGAAGATGGCGACAACAAATATCCACCCAAACGAACATACCAGGGGTAGTGTAAGATGTTGCCGTGGAAGCGTTCTTGTGAAAATTGTGATTTGCGTCTCCATTAGGAAAAGTGTGATAAGCCAAGTAGTCTCGAGGTGTTGATATTCTACCGCGTTCATATTCGAGTGAAATCGCCTGATATCGCTGTAATCTACATTTATTGTGAAGTTGGTGGCCGCTGTAGCAATATATTTACTTGTTGAGATTAAATAAGTCGTTAAGCTGAGGGAATTAAAGTGCGGTCTCTTCCACTACATAGTCGTTTTCAGTTACATAGATGAAGTACCACTTCAGCCAGCCTCCCAGAGCGGAAATTACGTGATCCCTAAGATCGGCAACCGGGTATCCCTCGAGTGCTGCGGTCAGACTGTTCTATTCGATCAGACTGGTGGCTATTCGACAAAACACAATCCCGCTGTCTGCACAATGACTTCTGTATGACCTCACCCTTACTCACGCACAGGGACAACTATCCTTCAGCTGTCATTTGGAAGGTAGAGTACCTCCCTAGAGGGAATCAGAGTAAGAGGAGTTGTTATGCTCTACCTTTACGAGAAACTTCGAAAGAAGCAGAGCATAGCACGATCTCTGACTGGAGATTACGTCTTAGAACAAGGAACATTATAGTGTTTTGTGCAATAAAGGATAACATCACGCTCGCGCTGCCATATCTGTTGCTTACATGGAATCTCACTCACTTGAGGATTGTTGCGCCCCTGACAAAAGCTGTCAAAAGAATGTCGCAAACTCAAACACAAGTTTGATTCGGCACTCCTTATGTTATACCGAGAGGTGACATGAAGCAAGCCATTGATATGCAAAAGGAACAGAGTGGGTGATAAACCAAATCTTTGTACACAAGTTCAGGAGCAAATACCGTCAACTACGCCTTGTGTTGTACAATATCTCTCGGATAGGTAAGTTTAAATGATAAAAAAGTTAAAGGATAAAGCCTTTACTCTCCACTGACTCTGCCCAACAATGTGTCAAGTATTCTAAAAGATCAGCTGAACACATGTATTTTTAGGGATTGGGTGTATTGAAACCTTCCATGAGTTGGGGACTACATCGGGCGATTATGAGTATTGAAAAGGACGCGTTAAAATCGAACGTAACACACTTTAACACAATGATTGTAAATCTATCCGGCTTGCTTGACTAATGAATACTTAGACAAGGTCTCTATGGACAGTTTTTGCGAGAACTTAGTTTCTGGCATCGAGCCCTATCGTCAGAACCGCGGTATCGTCGATGATGTTTGAGCTCTATGCCAGCTGGGTTTCGACTTTGCAGGGCAGGCCAACGAATTATCCTGTACCCAAAATTGCTTTTGTGAGAGACTAGAACGCACGAGTTCATAGGCAAGTTTTAACAATTCTGCTAACAAATTTCGACTGTGTCTGCAAGACAACGTTTTCAGTACTCTTTTTTTAAGTGCAATGTTTTTCGCATCTCTAGTGGCGGCAGCATTGTACCAGGCATGCGTCCTGCTTATCAACGTTCAGACGATGAAAAGTTCCATGACCTATATAACCACGTCAGCGCCAGCATCGGCATATAGACACTGAATATCCACCGAAAATCTAACTTATCCCCATGGGTAGAAACGAAAAAACTACTCATCCCAGTTCGCGTGTGATTTTCACCGCATTCCGTTGCGCCAAAATATGATGATTTTCAGGGCGGGAGATTAACAAAAGATCTAAAAGGGAGAGTTTAATATAACATCCGCTTTCACATAGCTGTAGTACTTGCACAGGCGGTGAAACAACGTTGTGATAGGATCTTCCTACTTAGTGCAGTTATAAAATTCGACGTAGTGTCCTCCCCAGAAAGCGGGCGACTTGCGTGAAACTCCGGGAGGATTTTCCTTCACCGAGGAACAGTAATCATATGGAGTATTTTGTTTCTAAAACCGCTGTCTAATTTCTGTTTTTCTGAGAGAAAATCCTACTACTTCAGATTTTCTAATTACGAGCTATTGTCATTCGACGGCCACGATATATCCGTGACAATGACGTAACTATATCATCAACAATCATCATCTATTCTCGAAAAACATGGAAATGGCCCTTCCAATTCAATCAAATGACTGATTTGAATGATTACCTGAGAACTAAGTATTGAGAGATTAACGTCAGTTTAATTATTAAAACATTATTTTACAATATCAAAGCGTAGTCGATACTTGCATATCATACAGGGTCCGTCACTCGAAGTGTTACCAATTTTAAATGATGTTATTTAGTTATTCAAAGTAAGATTTATTAAAAATTGAAAGAAAATTGTAAAAAAAACATTAAATTTTATGAAA
The DNA here is from genome assembly GCA_947507595.1 of Pyralis farinalis. Lineage (NCBI taxonomy): Eukaryota > Metazoa > Arthropoda > Insecta > Lepidoptera > Pyralidae > Pyralis > Pyralis farinalis. Next base: position 32,195,593 of record OX382265.1, read on the forward strand.
ATCATCATTATTGTTCGATATGACCCCCTTTGGCACGGATTACGGCCTCGAGTCTTCCAACGAATGCATCGCAGGCCGCACGAAGATGGGTTTGCGGTATTCTTTTCCATTCCCGACGAAGCGCTGCCTTGAGCGTGTCCACACTTACATACCTTTTTGTTGACACAGCAGCCTCCAAAATAGACCACACCGAGAAGTCCATTGGATTCAAGTCTGGCGAGTAAGGAGGCCACTGTTGTGAGGAAATGAACCGAGGAACGTGGTTCTCTAAAAAAATTTGTGTCATGCGAGCTTTGTGGGACGGTGCTGAGTCTTGTTGAAATGTCCAGCTGTTTGTACCGAATTGCTTACGTGTCCACGGTATGAGAGCATCATTTAGCACTTTTTGCTGGTACACTTGCTGGTTGACTTTGACGCCCTTCTCGATAAACACGAGTGGCGACCGACCATTTGAGGTCACTGCGGCCCAGACCATAACCGAAGCAGGCGCTTGCTTACGAACGGCAATTCTGTCATCCAAATTATCGTTTGACTTGCCCTGTAGCCAAACACGATCATTTTGCTTGTTGACGTACTGCTGGACGGTGAAAATTTTTTCATCAGAAAAAACAATGTTTTCCAGCTCGCCACGTTCGTGTAAGGCTTTCAGTGCTCGAGCTCTTTGTAGCCGGACTATCTTCTGAGGTGAAGTAAGATGTTGTACTTTTTGGATCTTGTAGGGCTTCAGTTGGAGTTCTTTTTTTAGTATACGGCGAATGCTTGAGTCGGATACTTTCAGACTTTTCGCCAATTCACCTGCACTCTGACGAGGATTTCTTTGAATTCGAGCCTTCACCTTTCGAATCATATTACGTGATGTTGCGGTTTTCGGATGACCACCTCCATGTCGTTTAGCAATGCTCCCAGTTTCGTTATAACGCTTAATGGTCCGATACACAAACATTTTGTTCACACGTAGTTGTCGGAGCTCTCTAACAATAGCTGGTTGTGATTTTCCAGCCAAGTGCAAAGCGATCACATAGCTACGTTTAATATCCATTGCGAAAATTTATTTTAAAATTCAACTTAGTTCCCGCTATTTTTACCCACTTTAAAACAATGAAACAAACTGACGTTTCACCAATATTGGGCGCGCTGTCATTATTATTTTGAAAATAGAAGCAGCATGAAGTTGGTAACACTTCGAGTGACGGACCCTGTAGAAATGTGATATATACGCGTCATTTTTGATAAACAGGAATGATAAATAAATTTTAGATGACATGGTCTATTTCGGAATAAATGTAGGATATAACATTTGTTTAGACGCATTTTTACCAGATTAAACCAGAGAGCATGTATGAAGGGAATAATGAAAGTGGACGAAGCGAAACAAGTATGTAAGGATCGGGAAAGAAGTGGTCTCTGCCTACTCCTACGGGATAGAGGCGTGATTTTATCTATGTATTAACCAACAATGAAAAGAACAGTGCTACTTGCACTTGCAGCTTTTAATATCTATGTGTTATATATTTTTTCCTGATAGATGCTGCTCGGAACCAATTTGGATCGCAGGCATCATCTAGCACTCAGACATCCACCTCAAGTCAGGCCGGCGGACGAGTTGGTGGTAAGTAACAAACTGAGCTCGAATAAAAAATAATATTCAAATATGAAACCCGCATGGTAACTTCTAAAGTATTATTCTAAATAAAATAAATATTAACTCTTGTATTTTCCAAAGTCTTGTCAAAATCGATCCAAACGTTTCGGAGATTAGCTCGGAACATACAGACAGACAAAAATTTTAAAATTGATCTTTGGTATAAGTGTCGTGTACGTATACCTAGTCTTGCCATAAATACTGAAACAAAGAAAAAATAAAATTTCTATTGCAAATAACAATTATTACTTTTACAGTGTGTTAGTTTAATATATAAATATAGAACAATTTAAAATATAAAAAGCTTATTCGAAGTGGTCTCCATTGGCTGCATACAGCCCTTTAAACGTTGCGGCCAGTTATCAATAGAAGCACGCACTCTTTCCATGGGAAAATTCTTCACTGCCAATCGTACGGATTGTTTTAGGGACTCCAAATTATCATGGCGTTTAGAGCAATCCGTACTCTCTAAAACTAACCATAAATCATAATCCAGCGGATTAAGATCGGGACTAGACGACGGCCAGTCTTCAGCTCTGATGAAGTCCGAAACGTTCGTTTCCAACCAAGACTGCGTAGACCGAGCTTTATGACCCGGCGCCGTGTCTTGCTGGAAGGACCATTCTTGGTTATTGAACATGGTGTTGTTAAGGGGCTTCCTTCTCAAGAATGGTATCTTGATACACTTGTGCCGATGTTTTGATACCTTTTTCACAAAAGTATGGCTCAGTCACTCCTTCATAGCTAATACCCCACCAAACCATCACTGAAGTCGGATAGTGCCCACGTTGCAATCTGTCGACTAATTGGAAAGCTTCCTTAGAGCTTTGAGCATAAATACGGTCATTTTGTTTGTTAAAATGTTGCTCAATTGTAAAAATTTTCTCATCCGTAAACAAAATTTTTTTGTGACCTCCGTTTGCGTACCGCTTCAGTAGTTGTTTCGATTTTACCACCCTATTCTTTCCAATTATCAGTTAAGAAATGACCAATACGTCTCTTATAGGCTGCAAGTCCTAAGTCATCTTTTAAAATACGCAACATGGTTCTAGGTGCTATCTTCATCTCCCGAGATAAAATCTTTTGCTTTCGGACTGGATTTCTTCGAATTCTTTCCCTTACTGCTTTGACCACCTTTGCGTACGAACACTACGTGGACGGGCAGATCTTTTTCTGTCACAAACAGACGAGGTCTCATTGTACCTATTAATAGCCCGGTACACAAACATTTTACTAATACCAAGCGTATGAAGAGTTTTAAAAATTGCATTTCGTCTCCATACCTACTTTGTGTAATGCAATCACAGCGATTGGGTTCTCTTTATCACCCCACTCCATTTTAATATCGCAAAATATTGTACAATGTATTGGCGCCAAAATGAGAAAACTCAATGAACAATCATATAAAAATGACAGATTCCAAATTCAAATGTAATATTTTGTTTATTTTTAATTGTAACAGTATTTATGGCCAGACTAAGTATGTATTTAGTAAAATGCTGTTATTTGGACATTACAAACAGACACTTCATTTTATTTGTAAAGATGAAGTTAAGGTGACTTTTTATAGCTATCCTTAAAAAAAATATTCATAGAATTTGGTACTCAAGCTGATCTGAACGCTTTATCGGCTTTTGCATCGAACTTTTTGTTGACATTTTTATATAAAATAGTCTTTATTTGTATTTAAATAACATTTGTAGTAAACAAGCGCAACCGCTATCATCCAAATATTATTTTCTTTGAAAATGTAACCAAATGCGGCACGATTTATGTATGAATTTTAACATGAGCATGAATTTTAACTATATAATATCATTACTTGGTGTCCAGGTCTTGGGGACCCCAGCCAGACGATTCTCCCAACTGACAAATTCGGCGAAAGTGAGGTGGAAGAGATAGTTGCTCTTGGATTTACTCGAGAACAGGTATGTGGAAATTCTTTAAACCGCTGAACAATATTTTTTGCAAAATTGTGTGATCTAAGCTACATTTCGTAGCTTAGAACACACAAGTTATATCTTATGGGTTTGCGTCACCGACATGGTAATGTTAACATTATCTTTAGCTATGAGTTTGAGTTTCAAATTCATATTGGCAGTCCCCGTAACTGCCTAGCTTTTTATTTGTATATTTGCTTTATTTTTATTTGTCATCACAGGCAATCGTTGAGCTGCGTCGGTTCAACGGCGACAAGACTCAAGCAACTGTTGCGTTATTTGCGAAATCGTTAAAGTTCTGATATATACTGCGCGCCATCAAGGAACAATTCTTGGATATATTTGATGACCGTTTCTGGGAAGCTGTCCGGGAGGTACCTACTCTCATGTAATACATTGATGTAAAAAATTGACGTAAACTTATAACATGGCTTAAAGTTTCTTCTACTCATTGCGTAAAATTCTTAATTATTGAAATAACAATAAGTTACTATATATATATATATATATATATATATATATATATATATATATATATATATTCAATAGTCGTTATCATCTCTTTAAATTATTAAAATATCGTTTTGAAAATGTTCTATTTTTTTTTTGTTGAATGAAACATGCCATGTTACATTTTTACGATTTACCGTTTTTGTGTGTCTGTATCATCTGTATGCATTAATGTATTTCTAGGAAAGTAAGAATATATATAATTAATATGTAGACAAAAAATAGACTCCCTGTATCTTACTGGAAATGTTCTTGTCATCACAATTATCCAATAATTTGCAAGCAATATATTTTTTATTGTGATATCAAACATTGTTTCTCGTACTGAAAATGAGCATTACTGCATTATAAGTATGGCATAATAGAAGATTTGGACTACTATTATATAAATTTTCTGCCGTCACATGCCTAATTATCCCAAAACATTTAAGCCCCAATTCAAGCTTTAAATTACTGATGGCTTTTACAGAAGGCTACTCTGCGACAAGAATACCTTGAACTCAGTCGCCTTTATGACGATTTCGAGTGTACATTAAATGAAAATTCGCAATATAGGCCGAAAGTTTAGACCAGGGATGGCGAACCTTTATTGGTAAACGTATCATTTCTAGTAAAAAAAATCGAAGCGAATCGCGCGTCAGTCTTAACTAGATATGTATGGGTGACATCAAGTAATTTCTCTTGCATAATCTGTTACCGTTTGGACGAGTACTTCGTCTAATACTCAATGAACTTTGTTATCTACACTAATTTCGACAAATGACTTTTTTTTTTATCAAGTGCTTATAGACGTGCCCGAATTATATTGCCGTGTGGCACGCATGTCATTAATTCACCATCCCTGGTTTAGACTATGCTTCGAATTTCATCTTGGTTTTGGTCTGCATTTGACCCAACCAAACCTATTGTATTTTCGACGTAACGATGTTGAATGAAATATATATTATTTATACTGTCGACACATCTGTATGTAGTAGGAATACTTTTAACCTGCGTATATTCAATTCGGAGTAGACCAGATATCTCGAACTTTAATTGTTTTATTATGTTTATTTTAAGTAGGTACTATGATATTTCTTAGTTCTTATTAAATGTAAAATTCTAGAATGATACTATTTATTTCTTTGCTCAAAAATATAGTATCATAAAAACATAGAAATAAATTTAGCCCGTTGTAGCTTAGGGTACTTGGGGACTAGGGGTGTCGTAGGAATCCGGAGCTTTAACAATAAATATGAAAATCTACATTTATACAAAATGTATTTAATTTTGAAAGATTAAGTCGTTAAATTATAATTTTATCGATCGCTATGTACTACTTCTGATAATTACGGCCTTTTTTGTAAACGGGCATGTGACTCTGTTTGCTACGCTGACGTATTTATCCCTACAAAGACTGTACTTTTAATAATTTCTTAATTTGATGTGAACATTATACTGAATTAGTTCGTAGTGTTTCCCGTAGGTTAAGGGGAGAAGCGAGAAATGGGGACTGGACAAGCCGAATTTGTGTGGCATTTAGCTATAATGAATATATATTTAGTAATACCAAATGCGACAACGGCAGTTCTACATGCGGCCCTTTCACTGTGCGGTGGAAATGAGCGTGGCTGGCTATATGATTTAACGTTTTTTTTATGTTTACAAAAATATTTTCTTATCCAGTTATATTCTGGACTGAAAAAGTCTTAAGGTTTTTCATGTGGAATCAGTCCATACGTACGCAAATATTATAATAACGATGGCTAATAAAATATCGACATTGTACAAATCACAATAGTCATAAAATTGAAACTAATAAAATAATCATATTAGTAGAATGAAGAAGCTACACGGGGACATATTGCGTAGTTGACGTTCTGCGCTTGAGTATTTGAAATCGACGTAGTATAGTATGTACAAAATTTTTCTATGTATTGTGCGATGAAATTTAATTAAATTTAAAATAAATGCATAACATATTAATATATGTATATTGGTTGGTATATGTTTTAATGTATTTTCAATATTGAATGCATAAACCAATTGACCAATAAGCCAAGTCGAATGTCATTAGTACTTACAATACTGTATCTAATCGAGTAAGACTTAATATTTTTTCTGCTTTTGGGTTCACAACTCATGTTATGTCATGTTGTAGCGCTATTTGTAGAAATTACAATTTTCCCGAAAAGCGAACATATTTTACTATTATACGCAAATAACCTAAGGGTTATCAAATTTATATTCTACTAAAGTCGCCTGTACTTCGGTTGGTTCAAATGAAATCTATTTTATTTAGTAAAATATTTTGTACCTATGATTTTACCGAATTAATCATTGTACTGTTATTGATCTTTTTTTAATATTATTTGAATTATTATTGACTTTATTTTTTAAATCAATTTAACTACCATTGATTATATTATACGTTTAGGGAGAACTTTATTGTTTCAAAACGTTTTTGCATTGAACTTATGTCATGACATTTAATGATGCAGTCTTGACAGCATTGGCAGTTGTAATGCGTACGGAAAGTGAGTGTTTGGTAAATCAGTTGTTACATACCTTAAGACTTTAATTACCACGAAGCTTTCAAAAGTAAGTAACACGAACTAACGAATAGAAATCATTAGATACTGATGTTTGTTGATCAAGGTTTCGCAGCCTTCAGCTTAGAAGCGAAAGAGATGCAGTTTTAATAAAATTTCGACCTGGAAAGAAAGCTCGTTTCTAGATTATTATTTTGATCGAATCAAGCTGATACTTTTGTCATACTTCGATGTCCATGTTAAAATTGTAAGACCATCTTATATTTGAAACACTGGGCAGTACGGTCCATTTTCTTTGTACCCTATACATATATGTTAGTTTTTGAGGGCAAAAATACATGTACAGCCTAAAATTGTATTCCAGCGCACAGTCAATGCTGGCCTTATATTTTATAAGTTGAATTTATTATGTTATAATTCGGAAGACAACCTGTGCTCTTCTGAACGTAGTCAACTTAACATATAAGCATAATCATGTTTTAGTAGTACATACTTGGTAACAATAATCATAGCATATCGATTCCGACAGTGTTCGCGTAGATGTTCCAATAATCGGTGTTTAATATATCTTGGTGTTTGACTGTTCGAATTACTACTTTATTCCATGTAATAATGACAACTTAATTCATCTTCACCCTATGAAGGATTTTTTTATTTTTGACATCTAGTAAACAAAAAGATGATATTTATTTATTAACAGAATTACTGTCACTAGGTAAACTACTTTGGTTAGAATTATTATTTTGTTATTGTTTATTGATTTCCGATAGCAGATCATTAGATAGTCAAAGGTACTATTGGGTATGAACAAATTTTCTAAAAGATATTCTTTAATATAATTTAAGTTAGATTTGGCCTTTATGTTTAATATTTTGTATGTTTTCACTTACATTGAATAAAGATACCTATATAACTTATTATTTGGGTTTTATTTAACAGAGGTAGGGCGCATCATAGCAGCCTGTCTGGTAAAGTACCTTCACCTCGCAGAGGTAACCTGACCTAAATAATAACTCCTTGGGGATGTTATTTCGGTGAGGTTACCTCTGTAGTTCTATTCTGTTTTGTTGTCTGTAGTGTTCCTGCATGTGATAAGCTTCTAGAAGTTGCTCTGTTAGCAAAAGAGACCACCTTTGCTGACTGGCATTAACAGGTGCTAATAACTGTCTCATAATATCACAATTTTAGTTGTATTTAGATACAGATGCAGGATTTAACTATAGACTGCGCCTAGTTACGGAAAAAAGTTCTGGATTCAAGTATATAAAATATTTTTTTGCAACTTAATTTATATTTGCAGACCATTTTATTATGGATATATATAAAATCAAATTTGAAGCTCTTTGAAATATTTCGATAGCAAACTTAACACTTGTGACACTTGCTAGTGATGCGCTGTGTAGTAGCGATACAGTGGTTGTAGTAGTGTCTGCGCATCACCACACCACCTGCTCCACTCGCTAAAATTATGCAAATATATAAAGCGAAAGAGTATATGTTTGAACGCTCTAATCTATAGGTCAGTCGGATTTGAAAAAAATATTTTGCACTTGATAACCCAATCCTTGAGGAAGGCCTTTCAACATCACGATACAACCCCTTGGGACGAGTAAAAAGAAAGAATGTAAGAAAAATTCAATCTTCTCCAACGCCCTGGCAGGTTGTGTCGCTGCGAGTGAGTGAAGTTACCAGAACCGAAGTTCCTAAAGATTTATCGTGTTAGCCGTTGGGGTAGCAACGCGCGATTGATATTTCCTGTATTGCAAGCGTTCATAGCTGCGGTAAAAATTTAGTATATCATATATGAATAATCTCAGAAACCGTTTGACGGACTTATGAAAACTTACAGGTATATTGAATTTATTTTAGGTTTTTGTGTTTTCATTCAGAACATCGTCTGCCGGGATCTGTCAGTATTGTAATTAATTAGCAAAATATCACTATATGTTACTATATACCGTACAGTAATAATTCCATTCGCCAATTTTTTTATGGTACTTTCGGAGGCAAACGCGTACGGCTCACCTGGTGTAAAGTGGTTGCCATAACCTATGAAGAGGTGTCATAGAAGAAAAGTAAGTTGACGTTGTCACCCTGGCTGTTAACATAGTAACTTTCAAGAAGCCGGTAACCCCACTCACTCGCAGACACGCCACGACCCTCCAGGGAGCTGTTACGTCGCTGCGGCCTTCTGTTAGTCACTTCCCCAGTAGAACTGCTGTAATAATGTATTCTAATAATTATTTTATAAAATAAACCTTATTGGGGGTTAGCTAGTACAGTCGCACAGTAGTAAGTAACTGCAGAACACAGCAAAGCGATTTTTTTCATACTACGCAGTAATTTGTTCTTGTGGTGGCTGGATTGGCTGATAAGAAGAGATAAAAAGAGAGTTGGACATCCGGTTAGGGCATCGAGTCGGATGTCGAATTTGTACGTCGCATGACTGATGGACCTAAGGAGAAAAATGTCTAGGTACAGTCGACAACGAAAGTTAATTGCAATTTTTTTTAGCAATTTGTAGATGTAATTCGTTAACGTGTAATGTCAAGTTATTGACGTCCGATTGTTGCCAATAAAATTAATGACGATACAACTGAAGTACCTGGGCAACTGAAATTAGGCATTTTTTGAGTTTTTTTTCTTCTATAAAATAGCGTTTTCTCAGGAGAGACGGCTGTATACATAAACTTAAAAAGCAAAACCTAAGTTATATACAAAATCTGATCCAAATAGCATTTCTGAGAAACACAGAAAATGTGCAAAAATATAATGTTGTTAGTGGGTTGCAAACTTGTGCCTGTATAAGGTAGACAGTCATACGGTGGGGTCAAATACGTAATAATTGTATGTATATCTTCACGCCAGGTCCCTTGCGGGGTAGTCTCCACTCCATAAGACGCGGTCCTTACACACTTCACTCGATTCTTTACGTAATAATTATAGTGTCGAATATCGTTCTTAGTGTTTAACACGATCAATAATGTTCTCTGTTTTTTTTTTTGTAAAATCGCTTTTTTTCTTCATATACATGGGGCACACTAAAAGTTTTGCACTTCTAGCTAATCGGAACTATTTGAATTTCGAATGTTATATTTTTTGAAACGTTGCAACCTACTTAGTAATAAAAAAAAACAATTGGCGGGAAATCATTTGTCAATTATTTTTTATCACACATCAAAGTTCTACGTACGCAACGAAAATGGAATTGAGTCGAAAAGATTTTAGAGCGATAATTTTAAAAGTTCTCTCTCCGCAAGACTGTGCTGCTCGTCTTCAAAATGCTTTTGGGAGAGAAGCACCTTCTTTGAGCACCGTGAGGCGATGGTTTGCTGAATTTGAGAGAGGTCGAGTTTCTTTACATGACGAATTTCGTGAAGGGGGGCCTTCAACTGCCGTCAACGTAAATAATGTGGCTACTATTAAGCGGCTAATTGAAGAAAACCCGCGGATTACCTATGAGACAATTCCAGAACTATTGGGGATTGGTATGAGCCAAATTCAGAAAATTTTACACGAAGAATTGAAAGTTCGGAAACTTTGTTGTCGTTGGATCCCTCATGAACTGACAGCGGAGCAGAAGCGGGCTCGCGTGGAATGGTGCTCACAGATGCTACTGAAGAACGACCACGGACATTCTAATGCTGTTTATGACATTGTCACAGGAGACGAATAGTAGATTTATTGTTTTGAACCCGAAAAAAATCAGCAATCTTATGAATGGGTGTTTGAAAATGAGAACAGGCCAACAAAAGTGAGGCAGGCGAGAAACGTTAGTAAAAAAATGATCGCGTTTTTTTTCTCAGCTACGGGTCCCATCTGCACAATTCCACTTGAAGATCAAAAGAGTGTTAATGCCGAGTGGTATTCTACCATTTGTTTACCCAGGGTGTTAGAAAAAGTTCGCGAAAGCCGCGTTCTCCTACATCATGACAACGCTTCTTCACACACGGCCAACAAAACAAAGTCATTTTTAACTTCCGAAAAAGTACAACTCGTTACCCATCCTGTGCATAGCCCCGACCTAGCACCCTGTGATTTCTGTATTTTCCCCAAAATCAAAGATTTGATGAGAGGTTTCACTTTGACCAACTCCGAAGAGGCAGTGATAGCGTTCAATCAGCACGTAGAAAACATGCCTTCAGATCTGTGGTCCTCCTGTTTTAAAAAATGGTTCGATCGCATGAAAAAATGTTTAAAGTGTAAAGGAGAGTATTTTGAAAAGCATAATATTTTGGTTATAACATGTTGTTTTTTTAAGTTACGCAAAACTTATAGTGTGACCTACGTACATATATATAGACGAACTTAAAAAGTAAAGCTTTATCTAAATACAAAGTCTGATCTAAATTGTTAGAGCTGAGATATCCGAAATATATTTTATATATACAAGAATTACTCGTTTAATATAATAAGATATTCAGTATATAATAATACATAGGAAAATTCAACTAGAAACTTTGGCTCAGTGGCAGATCTGTTGTTCAGTGTAGTTCTACTTTTACAATAGTCAGCTGATTCTGGTGCTAATATTAGTTCAGTGTATGTTATGTGGGTATAGCATGTATGTTACGTATATTATGTATGTTATTTGTAACAATTTTATAAAACGCTTGCTGACCGCGTTCGTAATGAAGACGTGAGAGAAAGAGTTGGTCTAAAAGAGAGTGTCGGTGTTAAGATAAGAAAGGGCATGCTCCGTTGGTTCGGACATGTAGAAAGAATGCGGGACGAAAGAATGACGAAACAGATATACAATGCAAAAGTGGAAGGATGTAGGAGCCGAGGAAGGCCGAGACTAACCTACCATGACCAAATTGGTCGTGTTTTATCAGAAGGTGATGTCAGAAGCCCCAGGAACCGGCGAGAGTGCATGAAAAGAGCTATGAATGTCACAGAAGCGAGTGAAGTATGCGAGGACCGCGTCTTATGGCGCTCGGTTCTCTCTGCCTACCCCGCAAGGGACTTGGCGTGAAGATATACATACATACAATTTTATAAAAGTGGAGGTGGTCAGCGACTTTTAGTGCTGATTGTCCTTCCTCGTACCTGGCGAACAGCGACGAAGAATCATCTTTCGCCTTTCATTGATAAAGAGACGCAGTGCCGAAAATGTCCCTACTGTTAGGTTTTGTTGCGGTATTCATGAAAGTGGTTTGGGTGTCGTGTCTTGTAGTTGTGGTAACGCCGTTGCAGTCTTGATCTTGCTAAGAAGGTACTTTCTGACGCAAATACGCGAAAGTTTTGGCGTATTGAGATCATTTTGTGCTCACAAATCATACTATTGGTGTAAATGGTTCATTATCATTTTTAGTGTCAAAGCCAACCTCACTTGCATGGCGCTGTCTGCCAATTAACAAACAATGTCCAGTTGAAGACGTCTCCCTTTCAGATTACCTTATTCAATATTCTAATCACTGATGGGTTATTGTTCTTCTGCGAGTAAGTGGTAACCAACAGCAAAAAATCGCCAACGATAATCCTTGTATTGTAAACGTTTATAGACTGTAGTAACGATGTCATATCAGGCGGTTCGTATGCTTTCCTTTCGTCATAAAAAATAATACAAAAGAAAATATACTGCTCATTTGAGTAGTCTAAAAGCAAGTCGTTATGAATTCAAAATTTCAATAAAACGAAATACATTATATTTAATCACGTCTACAACTCAAAAAAAAATGTATAACGACATTATATGCAATTATACCAATGTGTCATTCGCTCAGCTGATCTTTTTTTGTATGAAGAAGGCATTTTTTTCCACATCATTGGCGATGCCGTATAAATGTAGTTCTTATTACTGAATGCGATCACTGATTTTCGTTTTAAATTTAATTTTTGGACTACCATGTACCATGTACTCATGGGCAGTATTTCCACCTGGATATAAAAATAGTTGTAAGTATATACGCTATATTTTATTTAAATACGCTTTGTAAATGTATAACAAACAGTAATTACTAATCGTTATAATAACGATACAATATTATTTTGACAGGCATTAAGAATAATAACACAATTTTTACGAATATCATAAAATAAAACATAAGAACTCTATTACTACCCATAAATAAATGTTTTGTACTTACACACTGTTGCTCCCATTAATATTATGCGATTATATAGTATTAATTTCAAAATATACCAATCACACATTTACATAGGGGACTATTTTATTATTTTTTTATTTCATTGTATTTATACGAAATCTAATTCGCTGGTTTTTTATGCCAATTTATAATTGTGATCTATTATTCTCTACGAACCAGAATGCACGATTCTATAAAATTACTATGAAAAGACAACGTGTCATACGTTGATATTTATGCACCAATCTTTCTTAAACGCACAGAAAACTTGGGTTGGTTGAGACATTAAAGAAAATGATACGTACCTGTCATTACTAGTATGTAACAGCGCTTAAAAGTAGCAATTGCAATAAGTATTATTAATGGAGTTATAAAAATAAATAGAGACACTACAAAATTCTTCATTTTCAAAATTCATGATTGGCAGTGGTTGATAACGTAGAGAACACTGGTATACACACCGTACATGATATGAATAGCTAATTATCTAGAGACCTAAACACATGTCGCAGGTTTTGTTGCGAATGACTTTAGTACTTGAGTGTCGTTTGAATGGTTTGATCCCGCTGGGTTTGGAATACGAATGAGTGACTACACAATGTCGTCCGTATCTGGTACTTGGTTTGCCAACTTATTTGCCATAGCACTTAGAATGTCTGTGAGCCTTGCAAATCTCTGATTCGGCGTGGTTAAAGCCCCGCGTTCACCCCAAAGAAAGTTTATGTGAAATTCAGTTCTGAATAATTCTAACAATGTAGGATCTAAAGTAGATCCTAACGAGGACATCTCTTGGACAACGGTCCGAGCGTTGCGTTTAAACATTTCCACCTGGTCAGGGAAATGACGAGCCGCTTCTAGATGCGCTGCAGTGGCGTTAAAGTCAAACTCCAGGCTATTCATTAGGCTGCTTGGAAAGGAGTCATCTGGCGGCATCAATCCTCCGCTTTCACCATCTGGAACAAAATTCGGATTAATAAAAACCATTGACTTTCTCTATGACGCCTGAACCCACTATCAACAATATCCATATCATGTGAATGCTCTTAGGGGATTGAAATACACTCTATGACAGCTAAGTTCAAATCAGTCACAGAAATCTAGGAATTTCACTTGATAGGTAGGTACTAAAAAAATACGTACAAAAATGCAATTCGTAATAGGCACTTATATTAATTTACCTGGAATTTTATCTTATTTCTTTTGTATGTTTGTTACGCGATCATTCCGCCAATTATGAAATGATTTTAATGATTCTTTTTTTGTTTGTTTTTATAAATTTTACGAAATGTATTCAGCGCTTTTTGAGAAAACGGACTGCACTCCAAACCTCATGTCAATACGGTTTTGATACAGATTATAATAATTAAGAACGTTAACAATAAACAAAGACATTGTTGGGAAAAGTGGACAAAATACTATTTCGCATTTGATTTGAATTTTATTGTCACACCCAGTACAATGGCAATGCATATAAATAAATAGACCATACGATACAAAATTGTTGCTTACATTTAAAATAAAGTATATTTAGTTTTGAAAAAGTTTACCAAGACACCATCCTGATTAACTTAGCTGTCATTGAATGCAGAGAAGTACTCCTTCATATTTTATCTACTCACGCAATAGATTCATACGACATGATTTTTATTACTGTTAGACAGTGTAGTGAGAGCGAACTGAAAATAGGTCCTGTTCCTTTCTATTGGGCATCGGTTATCAAACTTATCCGCAATCTGTTGTTCTAAACCAGCGTCTTCTAAAATGCGATTACGATCACTTCATGGATATTATATATACAGAATACTTACCAAACAGATGAAAACATAGCACTGGCGGAAGAACGTAGGGAGTTGTAGTATTAGGAGGTAATGGGTTGGTACCCTCATTCATGCTTTTGAAACACGGGCGCAGTTTTGCCTCGAACATAAAGGCATTGTCAGTGTAAACACGTCGCAAAATATTCCAGGCATTTTCTAAACATTCCACCTGAAATAGGTTTTTCGTTAGCTCGCTATGTGGTATACTACGTAGCAAAATAGAAGGATTTTACAAAGAATTACCTGTGGCATACATAATCCAAACATTATAGCTGAAAACCCATAAAGATTTCCAAGTGCTGTCTTCGTTTCCACTGCTAGGAGTATCCAATCATTGATAATATCTGCTCGTTGCCGGTCTGTTTGGCACGTTAATATAGTCACTGCTATAAGAAGGCGAATAGTCTCAATTCTGAAAAGAAAAGAAAATATTCACATGATGCGTTTTTTTTACTTAAAATACCACTCGGTAGAAAACCATTAAATGAGCACCTTTCAATAACATCTAAGCGTAGCGGTCTTCCCTGAGGTAGAAAACAAAGTTCTAATCCAGATGCAGTTCTGTCCAGTCCCTCAATTTGAATGGCATCGTCCAATAAGAAATGCAAATCTACTTTCGTCATGTGATTTGCCAGAATACGGGGACCCGAAGTTCGCAGTAGAAGTTTGATAGTATGCAAGGTCTCCGATTCAAGTGGCTTCGATAGCCCAAATGGTATGATCTTTGACTGGAAATTTTCAAGATTTATCCTAGATTCCACGACATAGTCCAGATTCTCTGATTCCAAAAGTTTTGCTTCTGTAAGGTCGTAATCAAATTGTTGTTTAATAGTAGGAGTTACGAGATTGTAATCGGAATCCATTCTCGATTTATTTGGGTCACTGTGAGCTGAACTCTGTGTCGAGTCACCAGACCCGTTTCCTGAATCTGATCCCGAAACATGGTATAAACGTTGAAGCTCTAATCGGCGATCATCGGCTTTGGGGCCATCATATCTTGCTGGTTTAGCAGGCGGACTGGTCGGTAAATTCGCATCCCACGTACTGGAACTGGAGTTAGATTCGCTGGAAAAGTGTTTGGCGTGCTTATTGGCCTGACTTTGTATGACCCCGTCAGCACTTGCACTCTTTCCGTGGTTAACATGTTGGCTCATGTCAATAGGCGTAAGTGAGTGAGACCTCTGCTTTTTAAAAGGCACTCGTAATTGCAAACCAGGTTTTGCTGCAAAATGACTGTACAGGCTGTAGGGCCCGGAGCCATCTCCTACTGGAGAAATAACAGAATTTATATCATCGCTGGGTATATAATTTGTCAACGGAACCACGCGATTGGCGGGGTACTGAATTCTAGCTCCGGAAGCAGCAGATATTGGCTTTCCAGAACCAACGTATGAAGTAATAAGGTCAGCTACAGTGTCATACGCTTCATCTTCAAATTGGTATTGATATCTTTCATACACCGTCTCAGGGTGCACGACAATCTGTAAAGATAAAAACTTAAATAGAATAATGAAAGCTATGAATTGAAATAAACTCCGTTAAAAACTAAAATCGATTTGTCTTCTTGTTCAAAATTTTTTTTAATGAAAGTATAGCACCTGCCAGATGCCATGACCAAGCTACGCTCGGTGATTTTTATAACAATTTATGTAAAATTGCTTTTTTTAGGAAATACGACTAATTAGACAAACTTAAAAATAAACTTTATCTAAATACAAAATTTTATCTAAATCGTTAGACCCGTTCCCGATATACATGAACTAGCAATTCTTAAAGTAGTATTGGGATATCCGTGAGTAACACTTATTCCTTGACAAATACATGAATGAAGTTGGTTAATTATATTCACTTAAACTATTTTGAATTAGCGCTAAAGATTCGATATGTATTTAACAAATCATGGGAACTCCTTAGGATTTTATCATAAAACACAAAAACGAAATTATCAAAAAAAAAATCTTACGATAGTTTCCCCGCGTAAACAGTGTAAAATAAAATATAAACTCTATTCTTACTCGTTGTATGACGAAATGTAAATGTTGTCCGTTGGAGCGGCAACTCAGCACGTAGTTGTCCGGTTGGGATGACGAATCCCTCACGAGGAACTCTCGATCTTGTTGCAGAAGGTTTTCGGCGGCAGTGCGGCTTAAGGCTCCATGGTACCATCCGTGGGATATAATCTGGTCCGACGGCAGTGAAAATTCCCACTCTAGTAATCCCGAAGTTGTCATAACACTTGACTCCTACAAAACAATTTTTATTAATAACCACTTTGGATACGCATTTAAATACCGGCATAACCCCAAGCCCAACTATGTAATCGCTGTAGTAGATTTTCAAAAGGAAGTGACCACACAATTTTCTTACCATTTTTAATACAGTTTACTATATCTTTACAGATAGTAGTAACACATCTGTTTTGCGAACTCGAAACCACATTTGTGAATGTAGGGGATGCTTGAAACTGTGTGAGTGCGGATGATGGGGTGTGATAGGGGTGGGTCGGATCAATACTAGCTCCCTTTGGGCTGTATGTTGGCAGCATTTAATTGTAAATGCTAACTTCGTGCCATCATAATACGCATGCGATGTTTGTATTCAAATATAGAACGACCGGATTTATTAAGTATGTAGATATCCTTGTATGCATAGATACAACTGTTTGTAAGACAGATAGATAACAACAAGTTGTTTCTTTTAGTAATATGTAAGTATTGCTTGATATGTTGTTCACATTAAAAAAAAAGCCTAATTTCAAATAAAAAAGCAACTAGCTTCCGCCCATGGCTTTGCGATCTTTCTAATATTTTCATATTACATAGATTAGCAATAACTGTCGACGAGCTCAGTGGCACCGCGGTTAATAACGTGACTTTGATACCAACGCTCGTTGATTCGATTCCACACACAAATATTTGTGTGCATGAACATGTCTGTTTGTCTTGGACTGGGTGTTTTAAGAGAGGTAGGACACATCAAAGCAGCCCGACTGGGGAAGTACCTTTACCTCACAGAAAACAGCAGCCAAATAACAATTCCCAAGAGGGTTATCGTGTCTCTGCATGTGAGTGAGGCCACCACTAAGCTCCCATGGAATCGCTGTGTTAGCAGCAGAGGAGGCTACGATAACCACTTTACATCAGGCACATTGTATACTTGTATGCCTCCCGACGTTATATATATAAAAAAAATACGAATGATAAAGAAACAAGTGACGCGTGTGCGGTACTTAGTTCTCTTTTTGCCTATCCTGCGAGGGAATTGACGTGAAGTAAGATCATATTGAAAAATCTCTTTTCGAAAATCTCAGACTTGGTCTTTGGGTATTATATGATTAACTGGTAAATATTATTTTTAGGTATAAGTCCGCCATTTGTACAATTCTTATTTTTAAGGTTTCGTTCCAAAGTCGTCCAAAATAAATCCTGGCACGATTTTATCCGTCTGTCTGTCGGTTCATCTGCCACAGTGCGATTTTTAACAACAACTACTTCTTAGCTTTATCCCGTTTACTTACATTATTACATATTTTAGCAACTGCTAATGTTATCGATTTAAAATTTGAAGTAGTTTTAAATATGGCCTATCCAACGTTAGTGCAAATTAAAAGTTGTATTATTTTTGCCAAATGGGTTCATATTATTTATTTATTTATTAGAGTTGAATTTTCAAAGTACAGCTTCTAGTTCAAGTGAGGTATCAAGTAAAAGGGTCCAATTTACACTATGTATAACAAGTATAAATTTGTGTAATGCGTGGACTTTTCAACAGATTGTGAAAAATGTAAAAACTATATCCTACGGATCCTACCTCACGATTGTAAAGCGAAAAATCTGAATTAGATACTGGTGATAAAAATCTATGTAAATATTACAGAACAAAATAGCATTCAATCATGGTCGATCAATTTAGTCATGATAGGTAAGTCTCGGTCTTTCTCGGCTCCCACATCCCATATATATCCAAAAGACTATTTTATTAGGGAACCCATTCTGTGTAAACAACACTACTGTACTGAAATAGCATTGTTCAGAAACACCGTTCCTATATGAAATCTATATGTTTGTCTCTCGCTTTTTCCAATATTCGAATTTTGACTTCAGATTCGGATTCAGCATAAAAACGTAGAATAGCAATGTTCAGGAACACTGTTCCTATCTCTTAATAAACATGGTCAAAATGACCGACAAATTAAAAAACAATATTGAATTGTTATATAATTGACGAGCTAGGCGTTCCTCTGGCAATGCAAGCTTGCGCATTCTCAACTGGTTTATTTTACGTAATATACAAATACAATTTGGAAGAGTGGTAACGTTCCCTTCCAAGTTTTTGTTTTTGTAATTACAATTCAGATCTATATTGCCAACTTATTCTCGTATATTATTTACGGATTGTCATGAGCTGTGATAGCCTAGTGGATAAGGATCCGGCCTATCGAGCAACAGGTCTTCGGTTCGAATCCTGGCGGAGATATGTATATCACTAAATTCGTGTTTACAGATTTATGTACATATTTGTAATTATCACTTGCTCAGCTGTGATAGAAAACATCTTGAGGAAACCCGCACATCCAAGAAATTATATTTCCATAGATGTGTGACCAAATAATGAAACCAAAGAAAGGTCAGGTTTCCCTCCGAGTTGGGGAGGTCTGACGGCAGTCGCTCCGTGTAATAAAACTGTATCTTCGCCAAATTCTTAGACTAAGGCAGCGGACCCCACCGATCCTATAGAAAAGAAGAAGAAGGTACAACGGATATTCATTGAAGCTCGTTGACGAGGCGTCAACTACTACTACTGAAATCAACGAGCTCCCTGGTATAGTGGCTATTTTAACACCAAAGCTCGTCGGTTCGATCTTGCGAGGAGAAACATTTGTGTGTATGAACATATAATACTTAGAGACGTAGGGCACGTCATTCATATCCTGACTGGAGAAGTACGTCAACCTGATTGAGAATTGCAGTCGAAATTAATTAGTATCTTCATCGATCCTAATTAATCGATCGATCATATAAGAAAATTTGCTGCTTATTCAGATGTGGTTCGAGCATAATGAAACAGCTTCCACTATGGTTTTTAATTCAACGTCAACTTTTGTCACCCCTTTGCACATGTTCATGGTGATGTAATTTTATAGAATGGAAGCGAATAACATTATATAGTCTTGCGGTGTTTGGTCCTGGTCCGTGAACATTCATTGATACGTGCCTTCAGCGCTACGTTGAAGGCGCATTCGAAAGTATTCGAAAATAACGGCCAATTTAGACTTTTTAATGGTCAATCAGTAACATCAAAGAAAAAGTGGACAGCGGGAAATCAAATGGACAAATGCATTTGGATAGTAGAATGAAAGATATCGACTTTCACACAGGCGAGCTTTAAAAATTTCGTAAATAAGACATTAAGAGCAAAAGAACGATAAATCTGACTGAATAGTTTCTATCCTCGATCTAACTTTCTTACGGGGTAGGCGAGGAAAATTTTGCGCTACCTGACTCGCTCTTTCTCTTAATACAATTCACTCGCTGATTTAACATTCTTGGTATTTTTTAGACGAATTTAGTGGCTCAGTCGTGAATGACGCGACTTTGACACCAACGCTCGTGTTCGGTTCCCACACAAGACAAACATTTGCTTGCATGAACATGTCTGTTTGTCTTGGTCTAGATGTTTTAAGAGAGGTAGGGCGCATCAAAGCAGCCCGTCTGGGGAAGTACCTCCACCTCACAGAAAACCGCAGCCAAATAACAACTACCTAGAGGGTTGTTGTGTTCCTGCGTGTGAGTGAGGTCACCAGTAAGCTCCCAAAAGAAGTTGCTGTGTAAGCAGCAGAGGAGGCATCGCGCGAGTGATACTTAATATATCGCAAGCGTTAATAGGCTACGGTACCTGCTTTACATCAGGTGGGCCGTATGCTTGTATGCCTTCCGACGTAGTAAAATAAAAATAAAAGTTTATATGCACGCTTTGAGAATGCACGAAATTTTGTCATGATTATATATATAAATTTAAGGATAACCAAAAATTGTATAGTTAGCGGAGATCATAATTGACATTTTGAATCACGAACCTCTCATAAGCATGGCGTAGCTCATAACCGAGATACGTTTACGAGAACATGATGTGTTCGTATGATATCGAGTTTGACCCGATTATAAATATTGAATCGTACGCAAATTCAACAATGTTTGTTCCAGTTTATCGACCAAGACAATGAGGAAACAGCACGTTGTTGAAAATTTTATTTTTAAACATCCCTCATTGAGGGGCAGGCCAGTTCGTTGAGCAATGGCGTGCTACCGACTGTTCTCTGCGCTAATATTAATTCTCTGTGTGGAAATTAATTGCTATGAGAAAAGTGAGTTAATTATTATATTACAATATAAATAGCAGGCCCACCTAAATTCATGTCTTTTTCTATCGATTAGAAAATCCCTTGCATTCGGCCAAGTTCCGAGAGAGTTTGACGAGCTCGGTGGCTCAGGCGTGAATGACGCGACTTTGACACCAACGCTCGTGGGTTCGATTCCCACACAAGGCAAACATTTGTGTGCATGACTTGTCTGTTTGTCTTGGTCTGGATGTTTTAAGAGAGGTAGGGCGCATCAAAGCAGCCCGTCTGCGTCTGGGGAAGTACCTCTACCTCACAGAAAACCGCAGACAAATAATAACTCCCTAGAGGGTTGTTGTGTTCCTGCGTGTGAGTGAGGTCACCAGTAAGCTCCCAAGGAGTTGCTGTGTAAGCAGCAGAGGAGGCATCGCGCGAGTGATGATTAATTGGCAATTTGATCTAAACTACTTTATGATATAATACTAGCTTTTACCCGCGGCTTCGCTCGCATTGATAAAAATATATATTTTTTTAATAAAAAGTATCCTATGTTACTTTTGATACCTCCAAGAATATGTGTACAAAGTTTCATGATGATCGGTTGAGTAGTTTTCGGGTGAAAGCGTAACAAACAATCAGACATTTATAATATTAGTAGGATGATAATTAATATATCGCAAGCGTAAATAGGCTACGTATGTATGTATGTATATCTTCACGCCAAGTCCCTTGCGGGGTAGGCAGAGAGAACCTAGCGCCATAAGACGCGTTCCTTGCATACTCGCTTCTGTGACATTCATAGCTCTTTTCATGCACGCTCGCCGGTTCCTGGGGCTTCTGACATCACCTTCTGATAAAACACGACCAATTTGGTCATGGTAGTGGACGAAAGAATGACGAAACAGATATACAATGCAAAAGTGGAAGGATGTAGGAGCCGAGGAAGGCCGAGACGGTCAGTATTGTATATCTGTTTCGTCATTCTTTCGTCCCGCATTCTTTCTACATGTCCGAACCAACGGAGCATGCCCTTTCTTATCTTAACACCGACACTCTCTTTTTATATATAGGCTACGGTGCCCGCTTTACCTCAGGTGGGCCGTATGCTTGTATGCCTCCCTACGTAGTACAAAAAAATAAAAGTTACGCGTCTATGTCAGACTCAAACTGTCCACTAAAGAGAGCTTCTAAGAGGTTCTAAGTCTTGTCGGTGACTGGGGCGCCCGTAACAGGCTGAGCTTTTCTCCCACGAAGTCGTTGACTATGACCGTAAAGGGTAAGTTTCAGCGACCCCCAGTAATAAAATTCGGCCAGGTCTCTGTGAGATCCGTCGCATTAGCGGTGATCCTCGGAGTGGAATTGTATACGGTCCTGTTGTTTTTGCAGCATGCCACACGGATTGGCGAACGTGTGGCAACTAGCTTCGGGAAAATGTCGAGGGTCACGGCAACATCCTGGGGGATCAGGTACCCTGCTCTCAAGGTTCTGTATAGGGGAACGTATGTTGCAACATTAACATATGCTGCAGCGATTTGGTGCCACCGATTACAAACGTATGCTTGCCGCAGTGCCGTACTGGGGAGTCAGAGACAGGCACTGATTCTCTTGACTAAGGCTTACAGATCGGCCAGCATGGCTGCCCCGCCCGTTCTAGCTGGAATCCTCCCCGCAGATCTGGAGGTAATCCGTGCTGGTCAGCTGGATGGTGCACGTATGTCCGCGGTTGGTGGGGAGTTGAGCCGACGGAAACGCGAAATTTGGGTAGCTGCAGTGGCTGCCTGACAGGATCGTTGGGCTGGTTATACCAAGGATCGGGAACTGTATCAGCTCTTCCCGGAGGTAGAGGCTCGACTCAGGGCGACATGGGTTGAGCCTGATTATCAAACCTCCCAGATCCTCTTGGGTCATGGCATTTTTCGCAAGAGATTGTTTGAACTGGGAAGGTATGAATCAAGTATGTGTGCGTGCGGGGAAAGCGAGGAGGACAGAGACCATATTTTGTGGTCCTGTCCTAGATATGACAATCTACGATGTGAGATGATGGACGGGATATGGCGCTGTGGAGCGGTAATGGGTCCAGTGTTTCACACTGATCTCGTGTCGTCAGCGGCAAACTTCGCGGTTTTCCGCAGGTTTGCCCACGCGTGGCACAATCGCAGATCTGTAGGAGAACGGGCAGAGAAGGCTGGGGACGATGGAGGGCTGTAATCGAATACAGTACACTTACGGACGGCGACGAAGGCGTAAGTGTGCTTGTTGCTGCCCCAGAAATGGGAGAAAGTAAATATATAGAGACAAGGACAGAGAAGTAAATAATTTGTAGGAGCGAAGAATTACCCACGGTACGAAGAGAGCCTTAGAGCAGCGCATCTCCCGCGGTTCGGCTCAAATGACCGAGAGGTCGATGGAGCCATGGGCGGTGCTGGGTTGTCCACTGAAGAGACTTCCGGTGGAAGAAAATTTGACTTATTTGCATAACATGCTGATTTCAACATATTCCGATGTTCATTTCTCAAATCTAGTCAATGTAATACTGGTGAGCCGGCCACATCAGACAAGCTAGATATGACGAATAAGCAGGTTCCGGTGTCCCTCCTTTTGATGGCCTGATGGCATCTTAAGAGTGTATTGCATTGTATTCAGATATCTAAGAAAAGCATATGATGAAAGTAATTTGTGGATAACTATACGAGTATATAGCAGTGAGGACGTAGGTTTATTGTAGCAGAGAGTAAATACTTATGTCACACTGGCTGCTGGTCGCCAATTTGCCCGCATAGTTCAGGTTGGCTTTTGTGCAGTGCAAGAGTAGTCGTAGCCTAGTGGATAAGGAACCGGCCTATTGACCAACTGCTCCTCGGTTCGAATCCTGGCAGGGGCGAGTACCATTAAATTCGTGTTTTCGGATTTATGTGCATATTTATCACTTGATAGGCGGTAAAGGAAAGCACACTTCCAAGAAATTATATTTCGAAAGGCCGCCGCATTCTCTTATCTATAAATATCCGAGATACTCTGTAAGCCACCGGTTTACACTGGTGCCGCTAATACAATGGAAGGCAAGTTCCGCTCTACACTAAAAGCCTACACTCATCATCATAGGCATTTAGTGCAGGGCGGAACTTGCGTTGGCTCACTAACCTCTTCCTCCTGCTTCAACCTCCTTTGATCAGGGCGGTATAGTCGACAAGACTTTTAAAGAGAAACAAATACAGAGGCCTGGCTCCGTCTACAACTAACTTGCTTCCATAGTCCATAGTTTAGTGAAGTTTAGGCGGGTTATCTTTTCCAAAGAACCAGTGAGACGCCTAATCGATGTCGAGAGCATATATCAGGCCACTCAGAAAGTATTGCGAATAAAAGTTTTTATGTGTGAGAGATTGGCTAGTTATAATCTATTTTTAAAATATGTTTATTTATAAGTAAATATATGTAAGTTCCAATTTCAAAATTTCTCTCCACATTTTTTGCGAGCTTATTTAAATTATCGTGTCTCATTGAAAAATGGATCTGCGTCGGGAACATTTTCGCGCTATGATTTTTACGATTTCAAGTGTCGCCTGAAACCGGACGAATCGTACGATAGACTTAAAATAGCATTCATGGATGAAGGACCTTCCAAGACTACCGTGTATCGTTGATATAACGAATTCAAGCGCGGTCAACTAACTTTGGGCGATGAAGAAAGAAGTGGTCACCCTTTGACGGGTGTTCCGGAATAAAGTGCTAGCAGTGAAAAATGTAATCCAAGACAATAGCTTACGTAGTAGGCGAGTTACGTATCAGGAGATTCAGCACATACTGCAGATTGGATCGGGTAGGAAGGAAATTTAAAAAATCACATCAACATACACAATTTTCGTCGTTCGAGCAGGCTGTAAATGAAAACTGGTTCAGATGCATGAAACTTTATATAGAGGCTGGTGGAGAGTACTTTGAAAAAATTTAATAATAAAATATTTACCTATAGAACACCTTTTTTTATTTTCGCAAAGCTTTCTGAGTGTCCCACGTATTACAGCATATTTATTGTACAATATATTAGATTTACAATTCAGCGCGAAAATGCTGCCACTTCATTGGTACGATACCGCGGGACACTTTTAAAGGTATCGTACTCGAACGGTGCCAACGGGAGTTCATTACTAAAGCTTCGCTGTGTCTATCCATCTGTCCATCGATCTGTGTATCACAGGACAGATGGACAATTAGTAATTGTAGTAAAAGAAGATATTTGAAATTTTTATGTTTCATGTTCAATAGTGGAGTAATCTTTAAGCAATGTGCTCGCAACAAGCACAGCACGTCCCGGACGATTCTTGCTCTAATACTCCATCAAGCAAATTCCAGTATTTGTCAATATGATGCAATGATTGACTATGATACCTGTGTCTTATACGGGATTTGCTGTTGTACAAAGTCCGAAGTTTTATGCAATGATAAAACATATAATTGTTTTATTACAATGGTGTCATGAACATCAATAACGAGATTTCTGCAGCATATATACAAATACTTTAGTTCACTTAGTTTTACTGTAATGGGGACTATAACTCTGAGAACCCTTAACACTGAAAAGGTAAAACTTCGTATTTTGTTTTTTTATGAGAGTTTTGTTCTTTATTTACAACGTCAGAAGGAAGGAAGCATACAGCCCACCTGATGTACAGCAGTTACCGTAGTCTATTAACACTTGTAATATTAAGTATCGATGCCTCCTCTACTGCTAACACGCAACTCCATAGGAGCTTATTGCTAACCTCACTCTCACGCAGGATCACAACAAACTTCTTGGGAATTGTTATTTGGCTGCGGTTTTCTGTGAGGTGGAGCAAATCATCAATGCAGCTCTGCTGCTGGTTGCTTTGATGCGATTTACCTCTCTTATTTTTTATTTATGCTTGTAACTAATTCATTTATGGTTTGAGGTTAATAGTATGCACTTCAATTTAGATCCCGTGTATGGCAGGTAGCTAGATCGAATGTCGCGTTTGTGTCTATTAGATCATTATTATTATTATCAAAACAAATAATCAATGTACCTATAATTTCCAATATTGCAGCATTACGGAAAATTGTGCGTAATCAATCCAAAATGGTTCAGACGCCATTTAGTAGAGATACTGGTGACATTTCGGAATCACGTCTTTCCCGTAATAGTGAAGAGCACAACGTATACCCTTCAAACATCCAAATGAATGCTATGATGCACAAGCTCCGACGTCCAAAAATATCGTCCATATTTTCTGCTTTAGAGACAGGCCGCGGCAAATCTACTTATTCTAATGTGAAATTGACAAAACATGAAAATATATCCCCCGATGAACTCAGACTGACGAGAAACACGTTAAACAACATAACATTGTTTATGCAATCGAATGCATCATTTTTCACACACCAAAACGAGTTAATGCATGACAACAATACGCTAGAAGATGCAACTTCGGGGACTCACTATCAAATGTCTGAATCAAAATACTTTCCTGGTAACGACGACCATTATATACAAACTGCGCAGCAAAAGGCGGTCAGTAAAGAAAACACTATTGTTATACCAGTTACAGAATCGTCTACCAATTCAAGTCAAATAGTAAAAAATATATTTAGCCCTCATTTAACCGCCATGAAGCGTAGCCACGTAGATGCCAAAACTCAAGATGCAAATATAAGTAACGAAGAAGTAGACAAAGTAGACTACTTGATTGAAGATGTACCGGATATGACTTCTTTATACAATTATAATGTAACATTGAATCCAATAGTTTGCACTTCTATCAAGGGAACTAAGGCGGATATTAATGCCCAGGAAAAGTTTTTAGATTTCGATATAGAAGTAAGTATATCATACCTTCAACACTTCGTCCAATATTATTAATTAAAAAGTCTACCATATTTTTTCATATTTGAAGAATTTCATGTTTATAACTAAGTATGCAGATCTTCCGATATTGAAGCTACAGGTGTTTTATAGGCTTTCTGGACATCCAAAAAGCAATATTGGAACAAGATGTTTGATACACGCTACGAGGCTCTTTTGAGGAATCCAAAATGGCCCCCTTTAAAGGTAAAATACTATACTAACTAAAGACAATCAAAGGGAATTAACAAAACATCAAAATACCAGCCTACATGTCCTTCATTATCACACAGGGTGATAGGTTTCTGAATATTATTACAGTAACTTGTCAACTTCGAAAACGTTGGGCTGGATACATGCATAGAAGTTTCTTGCATCAATAAGTATTGACTTGTCAATTTTATTCACAAACTAATTGTTATAACAAATATATTTATTCTGTATTCATTTATTCGAAACATTACTATATAACCTCAGCCAAGTAATACTGCTAAATTTTATTCTCTCCCAAGCATATGGTACTTACAGCAATATACGACTACTGACTTTATTGTGAATGCTTTTTTTTGATACTAATTTTGTTAACGACAAAAAAGTGTAAAATACCAAACTCATTGAATATGAAAATATTTCATTATATAGAATGTTTCAGGTTTTCTTAATACCTCGAACTCACGTTGATTCAATATGGAAGCAATCCTTCAATCGTTACCACAACGATACTGTAAATAAAATATTGTCCAACATTGTCAAAAAACTGCAATTTTACAGCAATTTAACTTTTACATGGAATGAGGTTTCTCATCTGAGCGAGTGGTGGAAATTGGCTTCCCAGAAGAGTCGAAATGTAAGTCACAATTTTGCAATGCTCGACCTCTCTCAATATTAGATATATATCATAACAAACATGTTTAGGTGTGTTCTTATTAAAAAAGTAGCACTATCGATCAAATAGCAAAGTTACATGAAAGTAAAAAAGCTTTCTGTGTACAAATCAAAACAAGTTATTTAAGATATGTAATTCATTCTAGGTTTTTCGTATTTTATAGAAAAGGGCACTCTTTGCAGTTTGATTTTTAGAAAGTTTTGTTTATGGTTTAATCCTAAAAAATGCATAGGTACGTAAATAAAAAAATAACCAAATATGGCTCAAGATTTTATTGTCCGCCGACAGAAAAACATACAGCCCTCCTTATGTAAAGGGGCCTTACCTTACACTCCTACATAACAGTTGCTTATTCTGGTAGCTGGAACTACTTTCATAGTCATTTGTAAAATGCTGAGTAATATGATATTATTTAAAAAAATGTGAAATAATAAATATTTTTTATCTTTATCTTTGTCGCCCTAATCCTTTTTGGCATGAGCCTCGTTGGCAATCGGTGGAGAGCACCACGTTCAAATAAGGGTGTACATATTCTACATGTAGGTACTGGCATATATAGATAGATTAAGGCCGGTATCGCATGCCGTGACGATATAATCTAAAACGCCATCAGATTATGTCATCCATCCAGTCATCAGGTTTAATTTATTTAGTTAAGCTAAAATCACCAATTTTTTTGACGGCTACTTGCCTCGATGTTTATTCTTTCAGGCATTCCGTAAACTAGTAAGAAGTGGTCGTCTTGAAATAACCACTGGAGGATGGGTCGAAACTGATGAGGCCACGATAGATCTCTTTGGACTTGTACATATACTTATTGAAGGTAATCAATATCCAAATCTAAGTAATCTAAATCAAATCTTTATACACTCCCAACTAATATACATGTTAACGATAGTTTTATAACTTCAGTGATATTGCGAACTTGTAAGGCTTTCAAAAGATATTATAATACTTGAAACCGTATAGAAGAAGTAACAAATAATTTTTCCCTAATAAAACATTGCTGCCATCTAATCAGAAGTTTATTTATGTCTTTGCGATAGGGAGATCTAGATTCGACAAACTGTGTGAAATAATCATGCACTGCCTCCTGGGAAGAAAATCTTTACC
This sequence comes from Pyralis farinalis, assembly GCA_947507595.1. Classification (NCBI taxonomy): domain Eukaryota; kingdom Metazoa; phylum Arthropoda; class Insecta; order Lepidoptera; family Pyralidae; genus Pyralis; species Pyralis farinalis. Next base: position 32,224,315 of record OX382265.1, read on the forward strand.
GCGTAGAAAATTGTCCAAATAAAATACCTATTACGAGTTATTAATGGTAGTGGCAGTCAGTGTACGTAACATGTCGTAGATTTTAACCTGTGTAACACTTTTAGTTACATAGTTGTATGTATATGTATGTGTATCTTCACGCCAGGTCCCTTGCGGGGTAGGCAGAGAGAACCGAGCGCCAGAAGACGCGGTCCTTACACACTTCTACTGCTATGCTATGCTACAAATACAAATAAACTTTCGACTTAGTCAGCATGAGTCTTTTCTTTCATGATTGACTTTTGAGCTCTTGTATGCATAGTTAAAGCAGTGGGAAATCACATCATAGGATAACGTGAGTAGCTCAGGTTATTAGGGCCAACAAATCACACTTGACACTCAACTTAGTTGACATGAGAGTAAAACAAGCTTTCGACTAGCTCATGACAAACAAATGTGTGCGTGAAAATGTTAGTTTATTTTTGTCTGGATATTTTCGAGAGAGGTAGGCCGAATTAAAGCAGCCCGAGTACGGAATACCTATAGCTTAAAGACAAACGTAGGCAAATAGCAACTCCCTGAAGGGATAATATTGTGTTCATGCGAGTGGGTGAGCAATATGAATGAAAGAAAATCGTAGCTTCCAAAATGTGTTATAAAGAAAATTCAAGCAAATAGCGTGTAATTTTAAACGTGTAAATTTAATTTACTTTCACTTAATAGTTAGTAGTAACACATAAAAAAACTGAGCAGTTGTTTATTATATATTCTTTTATTGGTTTTAGGTCATCAATGGTTGAAATATAATTTAAAATATACACCGAAGATCGCCTGGTTGACAAACAGCGTCGCACATAGTCCTACAATGGCATATCTCCTATCTGCTTGTGGAATATCAAATCTAGTGGTTACGAATCTACATTACTCTTGGGAGCATTTTCTAGCCGAGTATCAAATTAGTGACTTTGTTTGGATACAAGACTGGCAAAACGACAAGACGCTTACGTCTGACCTTAACGAGGCTCTTCAGAAAATTGGAAATGATCGATTCCCAAAATACTCTGTACTTACACATTATTTACAGTTCAATTCTGCGGGATTCGGGGCATGTGGTCCAAATCGAGACATTTGCGTCAGCGAATTCAATTTCGCCAAAAGAAACAGGAATCTTGATATAAATTCTTACAACATAAAGGAAAAATCAGAAATGTTACTCGAACAATATTCTAAGACAGGAACTATAAGTTCTCACAATGTTATTATTGCTCCATTGGGAGGCCCATATCTATTTGAATTTCAACCTGAATTCGATTATCAATTTAATAACTATCAGAAAATTGCAGAATTCGTCAACGTGAATAGTGAAATCTACAAAGCTACCATCGAATTTGCTACTCCTAAAGATTATTTCAATAATATAATCGACAAACAAAAAAATTATCCAACTATAAAAGGAGATTTCCTAAATTTCGCAGATATAAAGGTGGGACGTCCTGCCTATTGGACTGGTTATTATACGTCTCGACCGCTGCTTAAAATTCTTCTAAGACGTCTCCAATCTACCTTAAGGACAACAGAAATTTTGTTTTCGTTTGCACTTAGTATGGGTGTCTTACAAAGGGCCAATTCTTCCGAAATATTCGGCCTATTAACAAAATGTAGAGAAAATGTGGCACGACTTCTTGACCGAAATGTAGTGAGTGGTACCTTAAGTGCCAATGCTTTGAAGTATGCTTATAAACTAATTATATTGACAGCTCAGCATTGTTGGAAAATACAAGAGGTGACCACGAGTCTTTTGAGTACAAGGCCTGATGGTCCTAAACCTTATCTTCAAAAATATGTATACAGAGAGGGCGAATTTGCCTCTTCTTTTAAAACCGTATCACCGGGTGACCGAATATACGTATTTAATTCAATGGCTCATGAAAGAACAGAAGTTGTTGAATTAATAACCAGGAATCCGAATATTAGAATCGTAGACCATAACAAGAAAGATGTTACAATACAAATCAATCCTATGTGGAAATATGACTCTCAAAACTTCATAAAAATATCAAAAACATTTTTTGTAGTTCTCTTTGTTATAGTCATACCACCAATGACCTTGGAATTGTTTAAAATAAAAGAAACATATGATGCAAATAATAACGGAGCTACTATTTATTGCTCGCAATGTATTGTTGATGATGAACTAAACGGTACTTCGGTATTTAATTTTAATATTCAACCAGTGGAAACTGGAGACATACAACTTGAAAGCTATAAACATCGACTTTTTTTTGATGAAACAACAGGATTTTTGAAGGCAGTCATAGAAAAGGAAACCAATAAAGAGAAACATATTGTGTTAGACTACGGGGCTTTCAAAAGTTCTGATGAAAATGCAGGAATGTTTCTATTTAACACTAATGCAACGACTCCTTTGGAAAACATTTTGATGTCGTATCGATTAGGCGATAACACAAAACTAATTATAATAAACGCTGGGCAAATAACCACTGAAATAACTTGCATATATGGTCGGCTGCTTCAACATACCGTAAAAATTTTTAACCTTTTGAATAGTCCACTGTCCAGTGCAATTTACGTGGAAAGCAAAGTAGATTATGAAATTTCTCCAAAAAATAGAGAATTAGAATTATTTTTATCTATTCAAACTGATATTAATAACGGTAATAATCCGGAGATTTACATTGATAATAACAATTTTCAATACACAAATCATATTTTAAATATCAGCAGACATGTCGAATCCAACATGTATCCAATTACAAGTATGGTATACATTCAAGATAGCAGGCGTAGATTTAGCCTCGTTACCGATCACGCACAGGGAGTCACGTCTTTACAGGAGGGTCAATTAGTCGTTATGCTAGACAGGAGGATCCTGTTTAACGACCAACGGGGGACGCACGAGGGTCTCTCAGACAGCAGTGTGACTTGTCATCGCCACTTTATTCTATTAGAGAATTTACAAGAACCCAATAACTATTACACTACATTCTCCTCAAATGATTTTAAATTACCTAGTTTGACAGCTATCTACCTAGCCAATGCTTTGAATAACATTCTAGACATTTTTCTAATCGACAAGAAACAAAAAGATATGTCATATTATACGTTTATGCCGTTGGTAAAGACTGCGTTTCCTTGTGATGTATCGGTGGTCAATTACAGAGTTATAATAAATAGATGTTCTGCCAACAAAGACTGCACTCCTAACGCCGCTTTGATTATATTACATAGACGAGTTGCTTCTTGTCTGATAGAGAGTGTGATCCCTAATTGCAATGGAGATAGCAGCTTCTCCCTTAGCAAAATACTCCGAAACATAAAGGCCGTTTATCAGACTAATCTAGTAGGAACCGAAGAAGATTCGCCTATTTCTACTTGCAACAGAGGCAACTTTCCGCCTATGGAATTAATAACATTACGTGTATATTTCTGAATAAAAATATCATAGCTAAATTATACTACTACTTATATCATTTATTTCACTACTTATTTAATCTCAGACCTAAGATTTTTGACTACTGATAAACAAGCTTAGGCATAGGGTGAGAATCTGTGCTGCTCTTACGCATTGCTAGGTCAGTGATCCTCTCAGTGAAGATATTTTCCAGGCCAATAATTTTGATAATCAAGCCTGGTTAAAATTAGTAATTATTAGAGATTAAAATATAGATCTTGTAAAAATTGCACAGTATTCACCATTAATAACTTTTGCGAAATCAATTGTCATGCAAGTCACGACAAGAAACGAAGCCTCCGAATATTTATTTATTGATACGAATAGCAATTTCGACCATATAAATGAAAAGAGGTGGCATTTTTTTTGTTTATCATTTTCTGGTTCAAAATGTATAAAGGTGGGCATATCTACTGGTAAGGAGTTATCGCATGAAATTTGACGGAAGCCAGTATGTGTTAATTTATAACTTTACCTAACAACAATTTCATGACTGTAAAAGTGTAAATCATTGTATCATGACAACCGGGTAAATATAAGTTTACCCGGTTGTCATTTTATTTTATTTTTATTATCTGTCATCACAGCGGCCGGTGTTTTACTACGGCCGCTGTAATGACTTCAGACTCTTCAAATGATATAGACATGTGACTAACGCATGGACGGCTAGACACGTGGACAGAAAGCAATGACTTCAGTTGTGTAGTCTCATCATAATCGAAAGATTTCTTCTTTATTGCACCACATAGAAATATAAAATAACACGAAATGATCTCATAATTATAAAGGCAAACCGAGCAATCTCTTCCAAACAATCTTAGGGTGGAGGCTGGCGCAGATTAAACTAACTACAAAACGTACAACAGACGTAAAGAGAACTTAGAAATAAACGAAATGACAATGACTATGGGAATAGCATTTGAAACTAGTGCTAACGGACCATGTGTATAAATTTGTAGGTCGTCTACATATGAATGGTAGTCGTAATCGTAGTAATTGTTGAAGGATCAATAAAATTAACCAGTACGTAATCACGTGGTCAACTATAAGACCTCGTACAACTTGTGTTCCAGGAGTTAACCAGTCTCAGAAAATAAACATAAATATTGGTAAATAAGTAATTGGGATCATTAGAATGATAAATAAATTAACTTTTCTTAACATCCTTACAATTTACTTCAAAATTACTGACTAGACTAATTAAGTAATGTGATGTGTGATTTTTAAGGAGATAGGGCGCATCAAAACAGCCCGTCTGGGGGAATACCCCTTACATTACAGAAAACTGTGTGAGTGATACTTAATGTATTACAAGCGTTAATAAGCTACGGTATCCGTTTTGTATCAGGTGGGCTACATAAGCTGGTATGCCTCCCGACGTTGTACAAAAAAATATTAGAAATATCCTTTTTTTTGATCGCTCCTAACAGCAATGTGCAGTGAACAAGACATGTGTTGACAAAAATCGAAATGAACCTATAATTTTTCCATTAACTAAATATTTATAATATGAATTCTCAAAACAAGACAACCCAAAGGTAGCGTTAAATGATACAGATGTCGGTGTGAACATATAATATATAATCACTTACTTTTTTTTACTACGTGGACGTGAATTCTTAAAATATGGACTTTGTGAAGTGAGTTATCAAGAACTGGTTTGGAAATGGTACATCTATTTTATGTCTATTTACAAACTCAGGGTTGTACTGCGTAGAGAGTGATGTTCAAAGTTCCTCTGCAAGATTAAATCATATAGAATTGGAGTTACCGAAGTGGCTTTAAGGGTCAAGAAGCTTAAGTGGTAGTGGATAGGCAACATAGCTCAGAGAACCGACGAATTAGATGCCTTACAGATTATTTGTCCCAATGGTTAGAAAGATTCGAATAGCAAGGGTTGGAAAACGTAGCGTGGGACGGCATCTCACCTGGTGAACATCGCATGGAGCCGACGAACGAAGGCAAGCAGCACAGAACCGATTGTTACGGAAATCTGAGGGTGAATCTGCAGTGGTCAACCTACGACTGAAATAATGACACTTTACACATGTTTGTTTGTGATAATTTACCGTACTGTTTGACTATGATAATCTAGAGTCATTAGTCATACATTATCGGAGTTAAGTGAATTTTTTTTTGACCCAGAAATTAATCCGTATCCGTAGATGTCAATACTGTGTACGTAATAAAGATTTTGAAATATACCGTAATGGTCATTGATCTAAGGCTCATACTACCATGACATGGTTCATAATAAAAAAACATTTACGACTTGGTAAAAAAGAGTAAAAGTATAGTAATGGTCGCTCCATATTTGTAGAATTATTCATTTAATATTTTTTATACCAATTACAATTACGAAGTCTCAAGTCTCTCAAGTCAAGTACGTAGATTGCAAGCGTTTATGCGCTGAGTAACCGCTTTACATCAGGTGGATTGTATGCTTGTATGGCTCCCGGTGTCGTATAAAAAACGGGCTTACTGACTCTAAAGAAGACGGTAAGCCACTTTGACTTCGAATCAAAGAACATTAATATTAAAACCAGAGGTGGTTTAACTTAAGTACGAGTAAGAATACCCACTCAAGGAGTGCTGGCAACACCACTTTTGTAAACATATTATTAATTTGTAACCGTTACCCGTTAGTTTATTGTACAAATATCTAAAGTATATAGTTATAATCTTTATTGGTAATCATCTGACTACGTACTTTACCTTACTACCAGCACTGTGCTTACATATACAAAACGAATGCAAACTGATAGATAGGTAAACAAACAATGTTAAAAAGAATTTAAGTATGTACCTAGTCGTTCGCACAAAACGTCTACGCAGTTGGGCGTATCAATGTAGTTTGATTGGGGAAATTTCTCCACCTCACAAAAACCGCAGCCTAACAGGTCTCTGGAGGGTTGTTGGTACGCCTTTTGTGTACCAGTAATAGAAACCTCACTCACTTACGCTCCTGAGGAGTTGCCGTGATAGCAGCAGGGTGGCAACGTACGATACCTCTCGTGTAGGTACCTACGACATAAGCACATAGCTTAGATCTACCGTGGAAGTGGTGTGTCCATAACTTTCCTAAAGTCGTTCTTAAAGCCCATCAAGAAGTAAGGTTAACTTACTTGTATGTAATAACGACATACTGAATATAAGCCAGTCTAAGGCATTTCGCAGTTTCACGTACGATATCTACTAATACCGTAATTCCAGTTCTATTAGAATGTATAAAGTTTGTTGTATTCTGAATGATAAAAAACACTATTTTTTATCATTCAGAATCCAAAAACTTCTCTTGATTGTTTTTTTTGCATGATTTTGCTTTGGATTGTCTCTCATAAGAGCCCAGCAGTAATCAGAAATCACTTGAGTATCCCGTCTACCCTGGTACCCATCTTCCATGACTATGATATCTTGATGAAACCGCTTTCCTTGTTCTTCACTTAATTCACCCAGGTTATGTGGGAAGCAGTCCAAATGGCTGTGAAGGTAATGAACTTTAATGCTCATATTACATCCCAAGTTTTGAAAAAATAACGGCATTTGGTTTACAAAAAATTCATAAATTTCAGTCTTATGATTACCAAGAAAATGTTTAATCACCAAGACAAATGAGTTCCACGCAGAGACTTCCGTTTTGTTCATAGACGTTGCGAAGTTATTATCTTTAACTGTCTTACCTGAGGACCGTAAAATATCCCAGACTTGAGTTTTTCTGTATTTAAAGCTGGAAATGTCCTTGTGATGTACGAAAAGCCGGAACCCGATTTGTCTAATGCTTTTACAAATTGTTTCATGAGACCAAGTTTTATATGCAGAGGAGGTAAAATGATCTATTCTCGGGGGAGTAAGGGTGTATTAATAACATTTTGCTTTCCAATGGTTAGGTTTTCTCTGATAGGCCAATTTTTCCGTACCCTGTTATTCGCTTTATCTCTACTATCGCAAATACACATAAAGCATTGAAACTTCGTATATCCTATTTGTTGTCCCAACAGAAAATCTACCATTTTGAGATTGACACATATGAACAACTTGTGGTTTTCATATTTAATATTTTCTAAAAGCGGTGCAATTACTTTAAACTCTTCTTTAATTCGTGTATAATGAGCAATTGGAACACAAGCGTGTTTATTGTCATAATGAAGCAATACGCATTTCAAAATACTTTTGGAACAGTCTGAAAAAGACGCCACTTAGTTGGATCGTACTTTTCTGAACCCATTACTGTTAATAAACCACCAATGTTATTGCAATAAACAAGGCTGTTATCTTCGGAAAAATATGGTAACAAATCATGTTCTCTCTGATGGTAAAATGTTACTTTTGTGTTCGGTGCAAGACAATTCTTCTCTTTTAATCCGGAAGCTAGTTGAGTAACTCAGCTCGTTCCTTTGAAAGATCTAAGTCCTTTATGAGATCATTAAGCTCACCTTGAGAAAACATAAATGGGAGGTTCGATTAAAATCGTCATAATCACTGTCGATCTCGGAATTTGCTTGGGTCGTTATTTTCTTTATATATATCCTTTATTGCACTCGTATATCTGGTACGGACATCTGGTAGGGCATGGTACGTAGACACGGTGACACTTTCGGAATGAAGTACAGGTCTTCTCGCTGATGGTATGTCAGGATATGTCCATTTGCTTCGTTTATTATCGATCTTAATCAAACAGAAATAACAGTCTTCGAATGTTGTCTCTAAATCATCGATATTCCAAACTTCATACACATTCTTTTACAATTTGTCCATTGTCTCAAATGTTCACTGCATATTTGACATATAAAATGAGGCACCCAAGGATTGTCTTGATGCTCAATATTCAAGTTGAAGTAAGCGAAATATAAATTAATCCAAAAATATTTATTATTCAACAAAAGATAACAATCTTTATAAATGTATAAGTAAAATATGTAGAAAATTTACAATTTAAAGAGTACCTAAAAAGAATTATTTACTCCCGGATCCATCTTCAAATCCGAGGAGTTTGGATGTGGTGTTCCATTTGTGGCGAGTACCACGGATACACATGCTGGTACCTCTTATGGTGGAAATGCAGATACGAGTTCGTAACCAACCTGTCACAACGCTATAATGTCGGTGCCACCGGTGAGCTAAAGTTTCTGCAAGGTTTTTCATGAAAGATGACATTTGGGGAGCAAAGACTCCATCAACAGAAATTACGAGTGGAGTGAATGAGGCATGTCGAGTCTCACATAGATATAAGTATTTTATTTTCTTTTCTTTTCGTCTTCTGCCGGTCGGAGAACACTGGTGACGGGGCGTGATAGGTAAGAGGGAGCGTCAGTGTCAACGACACGTATATCAAACAACGCCTACCTCTGCGCATCCCACACCCCACGACAGGTCAGGTCTGCACGCAGTCCGCAGTCTCTTTCCGAAATGATGGGCTCTTTGACTACATTACCCCAGGCACGTTCGCATAGTTCGCAGAAAAGGTCTCTTATTTCATTATATCGTCTCGTTATGAGGCCACCAGTTTTGCAGCAGAGAGCATGGTTAATATCGAAATTTCTGTTTCCACATCCATCGCATGAATGTGGCATGGAGTTGGGCTTTCGGTTATATCGAATTGTGAGTGCATCTCTGAATTCAAGTGGAGTTAGGTCGAAGTGGTCTTTCTTTGTTGGTATGGTGGATAACCAAGTAGAATTTTTTACTTTCATTTTGCATACAATTGATCTCTCAATTGCTCACCTGGTGGCTGGTGGAAATTTAGTTAAAGTTGTATCCAATAGGTCATTCTCATATTTATCTTTCAGTTTATGTCCATCTCTTTTCGCTTCTTTAAGAGATAAACGATGTCGGTCTAGGTCGATTTGTGAGCCATTTAATAACGAGTCAATAAGTATTTTGTTTCCAATTTTGGAGGTCATAAAATGTACATTTTTTTGTATTATACGGATCAGAGATTGATAATCCACCTTTATATACCGGTAGTGAGAAGATGTCGGCTTCAGCTGCTGAAACGTCGCCTCCGAATAATGTTGGTAGAAAGATAGTTGGGATTGTTTTTGTCAAATCTCCGAAGTGGATTTCAGAATTCTCGCAAACTCTTAGTAGGTAAATCCATTGAAACTGTATAGTAAGCGAAATATGCTTTTTTCACGAACTCTGTTATGGGTTCTCGGTATTTCTCAAAGGTATATTTGCCGCAATTGTAACATAATGCATCTGGATTAATTGCACCAAAAAAAGTATTTTTTGTCGGCTAGTGTTATTTATTTGCCTATGGGGCCCTCGCAGGTACAAGTCTAACATTTTTTAAATATAATCTTATTGTATTATTCAATTATCTTAGTTATTAGTTTTGTACTTTTAATCTATTAGCTATTAGCGGTTTGACAATTGAGTCGAGCTGGATTATTAGGTATTTAGAAAGAGTTTACATAGAAACTGTGGCATGAAACTAGAATGTGTGTGTGTGAGATTGGAGAGAACGAGGAGGTACTGACGTATGTATGATATATGACTGAGGTATGACGATCTACGTTGGAGAATGATCAATGGGTTTCAGCATAACAAAGGCCAACCAGACCAGTGCATTTCTGTGATATTAATCTTTGATTTTTGAACTATATATTCTAAAACATTTCATTTTTTTTATAATATTTGCATTATATCTTAATTTTCGAAATATAATCTAATTAAAACTGAACGCTATATTATCTATCTATCTATAACTTCACGTCAAATCCCTTGCGGGGTAGGCAGGGAGAACCGAGCGCCACGTGACTCGATCCTTACATATCGCACTCGCTTCTTTAACATTCATTGCTTTTCTCAGGGACGCGCGCCAGTTTCTAGGGCTCCTGACATCACCTTCTGATAGAACACGACCAATTTGATCATGGTAGGTAAGTCTTGGCCTTCTCCTACATCCTTCCACTTTTGCATTGTATATCTGCTTCGTCATTTTGTCATCCTGCATTCTATCTACATGTCCGAACCAACGGAGCATGCCTCTTCTTATTTTAACACCGACGCTCTCTTTCAGACCAACTCTGTTTCTTACATCATCATTGCAAATACGGTCTACAAGCCTTACGCCACAAATTTTGCGCAGCGCTCGCATTTTGAACGCGTTTATTCTACTTTCACGCTCTTTCTGCCATACTCAGCTCTCGCTTCCATAAGTTAGCGTTGGGACCAGCACTGCATTGTGTATAGCGAATTGTGCCTTCTGGCTAAGGTTTTTACTGCCAAGAAGTTTTCCTAACGCTCCATTCACACTATTCCCAGCACTCACTCGTCTTTCCACATCTGCGGTGTACCTTCCATTCCATCGCTGCTGAACGCGCATCCAAGATATACAAACTCATCCACTTGTTCCAACACTTCATCATCAACCGTAATCCTTACATTAGTTCTGGATTCTTCTCTTTCAAATACCATTATCTTTGTTTTCTTCGCAATCAAAAGTAAGCCTTTCTCCATACATTCGTCTTTCATCGTTGTGACCAATGTTTGTAGTTCAGATGGTGTATCTGCTAATAGCACGGCATCGTTTGCATACAGCAGACAGTTCACCACTAGGTCACCCATGCGCTATCCTACATTCGTTGACCTTATTCTCTGCAGACAACTATCGTGATACAGGATAACGAGCCTAGCAGATAGCATGCAACCCTGTTTGACATCAATTTTGACATCAAACCAGGGTGACATGCATGCCACCATCCATCCACACACATGCTGAGCAATCTTTGTAAGTGGACTGCACAGCACGGAGCAGTGAACCGTCAATCCCATATTTCGGCAATATGTCCCACAGTTCCTTTCGCACAACCCTAATGCTTTTTCAAGATCCACAAAACCGCAGAAAACCTTCTGGTCTATGGCCAGATGCTTCTGTACGATATTGCGGAGCGAGAAAACTTGATCCTTACATCCCCTTTCATTTCGAAAACCTCCTTGTGCGTCTCACAACATTTCATCGGATTTCACCCTCATTCTCCTTTCAAACGCTATATTACGTTATTATAAAATATTCGGGAGGTCTCAGTTCACGGTTGCTTCGCTAATTATGGATGTGGAACATAATTTATAAAAATATCCCACACTAGTTGCATTTTACCTGTGAAAAAAATTCACTATTGGGACATAATAAGTTCTGGATTATAAACATTCACGGTTTTCGGTGCGTAGATACAGATGGCGACTGTCTGTTAATTTAATTCACAATGTAGGTTACTGTCTCCCTTTCCTCAGTCGTAAGCGTACGTTGTCGTAGTTATCGTTCTGTTGGTTGCTTTTTGTGATTACCTGCTGTGGTTTTGCAATTTATCATTTTACGAAAGGTTAATTTTCGTTCTTATTTTATGTAACTCTGTTGATAAAATTGAATTATTCTAAATTACTACATGTACACACCTGTCAATATTGCGAATAGGATTTTTGTGTAAAATAAAATGTAACATTATCATTTACTAAATTGTGTGTGACGATGGGTCTAGAGAAATGATACAAGTGGTTTACGTTCATAGCCTTTGTTTCAACTTGAAAGTAATCGAAAATGGGTCTGCTCATATCAAAAATTTGGAGTTTGTTCGGTAATGAAGGTAAGTGTCGACGTCATATTAATTTGTAGAACTTTATTTACATTATGATAAGATTAGTGATTTACATATTTTGTCCCAGTAACATTAGTTAAAGCGTCATTATTATTTTATCAGCTTAATTTAAGTTTAACAAAGTAAATTATAAATGCGAATCTTCATTCATTCAATCAACATTATTTAGTTATTAGCTATAATTGTTTACATATAATTTTGAAAATATTCTTTGTATCGCAATTAACTTACTTTCAGTAATACACATTAGCTTGTGGTCGATGACGGATACTTATGTAGCTATATATATATATATATAATATAGTCTTATGTGTTCAGCTGGTGTGATAACTTGTGGAAACTAATTGGAATGTAAATAAAGTTTGACATATACCAGTTCTGTACCTATGTTTGTAGTTACATTTGGCAATGATTATGGCTTACATCTGGCCATTTATCAATATTTAAGTCCTACATGTCGAACTTATTTAAAGCTTTTTCCTTTATCCTCATCATGGGGAGCTAAAATTCTCTATAACATGTACCTAAAAACTAAACATGTATTTTTTTTGCTCATGATAACAGCATATGACATGTCTTAGATCTGATAGTCTCAAGTTACTGAACACTGTCATAACATTATAGACACTGCGCTGAGCTATTGAAAGAGCATTTTGATAGGTATTTGGTATTGTACCTTCACTGACAACCCTTTGTCAGTTCTAAGGTTTATGTCAGTCTCCAGGCAGGTTCTAATGGCTGCATTTAGATTGCATTCATGCCACACATGTTCTAGTGGCTGCCTTTAGATTGCATTCATGCCACACATGTTCTAGGGGCTGCCTTTAGATAGCATTCATGCCACACATGTTTTAGTGGCTGCCTTTAGATTGCATTCAACCCACACATGTTCTAGGAGCTGCCTTTAGATTGCATTCATGCCACACATGATCTAGTGGCTGCCTTTAGATTGCATTCATGCCACACATGATCTAGTGGCTGCCTGTAGATTGCATTCATGCCACACATATTCTAGGGGCTGCCTTTAGATTGCATTCTTGCCACATATGATCTAGAGCTGCCTTTAGATTGCATTCATGCCACATATGATCTAGTGGCTGCCTTTAGATTGCATTCATGCCACACATGATCTAGTGGCTGCCTGTAGATTGCATTTATGCCACACATCCCGCTAAACAAATTCTGTAAATTGATGGGATTAAAATAATCAATGTGTGACACAAGTGGAACAATTGAATATGTCACATATTTGGTAGCAAAGAGTGGTTGACATGCTTTTCTCAGGGACAGAATTGTGCCTCAAATCAATGTCACCAATGTAATTTTTTAATGTGGTCAACCAGGGTTGTAGACAAAAAATATTAGAGTGTAAATCATTTTGCTACAGTGGTGGCTATTGGGTAAATGGGCAGACGCATAGAGAATATTATATCCTAGATTCATGGTTCTATCTTATTATATATATGCATTTCTGACAGAACAGTACTATAATTATTAAAAAAAAATTGTTCATGCTCACCCTCTCTTTGTAATATGAGTAATATTAATATATAACTTGAGTGTATAAATAATAAATGCATACATACAATCGATACAATGGTCATTATGTAAAGTACAATATATTTCATCCATCCATCCCTTAATGTGAATCAACTACTGTAGCTCAGTACTTAGACTGCTCCTGATTGAAAAATCAGAGGGATATAAATCTTATTTTTACCATATGCAAATATACACATCTTGTTTATATAAATAAATAAAATAAATATTATAAATAAATATTGTCGCACAAATTACACAGCGCCTTCTAGCCCCAAAGTAAGCGAAGCTTGTGTTATGGGTACTAGACAACTGATAAACATACGTAAATACATTTTTTTTTTGTAAATACATACTTATTTTACATAGAAAATACCCAGACCAAGACAAACAGACATGTTCATGCACACAAATGTTTGTACTGTGTGGGAATCGAACCCACGAGCGTTGGTGTCAAAGTAGCATAACAGCGCGTTCCACCACTGCGCCACCGAGCTCGTCATATATATATATAAATATATACGTTATTTGAACATTTATACCTTGGAAACACTAATAAAAATAGCTACTAAAATGTTGAATTTATTGTCTTTCAGTTCCTGTAAGTTACAATGTTTAAGATAAGATGTATAAGTACTTCATCTTCTATGTACTATTTTATAAAACCTTTGTTTGTAGAACACAAGTTAGTACTTGTTGGACTGGATAATGCTGGCAAGACTACAATTCTCTACCAGCTACTGCTAGGTGAAGCAGTTCACACTAGACCTACTATCGGCTCCAACGTAGAAGAAGTAGTGTGGCGGAATCTGCGCTTTGTTATGTGGGATCTTGGTGGCCAGCAAAGCTTGAGATCTGCTTGGACCACATACTACACAAACAGTGAGGTAATTTAATTTTAATATGTATTTACACCGTTGTAGTCTTTGTGTTCTATCTAAGATATAAGCAAAACGTCGCTTTTGTACCAATTTAAAATTTTCAAGAATTGTACAACCTTTTTTTATCATATAATTTTATCTGCAAACAACAGATTATGATAATGAGGCAATATGTTATTAGTTATATCGGGGAGAGGTAATTGCTCAGTAGCAACTCCTCTTGAAGCTCAGCTGCTGTCACACATAGATCAGTCCGCTGACAGCTTGCTCAACTCTAGCACCTCAGAGTGATTCAAGCAATTCACATAGTTGGGAATGGTTAGTTGTACAAGTGAGTTTGTTGAGTGAGCCTAGATCTCCTCTCGTTCTGTCTCAATCTTGAGCTCTTTATGGAGTTCTGTGTTTGTTATAAACCATGGGGTTGCTGCCAATTGTTTGAGGATACTAGTTTGGAATCTTTGGATCATGTTGATATTTAATTGGTTGGCAGAGCCCCAGAGTTGTATTGCATAAGTTTAGATAGGTTCCAACACCACTTGACTTAACATGTAATTACCTGACATACTCACATGCACATGCATTATAACATCTTATGCTGTCTTTTTTTCTTTTTTATATTGTTATGTGGCTAGCAAGCATACAGCTTGGGTGTTATAACTCCCGCTTCGAATTCTTCTATAAGTGTTGTGTTAGGTAACGTTATTTAACTCAACCACGTCTACTGCCGACTTAATTTTAGTCAAAATACCAACCCATCACATTCATTATTCTTACGTGATTTTGGTAAAGTTTAGCTTTTAGTAAAAAGCCTTATTCTGTTGTGTTTTGTTCCTTAGATATTTTTTATAGGAGCTTGTCTGGAATATTTTATAGGGTAAGTAGGGTTATAGGTCTATAAGTATCATTTTATAACACATTTTAGAGAATTAGTATCTTGCACTTTCTGTTTAGTTCAATAGATTAGAAATAAATATGGGTCCACCAACTGGCCATGCCCATATTTGTATGTAATTATAATTTATTTCTTTTTACAATTAGCTATGCAATAAATTATTGCTATGCGAATAACTTTACTGTTTCTATTAATCATGTTTGCACCTAGTTTTATAGTTATATTATTGTATGTAGAAAAGTATAAAAACAGTGATTGATAAGTTATTATTCTGTTGTGTAAATCTAGTTATTGTACTACATCTAATAGAGACGGCACGTCTGTTAGAGTTGTAAATAAAATGTAATTAAACAATTTACTCAGAATTGACAATTTCAAAGAAAAGCTTGTGATCTCACGTAGAGACGCGCCTCTAGATTAGCCAAGTTGGCATTAAATGCTGCCAGTTCTGGTTCTGATTCTTATTGCTAGACTACTGATGTTTAACGATTTGTGCAGCGTTTCACTCACTCACTGTTCACGATCGTAAAATTTTTGAAAAGTAAAGCCTTGACGTTGTAACGTGAGCGTGGGCCGTGAGTTTTCTCAAAAGTGCCAAGAAATATGGCGCATCAAAGCAGCCCGATTAGACTTCAACTCACAGACGACTATTGTCGAGCTCGGTGACGTAGTGGCTAAGCTACTTTGACATCAACGCTCGTGGGTTCGATTCCCACACAGTTCCAATATTTGTGTGTATAAACATGTCTGTTTGTCTTGGTTAGGTGTTTTTAAGAGAGGTAGGACGCATCTTGTATGTCTCCCGACGTTGTATATAAAGAAAAGAAATTAGCCGCTAATTGGCAACATGGTGGATAGTTATTTTGTCTGTGAGTGAATGAAGTTACTTAAGTTGGGGAATTGCTGCTTTAGCAGGGGTGGCACCACGCGACCGATACTCCCTGTATTGCAAGCGCTTATGGGCTACGGTAACCATTTTACATGAGGTGTGGCGTATACTTGTGTGACTCTCAACATTGTATAAAAAAATAAGTGCATTAATGCTTAAATCTTCGTATTTTAACTAAAGCGATGAGCGGCAAATTTGTACTTGAAGCGAGTGTCAATCGATACGGTATGTTCTCTAGCAATATGCGTAGTAATTTAAACAACATACATTATTTATGCTTATTTATTATATATTTTATTTTGTTATATATTTTATGCCTCCTGAACTTTTAGTTCGGTTGTGTAGGGTGTCATAGAAATTACCTGTTCAGATACATATTTCTTCATTTGTGTGTCACACATTATGTGTTGTGGTCAAAATGCCAGTGTATCTACTATTACGTGTATTTATTATAATTGAATACTGGTTACCCAATACTGTAGAATCTTTTTTACTATATTCGATGCATTGCTCGCGAATAATCTTGCACGACAATTATACAGTTAATCGCATATTAATGTTTGGACGGATGTGCTTTCGTCTTCATAGTGCACAAACGTGCTTTTGATACCTTTGTGCAGTACGTATATTAGCATAGCGAATTTTGTGTAATTTCTAAGTGAGTCAGGGCGCAAGATAGCCTGACTGGGGAAGTACCTCTTCCTTACAGAAAACCGCAGCTAAATAAAAGTTCCCTGGAGGGCTGTTGAGACAGTGGTGCTACCAGTTAGCTCCTAAGCTGTGTTAGCAGCGGGGGTGGCAACGAGCGAAAGATATTTCCTGTATTACAAACGTTCGTATGCTACGGTAGCCAGTTTATTATGTATATTTATGGAAGTGATAATTGAACAAATCATTCTATAACTATTTATTTTATAACAGTGAAGGAAATGGCCTTAAAGCAACATTGTGTCAATAGCATAAACAATGTCCAATCCGATATTCAATGTCGCTTGCCCTGTAAAATGTTAACATTCTACCTAACAAGGCCACTTCCTGATTTTTTCTTATCGTTTGTTCGGCAAATTGAACATTATTCAAATATGAGAAAAAGAAACACGTAATGAATATATATCATTATTTTAATACCACTACGATAAGCAAATGTATCTAAAGGTAAACAGCCACTTAATTCTATCTGTAAACATATGAAGTATTCATTTTTATTTCAATTTCACAAAAATATGTGACGCGGTTAGTACTATACTTAGCCTTCTTTGCCAGTCAACCTTGGGGTGGGCAGAGATAAGATTGGTAGGCTCACAACTCATTTGACAGGCTTGATATCGCACCGCCACAATAAGAAGTGACCTTAATAAGGTGATCTATATTTTTTTTATATAAAGGAATCTAAATATTGTTTTGAAAATATTCATCTTTAAACATATTTTTCATTCTGTTGAACACGAGGACCTCTGATCGTACAACATGTTTTCAAGTAGAGGATTTTAAAAATATAAATGCCGTGCCCTTGAAATGACGATGAACTTCTTCTTCTTAGCGTTATTCCGTTTCGTAATCCATTAGGACTGGCGGGCTCCGCTACCTAAGCTTTAGCGAAAATGGTGATTTTTACATGGCGCGACTGGCGTCAGACCTACTTAATGGAGAGGGTAAATCAGACCTTCCTTAGGTGACCTTACCTAAGAAAGGTCTGGTTTTCCCTCTCCGTTCACACGTCTTTCGAAATACAATTTCTTGGACGTGCGGGTTTTCTCACGATGTTTTCCTTCACCGCTGAGCAAGTGATAATTACAAATATGTACATAAATCCCAAAATACGAATTTAGTGGCACATGTCTGGATTCCAACCGGGGAACAGTTGGCCGGTTCTTTATCCACTAGGCTATCACTGATTTTAATAACAATCATAATAATCAATTAAAATATATGTCGAAATGACCATGAACACCTATATATAATAAAAAAAACTGAACAATGTCCCGTTTTTGTTTAAAAAAGTATTGTATTCGATTTAATCAGTTATGAGCATCCAGGAGTGCTAGTCTTCCAGTGTGTGTGACTGTCTGGAGGCCCGTTCAAGATCCCTTTGTTGTCCGTCCGTCTGTCTATATGTAAAGCAAATATAAATATAAACCTATATGGTACTTACAGTTGACCCAAAGTCATGACTTTTGGCATGAAGCAAAGTCCTCATATCACACAGCTACAGGGATAAATCCATAAATTCCCTTTTGTGATCATATCAGATAAAGAAACATAAATAAACAAAAAAGCAGTCATACCTGCTTAGTTCTAAAAGTTGTCTCTTGCTGGCAATTAAACTGCAGCAGTTTTCTTAAAAGCCATTCGGTTGAAAAAACATTCTTTGTGTGCGGTATGTAGGTTTGATCAGCGATATTTTTGCACCCGATCAGCGATATTTCTGAACCATACGCTGATTTGATAGTTGTTAGCGGCGAGGCGTGTGAAAATCGTTAAACTTTAATTGGTCCGTCTCTTGCTTGACCGGTATTTATATTGAAGTAAATGTATAGAGGTCTGTTAAATAGTGTAAATTTATCGTCTTACTTTTAGTCATTTTATCTCGAATAACACTGAACTAATTTCAGTAAGAATGGCTAAAAACAAACAAATGATTAAAACCATTGCAATTAAGAAAAAACGTATTCAAATCGATACAAAGTGAGTGATTTTTGTAGTTTGCAGTTTGTATAGTCTGCATTTGTTATACGAAAGTAAACTGTACTGTAAAATAAAAGCTAATGTCGCACAGCGTTAGTTAGCAATGGTTGGAAACCTAAAGTTCCTAGAATAAATGATCAATACATATTATAACTTCAATTGACCTACTTGTTAGCTGACATTTGTTAGCCGTTATTTCTGGAGCACAAATGTTCATCTATTTTGTTGGCCCGAGTCTAATCATGAATAGATAACGTGTTATTGTACGTCAAAATGATCATGCAGATCACAGATTTTTTTAACACTTAGTTAAGAGCACCTGCCGCTGCAATTCTTTTTATGTACCTAATTATAGTGTTTTCAAGCCTTGCATGTAGGTACACGAGGAAAAATTTCAATATATAATCATATATAGTGGATATCATAGTTCTTTGTTGTACAAATAGAATACGGGATGTATATACGCTGCCTATGTATTTCTCTAACAGAAAACTTTATATAAATCTAGTTTGGGCAATACACCCCTAAAAATATTAGTAGCTCATGTATACCTAGTTCTGCCATAAATACTGAAACAAAGAAAAAAAAATCTATTGCAAATAACATTTATTACTTTTACAGTGTGTTAATTTAATACAAAGTCAAAGTCAAAATCTTTTTATTCCGTAAAAAAGGCTACATTTGTTTGGAATCGTCACAATTTTTTTCCCTACCGTGCAATTTATGACTAGGTGAGCACTGATAAAAATACTGCCAAAAAACTCAGGCATCCCTCTTTTGGTATCCAAACAAATTTACATATTTTATTAATTACATTATAATTGGATCGACTCACTCCCAGGCTTTTTATCATTAATATAGTCAGATACTTTATAATATGCCCTGCTACACAATTTGGCTTTAATAGTAGTCTTAAATTTGTTAATTGACAATTCTCTTATATTGCTGGGAAGTTTGTTATAGAACCGTAACATAAATATTTTTACCGTTTACATAAATATAAAACTATTTAAAATATAAAAAGCTTACTCGAAGTGGTCTCCATTGGCTGCCATACAGTCCTTTTAACGTTAAAGCCAGTTATCAATAGAAGCACGCACTCTTTTCACGGGGAAAATTATTCACTGCCAACGGTTCTCCATACGTTATTTTCTTCATGCTTATAAATATACATCTAAATAGAATTGAGACGTAAGAATCTTTCGTCACTGTACTCTGTAATAAGCATAATTATTAAAGTTGTTTCACTACTGTTACATATACATTCAAACTGCAACAAGCTATGCGAATTATAGTGCTTAGCGAGCTGAACTTAGAAATACGCACTGCATTGGTAGATAATATCGTTTTTTTTAGCAGACTATAAAGTGGTAATATTAGGGGTTAAAGTATGAAATTGCCAATTTGTACGGAAAATTTAAAACTCGTTTTTTTCTAAGATGTAACATATTTATTTAATCAAAATATGTAGCCTCATTAGGTATCTATACATTGCTGCCATCTAATCGGAAGTTTATTTATGCCTTTGCGATAGAACTCTGGGTATCTAGATTGGACAAACTGTGTGAAAGCATTTGTACTGCCCCCTGGAAAGAAACTTTTTTACCACGTAGAAAATAGTCCAAATCACGAAAAAAATGGTAGTCATTTGGAGCAAGGTCAAGTATATATGGTTTCTAAGTGTAGCTCCTGTAGAGTTACAACCGTTTCTCGTGCAGTGTGAGCTCTTGCGTTGTATGGAGCAATAATGGTGATGATCGATTCACGAGTCGGGGCTGTTTCACTGCCAGTTTCGCCATCATTGTTCCTATATAAATTACTCTTGTTTCACCTATTTTATATTACATTTTTATAACTATGCCACAACCACACCACATCAACCCTTACTCATCCCACTGCAGCGATACGGGTCTCTCTCCAACCGAAGGGGTTTAGAGCATATTCCACCACGCTGCTTAAATGCGGCTTGGCGGAGGCGGCAGATTTATAACTATAACGTAAACAAATTATCGTGTAATATACTACGTAACTGTATTAAGTAATGTATTGTTACATAATTTGATTCTAATGATAAACAATTAAGAAATATAAGTGCATTTCTACGTACGTATTTAAGTAATCAAATGTTGTTAGGAATAATAATGAAACTTCTTTGTTAAGCTAAACGGTAATTATCAAGTTTCGCAACTGCTAGAATCTTGAGATCATATGCAAAATTACAACTATCGATATTCGAATGCACCACGCTAGTGTAGTTGAGATTGTCTTTGGCTTTTATGATGATTCTAAGACACATACAATCTCACCTGGCCGTAGTATACCTTGTCAGTTAATAAACGCGGTAGACAGTAAAATAACTTTTGATTACTGTCTATAACTTCACGCCAAATCTCTTGATTACGTTCCAATTGCTTAAAAGTGTACATTTTCTTTTCTCAGTTCGTCATAATGGTAATCGACTCAACGGACCGGCAGAGGCTCACGATCAGCAGAGAGGAGCTGCATCGGATGTTGACACACGAAGAGCTTAGCCGAGCCTGCTTATTAGTTTTCGCCAATAAACAGGTGAACTACTTCTGCGTACACATTTTGTTAGCACAATCAAGTTGGTCGTGTTTTACCAGAAGGAGGCGTTAGGAGTCATAAAATTCAGCGTGCGTGCATGTAATGAGCTATGAATGTTAAAGAAGTGAGGAAGTGTGAGTTGTGGCGTTCGTTCTAACCTTACCCGTATGGAGCGTTAGCATGATTGCAGTTATAACATATATTATAACAGCCTTAAAAGTCTCTCACCGACGCGGATTAGGGCGTCCACCGTAAGCATCGCGCACCGATCCGCCCTCGTCGGCGTGAGCTTAAATGCATACGGCGGTCGGGTCGCCACAGAATGTCTATTTACGGCGCTTGTTTCACTCTGCTTACCCTAAAAGGCACCTGCCGTGAAGATGTACTTACATACCCTAACAGTTATAGTATATAACATTATGACATCCACTAAATTGGAAAGATAATTTTCAATCCCCACTTATGTATGTTATAAAGACATATATTGAGAATTTAGAGTTCTTTCTAGCGTCATACCGTTTCCTAATCCATTAGAATTGGGGGAGTTCACTACATAAGCCTAAGGATTTGGCGAATATACTGTACTAGTATAAGGGTTTAATATAGTATATATCTAATATATAAAAATCTCGTGTCATGGTGTTTGGGGTTGTACTTCTCCGCAACGGCCCCACCGATTTTTATGAAAATTTTTATGTAGTATGTAAAATAAGGTCGTAAAGTATATTTCATAAAAAAGTATTAATAAATAATTATATGGCAGAACAACGTTGTCAGCTAGTAATATAATAAATTTGTTATTATATTAAAAGATAAAGAGAAAAATGCTTTATTTACCTTTAGACCCTCATGTGCACTCTTGGACACGTCTTAAATTCTGAATATTGTATCGTATAAATTTTTTATAGTTTTGATTTCTCTTTTTTAATCTACCAGCTTTTGAAATCACCATTGGCGAAGAAGAAATACCAACAAAACTTGCCAATATAGGTCTCTTTTCAAATCGTCAATTTATATTACAATAAATTTATGATACTGTATAATGGTGACAAGTTGTACAGTTAAAGATGTATTAACATATATGTTTAACATACATGTTCAATCATATCCAGACATTTCTGTCAGGGTTATTACAGGATCGATGAATATCTGACTACTAGAGTATTTTTGATTTGCCTTTTGAACATATTGTCAGGCAAGGACACTGTTTCGGGTAATTTATTATAGAATCCATTAGAATTTATTTAAAACAACAAAAGATCTATCTACTCGTCTTATTAAGCCGATATAACGGCATACACAATATTCATGTTTCTAAGATTTTCAATACATTTTGAAAATTACTTTATATTTTTACGAGCATACATAAATGTGTTCACATAAATGTACTGAGAGGTAACCATGAGGATATTTATTTCTTTGAATAGTTCTTTAAGTGATTCCCTGGAGCCCTTGCGATACTATTCTTATATTACAAAAGAATAGTTTCAATATCAGCCTCTCTTCCCCACAACAGTATACCATATGACATAATGCTGTGAAAGTAACTGAAATAGATTATGCGAGCAGTAGCCACATCCATCAATTGTCTAATTCTCCTAATTGCAAATGCGGCAGAGCTGAGCTTACTAACAAGTTTATTTATGCGGGACCCCCACTGCAATTTTGAAACTATTGTAATTCCAAGAAATACAGTATCATTAATAAATTCTAGTATTATTATTGTCAATGAAAATTTCTGTAGAAGCCACATAAATTTCATATATTTAGTTTTAATTTAATAAAAGATTATTGCATGTGAACAAATTTAGAATAGCAGATAGAACACTATTTATCTTGTCAATCTTTTCGCACCGGCGAGCAACATTAAAAATTAAAGAAGTATCATCGGCAAACAGTAGTTTATCCACCTTTTCCTGCACATGCAGGGCAGATCATTTACATATACTAAAAATAAAAAGGGTTTCAATATAGAGCCCTGGGACACCCCAATATTAACATTACTGCCTTTATATTTGACCCCATTTATGTCAACAGTTTGTATTTTGTTGTTTAAATAAGTTGTGATCAAATTTTGGGCTTTACTAATGTCCGATGGTTAACGCAATAAATAGCGTTGAAGAGATCACAGAAGACTCAAATAGCATGCTGGGATATCTCCCATGCGCTAAGAACATGATTGATCAATGCTAGCATCTATAGTGGATTTACCTGCTGTAAATCCGTATTGTGCACTATGAAAAATTTCTTTGGTCTTAAAATAGAGTTGAAATTGATCAAGCACAATAATTTCGAATACTTTACTCAATACTGGCAAAATAGATAAGGGTCTGTAATTCCCAATTCACTTTTCACCAGACTTGAATAATGGAATTAATTTACTAAAATTTATTAAGTCTAGGAACACACCCATATCTATACATTGATTAAAAATAAATGCCGAGTGTGGAGCTATTACTCAATAATATAATAAAATAGTTTTATATATGTATACAACAATATAACATGTATATAACAACACATTATTGGGGAATGATCCTCAATCCATAATGTTTAGTTGTTTAAAGGTTTTAATTATATCGCTTGATTTAATATGTGTAAATTGGAAAAGCTCCACTCTTGGTTGTACATTCTCCTTTAATAACTCAGCATCAACATGTGGAGATGAATTGAGTAGTGGTAATGTAAGGGATATTAGTGTAGTAGTCATTAAAAAGATTTTCAACTTGTTTAACAGATGTTACAGTTTGATTATTATGTTTAGTGGAATTATCCCGTGATTAATCTTTATCCGTTTCCTTATTAACAATATCCCATACAGCCTTTATTTTATTTGACAACTGCTTAATTTTGTTTTTAATATACATGGATTTTGCAAGTTTGCATACATTTTTAAATACACACATCAAAAGTGTCTAGGGATCAAGCATTTTTATGCGGATTTCTTGAGATTGAGATGTGGCTTTCTAATAAAAAAATATATAAAATATATAAACGTATACGACACTGGAGAACCCCTGGACGCCAACAGCGATTAAAATCCTGCCAGGAAGTCCATCCTTATAGTGGTGGAACCATCATGGTATGGGCGGGTATTTGGATCGGCGGAAGAACTGAGTTGATTTGGATCAGAGGCAACCTCAACGCTCAAATTTATGCTGAGACGATTGTATCAGACGTCATCGTTCCTCTACAAGTGCAAATCGGTCCCTTATTTCAGTTAATGCATGATAATGCACGACCGCACACCGCAAGAGTTGTAAGACAGACTCTCGCCGCAGCTAACATCAATGTCATGCCCTGGCCTGCTCAGTCGCCAGACTTGAACCCGATTGAGCATGCATGGGATATGCTACAGAGAAGAGCTCTGCCGAATATGGAGGGTATCCAGTTGCAAGAAGACCTTTTTTTGTTGTTGCAACGAACATGGGCGGCCATTCCACAGCGTGATTTGGATGAACTCATTTTGAGTATGCCAAACCGATGTTCTTGTGTTGTTAGTGTTCGCGGTAGAAACACGGATTATTAATTGTTTAAGTTACCCAATAAAATTTGAAAGAAAACTGTTATTTCAGTCTTTTTTTCGAACTTTAATGTTAGTGGTTCAAATGTCAAAAATCCCTTTATTATGAAAATGGCAAATTTCTTTATTAATGCAAAGGTGACTTGGTTTATCGTTACTGTAGACAAACGAAAACACTTTATTTGATGAATCCTTAAAGAAAATTTTAATTAATATCAATCAGGAGAAAAGTTATTGCAAAAATATATGTTGATCCCTAGACACTTTTGATGTGTGTATTTTAGAATAATTTTTAACATATTTAACAAAGTCTGGGTCGAATCTATATGTCTTTCTCCATATAATTCAACAGAGAGAGACAATTAGTCTACAGAGTAATCCAATAATGGCAACCTTTCCCCCAGTACATAGTTGTATTAATATCTGAGAATACACATTTCAAGCTGGCGAGCGTTTTACGCTGTCGGGTATGAATTATCGTCTTATTGCAACTCTTTACTTTCAATTTACAGAAATATTAGCATACTAAAATATAGACTTACGAAATGAAGTTAAAATATATAGTCGGATACGCGCTGGGATCATAAAATTACCTCACTCCGGCACAGAGGCGCTCATAATATGATTACGCCAATGACCTACTTGAATTTGTTATAGCGGCCGACCGCGACGGTGACGATGTAAGCCCCTCACGATCACTACACCTGACTAGAGGCACGGTTGCTTTCCTTAAAGAAGTTAAAGATTTAAATTATTCGTTTAGTCCTAAAAATGATAAACTATTTTACGTCACATTTAAAATGCTGCTGGGACGTAATTACGCAAGGGAATATAATTACGTAAGAGCTATAAACAGCATATAAATACGAATAAATACTCGTACTTTGCATTGCTGCAGATCAATCTACTGCAGATTATAATTATGAACCCGTCAACTTTCCGTAATGATTTTCCTGTTTCGCGGTAGCTAGCTACCAACGGAACACTGTGCTACTTTGCAGTGGATGCTTACTAATTGAATCCTACCCTGCTTGGAAGTGGCTAGCGACTGACCAGTCCAGCTTCACAGTGCCTAGCTGCTGAACCGTGGCCTTCATTTTCAGTGATTGGTTGCTAATGGCGCTATGCCCTACTTCGTGATGAGGGGCTCTATAACTATACCATACCCTTCTTCGCAGTAACTGACCATTAACTAAACCTTGTCCCGCTTCGCTGTGCCTAGGTTCCCCAACTCGTTTTGTAGTGACTGACTACTACTATATTTTCTTTTCATGATTCAGTAAGTTTTTTCTTGTACCTCACATTACTCATTCTGTTTAACATTAATTTACACGTCTTTTTTATACATTTGATGTTGAGTGGTTACCACAGCCTATGAACCTTAGCTGCTAGCATAGCAGCTACTTAGGAGCTTACTGGTAAACTCACTCATTCGCAGGAACACAAGAATCCTCCAGGGAATTGTTATTTGTATGCGTTTTCTGAGACATCCTCTCATAAAAACACCCAGATCAAGAGAAACAGATATTGTCATGCACATAAATGATTGTTCTATGTGAAAATCGAACTCACGAGCTCTGGTGTCAAAGCAGCGTTACTAACCACTGCGCAACCGAGTTCGGCGTCTTGTCCTGTCTGTGGGCGCTGATGACACAGACGGGCAGATAACACACATTTTATCGTAATGAAAATGAATAATGAGGTTTTTAACATGTATGGTAAAGATATGTTAGTACGCTCCGGCATCTGGCACATCTAGTTATAAATAAAAGTATATATGTCGATGTGGACGTCGGTCGGTACATATTTCACTTGTTTATAAAAGTCTTATACAGTTCCCATCTGATCAAATATTATCTTTATTTCGTCATCATTGCGCATTTAAGCAGCTGATATACGTACGTGCCCTTATGAACGTTATATGTCTTATGTTCTACGTGTTTTTACTGCTTCGATTAAAATAAGTTATGTAATGTTTTTTTTTTATATCTTAGTTTATTACAATTCAAATTGTATAATTGGAGCAACTCGTTTATCGGTGACATTTGACGTCTCACACACACACACTGCTAAAACACTTCTAGTCTAATTTGTCACGTTCAACAAGTATACTGCCCGCCGGATGAAAGCGGATCTATGAATGTTTTCTGTACGAGTGAAGTAGCTCGCGCCTTGCCTTCTCCGCTATTATGCGTCACCTCTTGGACCTTAAAATTTTTGGAGCGTGAAGCTTTTGGCTTTAAAGATGATCACTTATTTATTCACTTTTTATAGTGTCACATTTCGTTTTTTTTTTCGAAGCGCTCTAAAAGAAAATCGATGAATTATTTTCGTTATCGTAATATATATCGAAGTAGACTACTACGTGAGTACTAACTCACTATAAAAATCACGTTAAAACATGTGTAGGTATAGAAATACTAAATAAAAAAAATCGATTCTTAACAAAGGTGTGTTTTGCACGCCACTGTCGGATATGATCGACAGACAGTGTCAACTCGGTTAGTGCTGTATAAAAAGAAAAGTAGAATTTAACCCTTACATGCATAGCGTATCCAAAGTAAAATGTTAGGTTTAATAAAACGCCAATCTTATGAGTAGCTTTTATTGGAAAAGTATAAACAAAAAAATATTATAGTTATAGATGTGAATTTTGAAATCCCAGCTATATTTGCATTTTTAGAATCTGAATAGAACGCTTGGCGTAGAGGGCACGGCGCTAGATTTATGTATGCTGTTGCGGACAATGGATGAAAATCATTTTTCATTATTGCAGCTGCTTGAGCATTACTGGACGGTCACTTTACACAACATCCTCTTATTTATATTAATATATCTAATTCCAGGATGTAAAAGGTTCCATGACGGCGGCAGAAATATCAGAACAATTAGATTTGACATCTATCAAACAGCATCCATGGCACATACAGGCGTGCTGCGCTCTCACCGGTGAAGGGTACGAAAATTGAGTTTTAACATAATACTAGCAGAGGTAGTATAAGGAGCCGGCCTATTGACCGATTGCTTCTCGGTTCAAATCCTGAAATGTACCACAATGTGATGGAAATTTTCGTGTGCAAACCCGCACGTACAATAAATTATAATTTTAAAGGCGTGTGACCTACCCGAAGAAAGGTTTGATTTTCCCCCTGGGTTATGGATGTCTGACGGCAGTCACTTCCTGACAGTATCTTCGCCAAATCCTTCCACTTAGGTAGCGGACCCCGCCAACCCAATGGATTAGGATACGGGATAATGCCAAGAGTCAGGCAGAGGCACCTAGTTTTATAAAAAAGAGCCCAGTCGAGTGGCTAGTAATGGTTAGTTTAAGGATAGTCTGCCTACACGCCTGTTGTATTGATCTGGGTTCTGGTTGGGCGTGTTCTATGTATTTTTTTATACCACTAAGGTGGTAAATACGCGTACGGCCTGCTTGATGGTAAGCAACTACCGTAGCCTATGGACATTCGGAACACCAGGGGTGTCAATCTTGCATTACCGGCCCTAATATACTTATTAGGGTATTGAATATATAAGTATATTCTTTATTCTTTGCGTAATTTAACCACTGATGAATATTATTCAGATCATTAATTAACATAGTTACCTTTAATATATTTAAGCGAATATTATTATATATATGGTAAGTAGTGTTTCAATAGAAAGATAGGCGTAGATACAAACATGTGACAACACTTATTCATACAATTTACAAGTGCGTTACTCCTTTAGTAATCGAAAGAGGAATGAATCGTAACTACGGAATACTTTATCGCCTGGTTCGACAATAGCCGGTGAGGCCTGACCCTAATAAATTACATCTTTACGGCTCATTGGAGGATTTGGGTAAATCCCTGTCTTCAAGAATACAAAGCGACGTGTCTACGTACTATTAGTATATACTACCTTCTAATTATATTGAGCACATTGTACTACATAATAAACATAGGTGTAACGTGAATCCAGTTTAAAGAGTGGGACTCCGTCCCTGGAACAATTAACATATCTCTATTTCCCTCATATAGGATAAAATTCTAATAATGTAAGATACATTATGTAATGTTAGGCAAATCAATCATCTACCATGACCAAATTGGTCGTGTTTTATCAGAAGGTGATGTCAGGAGCCTTAGAAACCGTCGAACGTGCATGCTAAAGAAGCGAGTGAGGTGTGTAAGGATCGAGTCATGTGGCGCTCAGTATCCTCTGTCTACCCCGCAAGGGATTTGGCGTAAAGTTATAGTTAGTAGTACAAATAACTAATAAAAAAATAAAAATACAACAAATAACACAAAACCAATTTACTTTAGCCAGGCCGTATGCTTGTAGGGGTCCCGATGAGACGTATAAATAATCGGCTTTTAGACACCCTCTCGTCACCTAAAAACTGCATTCGCAGTGATGTACTCTGACCGGCCTACCTAATGTAAATTGGTTATCCTAGCCTATGAACGCTTGCAATATTTAATGTATCAGTTGTCACCCCTGCCGCTTCATCGACGATGATCACTGATTGCACGGTACCGCCATATGTTGTATAAAATACCTTGATAATGCCGTAAAGGCGAAACCGGTCGGTAAAAATAATTATTAAATAAAATTGTGAAGTGGAATCTGTACAAGTGCAAGTATTAACATTAACGCGGTGTCTTCAAAATTCCACCAAGTGCCTACAATCAACAGTATCAACATAAAAATTTCCTGCTCGCAACTAATTTCTTATGTACAAAATTAGTTGTAAGTTCCAAGGCGGCATAGTTCTAGTTAAATGTTTCAGTGTTGTTCACTGTTCATTGACATTTTAGTACATGAAATATAAATTTCAATGGAATTGAGACAGCGAAAGCTGTGGCTTGCACACAAACTAGTTTAAATCAAATTCCCTGGAACGGAATTTCCGTGTTTAGCAGTTGTTATAAACTATTTAAGATTCTGTCGTAATATTCCTAATTTATTTTGGAATTCTCGTGAATTCTCATGGAGTATTTTTCAAATAGCATAACAATTCCCAATAGAGTACCTATGCTGTTTGGAAAATACGGCAGTATTCTAAAGGATTTATCTTGTGTGTATGAAAATGTTAGAGAAGACACCATAACGAACGATTAATACACAATATAAACTGAAGTCTGTGATTTCCACTATTACGTCTAAACTACGCAATTAATTGTAATATTATTTTAACTTTTGTTCATAGGTATTCTTATTGAAGTCTTGTATGTTCGGTGCGGAACAAGGGCACGCCAACTAGTGTATCACAAATACAAAATAAATAATAGTTCAAATTAGTCCATAAGTCGTTTTATAAGTACAATTCGTACTTATCAGGTGTCATTTTCTAGATTTTGTTAGCGGCGACCAGGTTTGTCACATTTTGTGCGAAATTACGTTTTCTTATGCAAAGTATATTTCTTCTTCAGTGATTTCCAATCATTTTTGTCCCGTAAACCCCTTGCCTATATAACTAGCCTGGCCATAAATACTGATATATAGAAACTTTTCTTTATTTACCTCTTTTATTATTTTGAATTTGGAACGCGTTTATTATGTTAAAAACTTCTTTCGATTTTTCGCCGTTTTACATATTTTTTTCGTGTTTATTATCAAACTACAATATGGAATGGGGTGTTAAAGAAAATAGGATTGTCGTGATTGCCTTGCACCAAATGGGTGTGGAGTCGCCGGTCATATTCCAGACACTTCAAAATCGTATGTCCGTCTATTGTAGTATCGACAGATATACCAACACTTCCTCTGTTGAAGACCATAAAAGATCGGGGCGTCCGCGTGCTATTAGAATTACAAAGGCTATTATTAAAGCCAGAATTTGCCGAAATCCCACTAGGAAACAAAAAATCTTATCGCGAGAAATGACGATTCCCGCTAGGACTCTGTCGCGTATAATAAAACAAGACCTGAAGCTCGGCGCTTATCGATATACAGAACATGCCCTTAATTAATCCCTACAGGAGTGGATCGATCTAACGCCTTCTGTCTCGATACGCACGTGAAAGGCACGGAAATATCCTCTTTAATGATGAAAAAATTTCACGTTTGAAAAGCACTACAACAAGCAAAATGACAAAGTGTACGCACACAGTTCTAAAGAAGCCGCCCGAGTGATCGGAAAGGTACAACGTGGTCATCATCCTGCGTCTGTAATGGTTAATCTCTTATCAAGGACTCACAAAGCTTCATATTTGTGAAAAAGGAGTGAAGACTTCAGCCAAAGTGTACCTATTATGTATCAATAGACTGTCTTGGATCGTGTTGTGAAACCTCTCAGCAATACACTTTTTAAAAAATGTATCGTGGACTTTCCAGCAGGACTCTGCACCTGGTTACAAGGTACGAACTACCCAAGCCTGGCTCGAAACAAACGTTCCGGACTTTATAACAGCTGAAGACTGGCCCTCGTCTAGCACAGATCTAAACTCCTTAGACTACAAATTATGGTCAGTTTTAGAGGATAAGGCGGGCTCGAAACGACACGCCGACATTGTGTGTATTAAGAAATCTTTAGAGCAAGCAGTGGCAAAATTTCCTATGGAAACAGTGCGTAAATCCATAGATGTGTGACCACATCGAATGTGAATGGTGGCCATTTCGAATAGAATATTTTATTTATTTTTGCTGTTACTTCAATAAATATATGTACATATAGGTACGTTTTATTAAGACTACATTACTTCATAAAAAAATCAAGGAAATATTCATTTGTAACAACTTATGGCAGGACTAGGTATTTTCTGCTCTCCGTAGACCCAGGGGGTAATTAACGTTTGAATGTAATGGACACCTTACCTACTTGTTATTGACCACTTTAGAAAGCACTCTAAACCATTCACAATCTTCATTACGTCGACTACTTTGAAACGCTGCTGCTAAATACTGTTCTCACCAATTTCGTTCATTCCGTGAAAGATCACCCAACGGTCCTTCATTTTACATACATAGATTTATACGTTGCCTACACTAGATATAAATCTGCCATTATTAAGAACACAGATATGGCAAATTCACTGCTACTTCGGCTTCCTGACTTTGAAGACTATAATATTACTATTATAACTCTCCAATTTTATGTCGGACTGGTATCGCCCCCTTAAAAGGTTCTAGCCTTCGCGTTATCGGCTATTTAGAGAGATTGGCTCTAAATACAAGACCATATATTTGCAGTCCTAATGAATTCGAAGTTAGAATCCCTTACAAGTATACAAAAATACTATATATATCCTACATACAGATAACAGATCTATGAATATGTACGTTCAAAAATCTCTTTTAGCCCATAGCCACACAAATATTCAAAATCGAAATGAGACGATAATATTTTGTAGAAACTAAACATGTTAAAGAAGGAAGTGAAGTGTGTACGGACCGCGTCTTATGGCGCTCGGCTCTCTCTGGTTACCCCGCAAGGGACCTGGCATGAAGATATACATACAACTAAACATGTTTATTACATTTTTATATTACTTTGTTTAATAAGCAACTTGTTTGTCTTGTCAGGTTACATTTGGGCTTGGAGTGGATTGCCAGCAGAATAAAGAAGAAATGACACAGTGACGAGGAGGGAAACTTCTGAAGCAATTAGGTGACCTTGGATACATTATTTCCATAATCGATATTTTATTAATAATAAATAATTTACTGTATAAATGCGATTAAAATAAAAATTCTAATTAATAAGTTTACTATATTCTAAAATGTACACTACCAGAGTTTATAATGTTTTTAGATGGATGGGATATAAATAAAACATGTTCATACAATTTTCATATATTTATTTCAACTACTTATCTTGAACAGAAAGTTTATTTCATATTAATGACTATGATTTTATTATGACGAGTAACCTCGAGTCCAATCTTGTACAAGAATAACAAGTATGCAGCACATGCTATAAAATAATTCTAATATTAGCGCTACCTAAGCGTTGACTGCATCTAGGAATCGTAATTAAATTTTATTGGGTTATTGTACAGTAATGCCAACGAGGTAACAATAAAAATATTAAATACACGAAATAAAATGTTACGCGACTCTTTAATAAGCCCCTGTAGTTTCTTCAAAATTCATAGCATGAACTTATGAAATATTATGCTTCAGTTGCAATAATAAAGACAAAAAAATTAACGTATTTATGAATCACCAATCATTATTATTACATTTCATATTACAGTTTATGAACGAGGTATTTGAATTGAATTTTGTTTCAAATTCAAAATCAAATTCAATGTGTAACAATCGCGAAAACCTAAGACAATACAACATGGTATTTGTTGAATATTTTGTTTACGCGAGTATCTATTGTAATCTTAGTGTGTGTAACAATACACCCGCAAAAATTACACATTGAATTGATATCTTCGCTTAATTGGTTGCTATGACGCACATAAACTTTAATTCTGCTTTGTTTACCGTTTTGAAGCGCAATGTGGTACATTAAGTGTATGTAAATAGAGTGTGGGAAAAGGTCAAAATATAATTATACGCGTAAAAATAATTTTGCCGTCTTTATGTTGAGTATGTGCCCGCCGGCGACATCTGGAACATTCTTAAATCAAAATTATCACTTTTGACGGATATTGCTGATGATGACAACTGAAACAATCGGGTGGCGTGCGGTGGCGGGTTTATTTTGTAAGGGATTACGAGTATTTTGAACGCAATTCAGCAGTCAGAACCCGTTATATACGTTTTCCCATACATTTCGCGGTCGTATACGACCACCCGGGTTTCGAAGGGTTAATGAAACGCGTGTAGCCGGCGCCAGTCGAGCCCGCGTGCGCCTATTGACTTCTGGGTGCATCCAAGTGAACCCCACGCGGCTACATAGGCTCTTAAATTCAGGAATTTGTACATAATAAGCAACATTCTCTATCCACAAGTTTTGACAATATGAGTGGTTTAATAACATGTAATGGATGCTATTTGTCCGGTGCGCGTTGATATATATATTATACTAAATCGGGAGACATACAAGCATACGGCCCACCTGATGTGAAGCGGGTACCGTAGCCTATTAACGCTTGCGATATATTAATTATCACTCGCGTGATGCCTCCTTAGCTGCTTACACAGCAACTCCTTCGGAGCTTACTGGTGACCTCACTCACACGCTGGAACACAACAACCCTCTAGGGAGTTGTTATTTGGCTGCGATTTTCTGTGAGGTGGAGGTACTTCCCCAGAGGGGCTGCTTTGATGCGCCCTACCTCTCTTAAAACAACCAGACCAAGACAGACATGTTCATGCACACAAATGTTTGCCTTGTGTGGGAATCGAACCCCGAGCCACCGAGCTCTGTCAAATATATTCATAGACAAACCCTAACATATACTCTCTGGTGACGTGTCAATAGGGAATGACCGATTCGTGGAGGCAGTCAATGCTTAATTGTTTACCGTTGATATTACATAAAACGAATCACAACTTAGGATTAAAACGAAACATTATGTAAATTATATGTATCACAATAATAACAATGACAAGAAATGCATTCTCGAAAGTATATTTGGTACATTTGATGTATTTAATTGCAGTATAATTGTAAAGTTTTAATAATGTATAAATTATGGTACTTCTTATTTATTGATATTATAAATGTGAGGTTGCCGGTGTCAGCTAGTCCTTTGAATTAAAATACTGTAAATATTAATCGAAAATGTCTTACGATTAGTTTTATTGGATACAGTCCTCATGTTAACATCAATAATGACAA
This sequence comes from Pyralis farinalis, assembly GCA_947507595.1. NCBI lineage: Eukaryota > Metazoa > Arthropoda > Insecta > Lepidoptera > Pyralidae > Pyralis > Pyralis farinalis. The sequence goes on from OX382265.1 coordinate 32,259,064, forward strand.
TAGCATTGGTTATTTAAAAGTTCTATCGTTGTACTTAATTCTACAGGATGGTGCTTGGCTGTGGACAGTACTTAGCAATAAGCATATAGTACTTATCAAACAAATATCGAAATTTTGCATATAAGTTATTAGCACGATTGAATAATGACAGAGAATTTTCAGTAAAAATATTGTCAAATGTTGCATGGTACCTTATTATATAGTAAAGAGACGATTACTAACATTTAACTTTCATGTAATGGTAATAGTTGAACTACTTTTACTATAGAAATAGTTGTCCAGTAATATCTATAAAAAACTTCAGCTATTTCATACAAACAGCAATACATGTATTATTTGTCTTTTTACTAATTATAAAATAGTGATGTACCGTAATAACGGATACCATTGTCTGAACCACTTACTACAAAGAGGATATAAAGCATGTTTATAATTTCGTTTTTTTTTAGGAAAGTGATACACAAAATGATAGAAAAAACAAGATAAAATGAAATGTTGTAAACAATCAAGAGAGCTGCATTTAATAAAAGCGTAATCAAGATAGATGCATAGTATAACATAGATGAGCTAGAGTTAATAGCATGTTGCATAAAAAGATAAATGCACAGAGCCCGGCACAGGGAAACTGTTTTTCAATGTTTACTTGGAATCAATTTTATATTCTAATATTATCATCTAGCCTACGAATAGTTGAATAAACGATAGCTTCGTTAATTTAAATATCACTTTCAAAACATAAATTATTTACCTACATTATAAATATGAACTAAATTGACACAACCAAACTAAAGAATCATCTTCAGATACGTAAAAACTCCAGAGAATACAAGCTCCCTTATCGATTCAATCAAGTAGTGTTATTCACCGCCTTTATTTCCAACATTGTTATTTATTATCCATAAATTTTATCATTAAACACTAATGACTACACGGTACGCACAAACATACAATCGTTACGCTGTTAACGGGCCAATTCCAAACATTCTGATAAGTGATGACATATACAAAGAATTTGTTAAACAATCTTTTTATCTCGCCTTCAAACAAAGAGTGATATACTTAATGTACCTACTATAGCTAAGATGCTCCCGCAGTGGATTCGCGAGAGCTTACACATAACAGCCACGACGCCGATGGGTGTAATGCTTGAGCGATTACAGTATGAGTCGTTTATTCAATAGAGTTCTATCACAGGTAATCTATATAAATAATATTAACTAAAAATGTATAAATAGAAGATTCTTTATAAAGATTACGAAAAACAAAGAGATCGATACAATGTTTCTGTATAATAAAAGATTCATTTTATTTATCATTACATTACTATGGCAATTTTAATATTGTATGTCATGGATCATACTTAGTAAGTGCCAATTTCTCACTTCGAGTAGATCTGAATACAATATGTACCTTATACTATTAAAATATTTGTGTTAAATTGCTCGAAAGAAGTTTATAAAATTTGTAAAATTGCTTTTGACGCCTGCAAATGATACACGCTGGTCTCCGGGCTTTGTTTTGTACAGCTTTAAGCTGGGCATCAAGGTACCTAAGTTTATTTATTTGTATTAACATATATTTATTTTCCTATAACAGAGCCATTTAAATTCAAACAGGTATATCATTTGGTCCTGAGGTAGATATATCCAGGTTAACTAGATTTTCCAGATAATGCACTTTACGTTGATATAAATTTTAAGTAATAAAACTGATTTTAAAAGAACACAAAATTTGGCCGAGAATCGCAAATTGCACCAACATACGCCAGTACGACGTTCTAATGATATCTACGTTTTGAATTGCACCTTATTCGTTTCTTACATATCGTCATATTAATATTTCAGAAGCACATTCGCACGTTTTCTAAAAATACAAAATTACAAATCAGTTACACTTATTGCTAACAGTCTTTAGAATCTGATCTTGAATGTTTTCACCTCCATTGGTGCCATTTCAATGTCATGAAATCCAGAGAGCGATTTGTATGTCTTTAGGCCAGTCAGACTTACCGAAGTTATATTATTAATGTTTAGACCATTGAATTTAGTTTTCGATGTGAACATAGTGGACCTTTTAGGCATAGATTTGTCTCCAACAGAACAACTGCGAGCTGTCCGATGCAGCACCATGTAGCATGACGAGCTTGGGAATTGCTCCAACACTTCGTCGGTGATCGTGCGCAGTGTCATCAGATGCATGCCCGGTGGAAAGTTTTGCACGAAGGCTTGGTGTGCCTTTACAGATATTTCGCCCACTTCACTGGAATCAACAAGATAGGTATTCACAGGATAATTCATCGTCTTGCTGATGTAGTCAGCCATTTCAGACGGAAGTTGATAGACGGTATCTTTTTGATTAGGGTCAAAGTGTCTCTCGTTGACTTGTTTAAAGACGTTCTCGCTGGTTTCCCTTTTTGACCGTGATGTTGACACTGGTTCTAACAACAGCCAGTTTTGGAATACAGTGCGTTTGTTGTCAACCACGCCCTCACCTATGCCTCTAAAATCGTCGTACAGCGTTCTACGGTCCAACATAACCTCCAAGCGGCCTGGTTCGAAGGCAGCCGCGCCTTGCGCGTGGTTCGTTATCAAAGTTAAGCGAGTCTCTTCATCTTGCAGCCACGCCATTGTGGTTATTGGATAATAATTAGCTTCTATACCTAATTTTTCTACTTTTACTCTTTTCTGATATTGAAATCCATTTTGATCGGTATAGAACTCGGGTACGTCACCGTTTTGGATGTCAGTTTGTATCCTCATAAATAATTCAGTCTCTCTATTTTTAGGTGGGCTTTCAAAGTCTACTATATTTTCTACGAAGACTCCGTGAGATAAGGCCGGATGATCCACATTGTAGATCCTTACAGTGTGCACTAGGAAGGGCAAGTACAGTGTGGTGATTTCTGTCGACACTGGCCCCGATATAATGATTATATTATCATCCTGCAAACTGTTCAAACTAGAATAAGGATGCAGTACGTTCTTTTCGGGAGAATCATAGTCGGGCATAAATAGGTAAGCGCCGGAATGCCTCTGTGCACTCTGGTATGCACCAAACTGCATATCAACGACATTCTTTTTCCTAGCGTCTTTTCTGTATACTTGCCGCAAGAAACCTGTGTTCCTATTGATGAGCAGCGTCAATACGGAATTCTCCAACTGGATATCGCCTGGCATCATTTTCTTGGTAACGAATAGCGATTTGTCGGAGTCAGATTTCTTGGGTATTTGACAATTGTTACAGAAAACTTCACAATGGTTTGAGGTATTAGTGTGTTCCTCCAAATTAAAGGTTACTGAACTAATCGGTGGCAAGGTGGCGACGAAAGCGATGTCAAAATAGCTATCGCTCACGACTCGTTTCCCTTCATTCTGAATTTCTATGTTTGGTGTTATCTGATACTGAACATATGTCTGCGTGCGAGTATCAAATACTCTTACATTGGTGGTGTTGGAGGTGATAGTGATCACTTCCGTCCGCGTCTCAGCGAGTGGATTGAATAAGATAACTTTCTTTTTATCGATCAAAGATACTTGCAACTTTTTAACTGGCTTTCCGTAAGTTTCCCATTCCACTTCACTTTGAATTATGCTCTGCGAGTGTAAAGTAGTATCAGGGATCATAATGGCTGTTAGAGCGGCCTCCTGTAACCTAATGCAATGATAAATACTGGTGAATAGTTTAGTTCCATAGTCATACATAACGTTAGCTTTCGAGGTCCCTGTTATAGCATCGTGATGTTGGAATAAGCCAAGATTCCTTCGCGCGGTAATAAGCTGCTCGTAAGATTTTTCCAACCTTTTTTCCGATGCTTCAAGTCCATTGTTAGTGGATTGCCTTATGTAATTAGATACGAGGGTAAATAATATTTCAGCAGTTCTGAGCTGGTGTTCGAATTGCCTTGCAACGATCTTGATATATGGGCGCGTAGTGTAGTATCCAGACCAGTAAGCAGGTTTGCCTTCACTAAATATGTCTGAATAAACGAAGAAATCTCCACGCAGTGTAGGTATATTTTTGTGTCTTTCTTTCATCTCGTTGAAGTAATCAAGAGGTGTTCCGAATTGGACATCGGCGTTAAACATTTCCTTATGACTGTTGATGTAGTTGAACATCTTCATGTAGTTGGTGTACTGAGCATCAAATTCCACGGCGTACTCGTATCTAAAATCGTCACCGAGAGGTACTAATACTACGTTATGTGGCGTAAGAGAACCAATACGATCATACTCTTCTATCAAAGTCTTTGACTTACTATGAAGGTTTTGATCTGTGATATCCTCGTGTTTGGCTGTGTATTCAGAATATTCGCCAGGTATCTTCCGGAAATCGAAACTTAAGCAGACGGACGGATGAGGGCCACAAGTGCTCTTTATAGAGTAAATATCAAATGGTTGATTGTGAACTATCATACTAGGCTTTTTAGTAGACCATCCTGGAATCCAATGGAATTCTTCGATTTGACGTTCGGCTAGCCACTGTTTCCATGCGTAGTGAATTCGTTGTATGATAGTCCCATCAATACCACTTTGATCGAGCAAATAAGGTACGGTTGCTCCGTGTCCGAAAGGATCAATTGACCAACCAGTCTTTGGAACAACACCTAGATTATTTTTCACCCATTGATGTCCTGTAAATTGGATATTAGTGATTAATTTAAACAATATATATAGCATTGGAAATTTCTTTTACAATAATTATCAAATAAAATATGTGGAGATTATATTACCTTCAATAAATTGATCGACAAGCGAGTAGACGTGTGTGCAAGCTTCATCAGGCATCACCCAACCACCAGTTGTTATCTCAAGACGGCCTTCTTTGATCAATTTCTTTAGAGCCTTGAAAGTAAATACAGAAACTTTGATGAACGGAATGAAAAAGATTTTTGAAATGTCTTAGATGAAGTGTTTCAACGATAACTAAATCTATTATGTTTATTAGTAATGCTGTAAACCATTATCAGTGACGTACCTTTTGTTTAACAGGATGCGACCGTTCCCACCACGCGTTCAGAAATGATATTTCCGTCCATATGAAAGTCATGTTTGCGTACACGTTTAGCTTTTGGACTATGTTGTTGATGATGTTCTTCGTCTTCCATTCGAAGTACTGCTCGAAAGTCTTCAGCCATCCCGGATCGTTGTGTGAATGGGGTACCACTATAACCTGGAAGCGTATGAATTTCGGTAAGATATATCACTTGTTGAACTTAAAAGCTATTTATTTCCCAAAACATCTTTCTAGCAAATATTTATTAAATTGTTCTTTTGCAGATTCTTCTCGCAGAATAGTTGTTTTATGTCTGTTATAATTTACAGCTGACTGCTAATACATATGCTAATAACGCAAAAGTATTAATTAGGTCTTTACATATGAAATTGGTGTTTTATATGGAAAAAGTAAAACGAAAGAAATATATGAAATTATATATTTATTCAACCGAAGTATGTACCATTATTATCTATGCACTTTAGCCATTTTATAGGTAGTTGCTTGGTTCCATTGCTGAAAAAAATGTGAGAGCGAGAATTAATAAAATCTTTGGCGAATTGAACCCCATCGGAATTGATTTTTTTTCCTTGCAAGTAGCTGTACAAATTGCGAATAAAGTGGTAATCTGTTGAAGTAAGGTCCGGGGAGTATGGTATGTGTAGGAGACACTCAATCGCAGCCCCTTTAATTTTATGAACGTTTGTCTGTGTAAGTAGCAGTGGGCAAGAGCAATTGACCAGCCTAATATGTTGAATAGCGAGCTTTTCCATCATGGTTTGCAATTGTAGACAATACAGATCTGCAGTAATCGTCTGGTCAGATCTTAAGAAGCTGTATGACACCAGCACTGGTCCACCAAAAACTCACCAGTACCTTTTTCTGAGTCAACTTTCGCTTGAGACAGGATTTAGCCGGTTCTCCTGAGTTCAACCACTGTGATGAGCGTTTCCGATTGTCGTACAGGATCCATTTTTCTTCACAAGTTACAAGACGATCCAAAATTCCCTCGTTACTGTGACGGTTGAGTAATGTAATGCAGCATTCAATGCGTGTTTGTTGGTGTGCTTCACTCAATTCATGCGGTACCCAATTCTCGAGCTTTTCCAGAGTTCAGTCCGGCCGGCCATTTAATGTAAGATGCTTAATCTCTCTAGCAAAATAATACATATTCATGTACATGTATCAATTTTGAAGAGTTTTATTTTTGATCCTAAATGTAACAAATTCGGTCTGAAACGATTATGATAATGTAAGTACATTGTTATTCAGCCATTGAAAAGTTTCCCCAAACTCTTTCAACCGCCAACTTGCTCCTGTTTTACCACAGAATACAAATGTTGTGTAATTTTTAAACGTAAATCTATACACATAAATAAAATTGGAGTGTCTGTTTGTAATATTAAAATAAAATTTTTACTAAATGCATATGGATACATATACACGGTACATATACCAAAATGAATATTTTTACAATTTTTGTCTGCCTGTCTGTTTGTACCAAAATGCATATTTTTTCAATTTTTGTCTGTCTGTTTGTTCCGGCTAATCTCTGAAACGGCTGGACAGATTTTGACGAGACTTTCACTGGCAGATAGCTGATGTAATAAGGAGTAACTTAGGCTACTTTTATTTTAGAAATTTTATTTATTTTTATTAATACAAATAAATAATAAAAAAATAACTATTTCGCGCGGACGGAGTACATAATACATGTCTATTATTATTTTGCTATTCGCTATTTTACTCTGCTTATTTAGGTACTTATAATCAAATCAAATAAATAAAATTATAACTGAATAATAACTTTTTTGTTAAATTCCGCGCAGACTACTACTAGTATTTTATAATTATATATCTGATATATTTGACTAGTAAAAGACTTGGCCAAGGGCATTTTTCTTTGAGGAACATCATAATTGATAACATAAAGAGTTGGAACCTGTTACCAATCCTCTCCATTTTGTGATTTGCTGCCTTTGCATTCTGTAAAAAAACTGGAGCAGTAGCTGAAAAAGAGCTGCTTGGTGGAGAATTTCAATGGCTGAATAACAGAGCATTTCTGTCAAATGTTGCAAAGATCTTCGCCGCTTTGAATGGTACTTATGTAACTATTAATTAATTTCTTCTGTTATTTCTCATACAAAGACATTGATGCGTAAAATATTAATCAAGGTACTAATTCTAGCGTTTATCATGCGTACGTACAGGCTCGGTCTCCGTGAGGTGCATGAGTTCGTTGCCCACAATATTCCCCAGACTTTGCTCCAACGGAATTCCTTTTACTTTTAGAGGAAATTTTTAAAATCTGATTAGGTGGAGGAAACTCCCTTAAAGTTAATCGATTCCTATCCCAGGATTTTTCTAGCATTATAAACATTGAATATTAAAAAACTGCATCCATAATAATGACCATACTTTGTACTTTTCCCGTAGTATATTTTGTTTCATATTACTTTAAAGACATCGTTAATGTCCGAAGTACTTGCATTTTTATATACATAATATGTATAAGTATGAAAATTTGCCACATTTTACCGTTGGTAACAAGAAAGTGTATCGCCTCATCCTCAATTTTATATATATTAGGTACCTCTCTTTTTATTCGAAATAAACGACCAAATTCTCTTACTTGGCTAACAAAGTCAAAAGAAAAATAAAATCATCTCCAATTTACGTACGGTAAGGTACCCTATAAATGTTTTTCTAAGTTATATTACCATTTTGTAGGCGTGATTATAGCGTATACCCAAATGCCAAATTATTATTTTATTATAAAAGTACTATGTCTCTAAGTGAAGCTGCGAGCAAACAGACAGAAAGACGGGCATGGCGAAACTGTACTGCCGAAATAGTTTCGCCATGCCCGTATTGTATTCAATAGAAACTCTTTATTGCACCAATAAAATATACAAAATAAATATACTCTATATAAGAAAGTACAATAGGCGGCCTAATCGCTAATGTAATTTCTTCCTTGAAATGATTATTATTAATAAAAATAATCATTTCGGCGAATATAAAAATAAACCTTTTTTTTCTTTTTGTGTCGCCTATGGTTACAGGGCTAATTAAAAGTTTAATTATGAACACGAAAATTCATTTAATACGCATCGGATCCTGATGCAAATAATCTGCATATTATGAATAATTTAAATCGCTTTTACAACGTGATTAATCATCGAACATCACTAAATATCATACGTTGTTCAGGAAAACACAAACTGGTTTATAATAAAAATATTATTTGCACGGTGATGCTCGTGTACCTATTGTTTACATCAATTATTTGTAGCAATTGTGTTACACTTCGGGCTCGAAGACTTTGATATCTTGAAATCTCATATGAAATGGGACTCCAATTCTATTACAATGGGACTCCAATTCAAGATGGTGTACCGTTCTTATGGTGTGGGGGTAACCCACACCATAAGAACGGTACACCATCTTGAACCATAATAACTATTCCATATCTAGTGTCGGGTAAGTGGATAGTAGTGATGTGGGAGTCAAATAGCAGCGGTATTAAACTGGGCGCTCCCAACCTGTGTTCTCTCCTTAAGCGCCTTTTTGCGCTTTCGTACCCCATACACAAGTATGCTCTTCGTGGAGCTCGAATGCCAATGTGTACATGATGCCGGCGAAAAAATGGACGATAGATCAGATTCGAAATCAAGTTGTTGGAGGCCGTGACAACGACGTGACTCCTAGCGAATAATTATATGGCTTTCACCACGATCATTCGACTGGCGATCGTCATAGATAGGATTTGGCTATTGAGTTAATCGGATCTGGCACCAATTTTCCATACATAACCGCCGTCCAGGGTGCATCTGGACACCAGCTAGGTCATAGGACAGCTTGTAATCCTTTGCCGAGAAAGCTTACATACGGTATTAAGCCCTTAAGTTTAACGAGACTTTGCATCTTTTAAAATCAGGTAAGCCTTAGAGTTTAGACGTAAAATGAAATAACGAACGCACAGAGAGAGTTACTATTATATTTATAATGTTAGTGTGGATGGCGAGTGTAATCGTATTTTTTTTTATACAACTAGACCGCCAAACAAGCGTGCGGAATGTATCAGATGGTAAGCGGTCACCGCCTATTGCCGCTCGCAACGCCACGGGGATGTTACTCGCGCTTTACAAATATTGTGACCTAAGGATGTTTCGTCACAGTATCCAGTAATTTCTTTGCCATATCTCACCCTTCAAACCGGAACACAGCTATATGAATATAGCTGCTTGGCGATAAAAATAGGTAAGATAGAGGTACCCATGAAGACGACTTTTGTACAAAGTCTCCCTCTTGTAGATGACAGACGGTAATAATGTATATAATCATCCCATCACATCTTCATTTATTTTTTGTTAGAATTGTCATTTCTTTTCTCTGGGATATTTCTTGGGGTAAATAGATTGTGGTAAAGTTTGATGAAAAAACGGTTAGCTTTTTCTATATAGACAAGTACTTAGGTAATATCACTTTACCTTTAATCTCGGCCGTCTGCTGTCGTTCTTGATCTTCTCGTAGCGCTCCTCGAAGGACTGTTCCCAGAACTCCTTACTCCTCAACCAACTCGGCTGAAACATAATCATTTTTCAATCAAAAATCAACAAAAATAACAAAGAAAAACAGTTGAGAATGCGCAAGCTTGCATTGCCAGAGGAACACCTGACTCGTCAATTATATAACAATTCAATTTTTTTTTAATTTGTCGGCCATTTTGACCATGTTCCGATATTATATTGTTGAGATAAGAACGGTGTTCCTGAAAAAAATCGAATATTAAAAAAAAAGCGACAGACAAACATATACATTTCATATAGGAACGGTGTTCCTGAAAATATATCTATTTAACAGCCTTATATTTATTTAAATAAAGTTTTATTGCAATTAATTTGTCATATTCTTTACTATTTTCTTCTCCTAACTAAAGTTACGTTAGCGTACTGCAACGTACAATAAATATTCCTATAGTTCGTTCATTATGCCGTGAGACAAAGTGTAAACGAATCAAAATATAACTTACGAATTGGTCTACTGAGGCCTCTCTTTTGCATGCCTTAATATGGTAAGAACAGTCTCCTTGTTCGAGGAACGCATAAGAGAACTTGGAAGGCTGTTTGTTCGCCAAAAGTAATATGCGAGAACAACATTTAGATAACAGAAACTAAACAATAACAGAACATGAAAACAGAACACATCTATAAAGCTTAAAAACAACATTAACCAAAAAATTTAGTAATAGCAAAATTAATTGGCGAAAGAATACACTCGCGTTAACATCTTGTCAAAACTATTAATGGAGGATATAATCCGTATAAATGCAAAAGTTGTATATTCTTCATACATCGTATGTAATAACGGTTAATGTTTATTAGGAACTATAATACTACATTCCTACTTTGAGAGTTCCTACATTTTAAGGTATTTTAATATATGTACCAACAATTACGAAACTTTCATAAAAAATGTTTTACGTAGTATTCAAAGTAATATGCTGTGTAAAAATGACAGAAATTACTATCGTAATTCTAGTGGCAAACGGTTACCATGTAAATAAATATCATACAAGTAGAGACTCGTATGATATTTATTTACAAGTAAGTAACTTTAAAGTTTTTGTGTTTTGTTCAATGAAAGTTTATTTCGTGATAAAGCCCCACTGCAAATAACATTGTCTTAAGCCCAAGTGAATACGGTTTAGTTATCATTATCGGCCTATGTACATCTCATCCTTATATGTAGGCCTACCCTAATGCTACCGAGCATATGCGACCTTCTGCTCTCCGCTTTCAGCCCATTCTGACTTGTCTTTGGGGTGAAAATCCTATACGCGTCTAATCTAAGATTTTCCTCCAAAGATTCGTAGTTCTATTTTTTATTAGTGAATTAAAAACAACAAAATAATTTATTTACTTCGGATATTACGAACACTTCTAATCGTATTAATAATAATCGAATACAAGAAACACGTAGGAGTATTTCATTGCATGCCTCTTTGGCGAACTAAATGAAAATTACAATATTCTAAGTTTTCTGCAGTTAAGCCCCTTCAGGATTGCATACCTACTCACTAATTAAACCAGAATGTTACTATAAAATCCAAAAAGATATAGAGAACCGGCTATGTACCCACCGATAGAATGACTGAATTAGGACAAATTCGAATCCTGGTAAATGGTTTTTTTTATACCACTAAGGTGGCAAACAAGCTTACAGCCTGCCTGATGGTAAGCAGTTACTGTAGCTTATGGGCATTTGCAACACAAGGAGTGTCACTCTTGCGTTGCCGACCCTGTAAGAACCTCTTCACACCTTTCTTGAAGAACCCCATACTGTAGTCCCTTGGAAATCCTCCGCAGGGAGCTCATTCCACAAGAACCATCCATCTCGGTAGAAAACTTCTTGTGAATCGCATAGTGCGCGACCATTGCGGTTCCAGTGTATGAGGATAAACTCCCAGCCGTCGGCGAGCTGTGCGATTGTAAAACGAGGCTGTTGGCATGATGTCGAACAACTCCTTGTACAACACACACACACACTTACACAACCCATTGTACAACCAAATTAAATAAATTAAGTAAATTCGTGTTTTTTAAATTAATTTTAATTATCATTTGCTCGGCAGTGAACGAAGATATCGGAAACCCGAACGTCCAAGATTATTATTTCGAAAGCCGTGTAGCTTAGGACACCAAGCTAAAAAATGTCTGCTTTTACCTATGAGTTGAGGAGATCTAATAGCAGTCTCCCATGTCAAAATCAATATCTTCGCCAAATCCTTAGGCTCAAGTACCATAAACCATATATCGAGGCAGGTACCAAATACGAATATAAATAATATAGCCCGAGTATTTATTGAATGTTAAAGAAGCGGTAAGAGCCGAGTCATGCGGTCCATTGTATTTGGCTACCCCGCCAAGAGTTTGTTACTGGCAAGTTTTGAAATACTTGATTGAATATTTTCGAGGATACATAGGAGACATTAATTGCTACTAATTACAGCAATGATGTAGTTAGAGCAGGCTGAAGAAAAGATGTCATGTTTTGACGAGCCCAGCGGTCGAATGATTAGCAAAAGCTACTTTAATATCAAGGGTCGTGGGTTCGGTCGTTCACAAGACAAGCATTTGTGTACGATTTATGTACGAGGATATCTATTTGTCTTGCTCTTGGTAATTTTAAGAGAGGTAGGGCGCATCAAAGGAGACCGTCTAGAGATGAAAATAAATAAAAAATGAAAATAAACCATATCAGAAAACCGTAGCCAAATAACAATACCCTTACGAATTTCTTGTATTCGGTTATTATTAATACGAATAGAATCGTTCGTAATATCAGAGGCAATTTTGCTTAAAAATTGAGTAATATAAAAATAGACGTACGAATCCTTGAAGGGAAATTCTAGACTGGAAGCCGCATATGGAATCATCACCACAACGGCTAGCCAGAATGGGCTGGATGCGCAAAGCGAAGGTAGGGATGTTCGATAATGCTTACAACCATTTTCTACAGTAGCACCAGAGACAAAAATGGTCGCGTGGTGTACGGTTGCATAATATTGCGGTTGAGCAGAGGTTCTCTTTCTTAAGTTTTTCCACGTGATTACATAGTTACAGGAGAGTTCTTCTAAAAAGGTATGTAGAGTGTACATACAGGAGTGTGTACGTACTATGGCAAGGATGTAAGAAGAAAAGGTCAGTGAACGATATATCTATCATAGCCGTGTTCTGTCAACTTGTATTTTGATACTCATTAAAGCACGAATTTGTTCCCATATCATGGATGCAATTTGAATTCCTTTATTGTATAATGACGGCGCAAATGTGCGGCGGCAAACCTCGGAATGCGTAGTGATGATTATTTTTCTGTGCGCTGATGTTTTTAAAGATTTATATGATTTGAATTTTTATTGAGAGGGTAATATGTCAATGTAATGTTCCATAATTATGGTAATGGAAATATTTTCATATCGTCCTATATTCTAGAAGCCGCAAGACGGAAATGCAAAGGCAGAAATAGAAATGTATTGGTACTTGTAAAACGTTACAATGTACTCGTATTTATTATTTCCATTGGTATTTTATGTAAGTGTAGACATACTAATGTATAATACTGCATACTCATACATATTATAACATTCATGAGAAATATTAAAAACCTCGCCGAGCCTTTTTGTACCGATATTATATAGTACTTTTATGTAACAACATCCGCGCTACCTTTTCTTGGCACGAAGGTTTGTGAAGTTAAATATAATTGCTTGTTTATAACGTACCTATGCTACACGTGAGTAGTTTTATCGACCAATTTAGATAAGAAAATCTTAATATTGCGGCTATAACCTTCTAAAGCTAACTTACCTGGAATTCGAAAGTTGGGTAAATGGCGACAGTATCGATGTCCGCTGAACTTTCTTTTAAAGCCGTACAGCGTTCTTGATTAGCCTAAAATCGGAAAAAATAAATGCATCTAAATATTTAAGATTTTTTTTTCTTTATTTGACCTTTAATAACTTCCGTTATTTTGTGAAAAATTGAAGAAGATTTGATGAAGATACGGTGGTAAATTAAAGGTTATATGTAATATAAAAGCTAGTGTTTATGTTAAAAAAGGCTTAAGACACAAGTCAGTCTTACTATGCTATAGTTTATAAATGCAAGCACTGTCTCTTACGCGTATCTTAAATACAGCACTATCTCAAGAGCTCCCTAGCGGTCTCTATCAGTGACATAAAACTGTATCATCAAAGGTCAGTTCAATAAAAAATGCAAATAATATCATATAGAGAGCAATGACATAAAGAAAGTTGGTCAATGAAGTTTAAAAAAACAGTTTTCTAGTCAACAAATCTTCAGAATCAATCGAACTAATAATTGAAATATAACGTTTTCGTATATATTCCTCGTGAAGGTATAATTTCAAAGAAATTGTAAAATGAATACATCAAGGAATAAGGGTTGGTTACCGTTTCTTGCTTCATCGGCTCGTGGAAGAATGGCGGCGGAGCTTTGAGGTCGATCTCATCGTCGTTCACCAAGTTGTTACCTGGAACAAAGCATTATAAATAAACATCAGTGTTATGTTGATACTGTGATTGTAGGCGCTTGGTGGAATTTTGAAGACATTTCGTTAATGTTAATACTTGCACTTGTACAGTGGTTATATAAAAAACCTTGATAATGCCGTAAAGGCGAAACCGGTCGGTAAAAATAATTATTAAATAAAATTGTGAAGTGGAATCTGTACAAGTGCAAGTATTAACATTAACGAGAAACATCAGTGTCGCTGGAAATGAACTATTCAAATGGAAACTGATGATGTATAAAAAAGTATAACGATATTATTTTTTCAATTACGTTATTTTTTTATATATAACGTCGAGAGGCATACGGTCCACCTGATGTAAAGCGGTTACCATGGCCTATGAACGCTAGCAATACATTAAGTATCACTTGCGTGATGCCTCCCTTGCTGCTGAGCAACTCAGGAGTTTACTGTTGACTTCACTCACACGCAGGAACACAACAACCCTCTAGGGAGTTGTTATTTGGCCGCGATTTTCTGTGAGGTGGAGTTCCCCAGACGGACTGCCTTGATGAGGTCCCGTAAAAAAATATTTTCGAAAAATGATATTTTTTGTGATGTAACTACAAATTTATGGTTTTCGGATGTTTTAATTTACTCGTCCTACATGACATTGCTTCTTACCAAATTTCATGATTCTAGGTAAACGGGAAGTACCCTATAGGTTTTGATTCCCTTGCGAGTATCAAAATATGCGGCATAAACGCGGTATAAACAGCCGTATCTTTTAATTGCGTTGACTTTGAAGTTTGATTTTATCACTGCTCTAAGGGATTGCAGAGTGATTATTTAGCCTGAGTATTTGATATTATTTTCAACTTGATAGCTTCACCCGTCCGTGAGAAAAAGGGGCCTCGACAGACGTATAGACAGACGGACAACAAAGTTATCCTATAATGGTTCCGTTTTCCTTTTGAAGTACGGAACCCTAAAATAGATAGGTCCCGTAATTTAAGCCGCGCTTTGATGTATCAGTCAATCGGTATTTTTTGCCGAAATAATCATCCCCATTTCCATTCTTGTAATAAAAAAAAAACGCGACTCGAATTGGCGCACCGCGGAGTTGTGAAATATTTTACAGCAAAATACCGAAATATGTACGTATAAAAAACAGTAGAAATATTTAAAAAAATGTGATTCCATTTTTTATACTCGTAGATACATTCAAATACGTTTCATCGTTATAAGTTTAATAAAAATATAGAGAGACATGCAAAACAAATTAACTTTTAGATGGCATACAGTGCAGGGAGAGGAAAACCAATATTGGAATATTATTGGTTATAAGTAAAAAATATTACATTTTTTATAACTATTACATTTATTATTTTTCTATCTACACTTCCCGCCTTGTCGGGTAGCGCCACACGGCTGGGTCCTTACACACCTCACTCGTATTTTTAACATTCATAGCTCTTCTCTTGCACGCTCGCCGGTTTCTAAGGCTCCAGACCTCCTCTTCTGATAAAACACCATCAATTTGGTATCATCATGGTAGGCAGGTCTTGGCCTTCCTCGGCTCCTACATCTACATCCTTCTACTTTTGCATTGTATATCTGTTTCGCGATTCTTTCTTCCTGAATTATTTATACATGTCAGAACCAACGGAAGATGCCTCTTCTTATTTTAACACCGATACCGATCAGCTCTGTTTCTAACATCGTCATTGCTAATACGGTCTACAAGCGTTACGCCAAAAATTTTGCGCAACACTCGCATCTCGACCGCTTTTATTCTACTTTCATTCTCTCTCCGCCATACCCAGCTCTCGCTTCCATAAGTTCGCGTTGGGACCAGCACTGCATTTTGCATAGCGAGTGTGTATAACATTATTTATGAGTAAAAAGTTTCGAGCAAAGCCTTACGATCATTCATTTCACAATCATGATTTAGCCATTGAAAATAACGGATGACAAAAGAGATAAGAGTGAGTGGAGATATCGTGGGCCGGCCTAGACGCACACATAGATAAAAATGGTGATGTGCTGAAAAAGGGTCAAATCAAAAACACAAACCGAAGAGCATGAATGAAGAGTTAATTAGTGTGGAAGAAGCGAAAGAGGTATGTTTGGATCGGTGTACCTGGCGCTCCATAATCTCTGCTAACCCTAATGGGAGACGGGCGTGATGATATGTATGTAATATTTTAATGAGTGGTAATCAATAAGACACGGACAATGCCAAATTTTGAGTTATAAATGTCTAATAGTTTCAACGATATAAAATCTGTAATAGACTGACCGACAGTCGGGCATGTAGGTGACCTTACTTTTAGCTACGAAACCATAAAAAGTACATTAATTTTTTGATGACAAACTATCTGTCTGAGTGTTACGATATCACTGATAGACACACACATAAGGACATGATACGGATATACCTGGTATGGTAATTATTAGGAGTATTAAAATGATGGTCACAGTCACTTCAAATAAACGTCCGAAATTGTCGCAGTCACACATATTTGTAACTAATGCGATAAAAGCAGTGATCACTATAGCACACCCCCTCATTTTTCAAATGGCACACGTAACTTCAAAGTGTTCTTTCCCAAAGTGGGAGATAACGTCCTCTTATGGGTGCTGGAGGCCCACAGGACCTAGAAAAAATCAATGGTTATGAATCGATTGGGACATTGAAGGTGAAGTAAGGGAGCGTTGAATGATTTGTTTTAGCGTTATTAAAATCAATATGTAGTCCATAGATTGGACATTTCCGACGTTTTTCGATTATAATCGATCCTATTTAGGCTCTATAAAAAAAATTAAACATTAAAATATTTGTATGTTTCTTATTCTACGTTTGGAGACATACAACGTATGCTTGTATGCGATGCGAGTGACTCAGGGGTGTCGAGAGGTGTGCTGCGCTTTCTCCGAAGTTACTCGCGGCGTTATGCCCTTTAACACTTCCACCCCTGGAGCATATCACCCGCTAGAGCAATATACTCTATCGACTCCTCTCTAGACGGCCAATGAAGGTAAGCCAGAGCTGAGAGTCCTGCGGGTCTTCTTGACTTTTCACTCCGACCGATGAACTCTCTGGAGCAATCGGGTACTCGTGGTGTCGTTACGCACCAACAGCTTATTATTATTATAAATTATAACTCTTGGAGATTTGTTGTGCTGCTGCGAATTAGTGTGGTAACCAGTAAGTAACGAGTTTCTTTATTAGCAACAGGGTTGGCTATATGTGACCAATAATCTATAGTACGAGCGTTCACAGCCAACGGCAACCATTTTACATCCGGTAGGCCTTATAATTGCATGCATTCCGACATATAGAAAAGCTATTTTCACATTGTGTATTGTCGCATGCGTGCATTTTTCCAGGAACAATGTTTTATAAAAGGGTGTAATGCTTCTTTCATTTTTGCGAGCATCGCGTAATCGGTAAAAAAATATTGGAAACTCTATTTTACTCACGTATTTGTGAAGATAAACCCATGTAAAAAGCAAATAAAGAGACGGCATTGCGCACTGCAATGCCGTCTCTTTTTTTACCTTTTGTGTTATACTGAACAGGTTTATTGAAAATCCTGTAAATCTACTTTCACTGATATACTCTTCATTTTTAGAAAACAATTTCGAATAAAGCGATAAAGCCCTCCAGGCTACAAGATAGATAGAATAAAATGCATTCAGGTAACATAGACAAAGTACTACTCCATTATCACCATTACTGGACGAATGCAGCTCAGTGAACTGCACTTAAACTTATTTCAGCCGATAATAGCAATATACTCGTAATATACTCATAAGCAAGGCAATGACGAAGTTTGAACTTTATTACATGTCTTTTTTTTTTCAACAACGTTGGGTGGCATTCAAGCATACGGCCCACCTGATGTAAAACGGTTACCATAGCTTTTGAACGCTTGTAACACATTAGGTGTCGCGCGATGCCACCTCTGCTGCAAACACAGCAACTCCTTAGGAGCTTACTGGTGACCTTACTCACACGCAGGAACACAACAACCCTACAGAGAGTTGTAATTTGACTGCGATTTTCTGTGAGGTGGAGGCACTTCTCCAGACGGGCTGCTTTGATTCACCCGACTTCTGGTAAAACACCCAGACCAAGACGTACAGACATGTTTATGCGTACAAATGTTTCTCCTGTACGGGAATCGAATCCACGAGCGTTGCTATCAAAGTCGCGTTATTAGTCGCTGCGTAACCGAGCTCCTCATGCTAAATGTTTGTTGAATGCCTAAACGGGGAAAAAATAAGATTAATGTATATTATACACGCTATAAATAACTTAAAGTTATTACGGTGATGATTGCGCCTGTAATTTTAAACTTTATCACATCTCTAATAGATGTGATAAAGTTTAAAATTAAGCTAGAAATTAATGGATTCTCAAAGTGAGCAGTAGACGATAAATCAACCCTCCAATTTTGTATGGAGCGAAAAGAAATCAAGCGGCTCTCGGAGCTTGAAGTTTTGCATAGAGAGGTCCCCTTTATAATGTAGATAAGGTATAAATAAAACTAGGTTTTATTTAATTTTCTCAAAATACCGGGATACGCGCAAATGAAGTTGCGCAGAGTCGAGTAGTTTGCTTAAAGGTTTCAAATGTATTATGGTGGCGATTGTGAATGGCGAATCTTATTTAACACGAGGTGTTGTTAAGATGTATGTATATAGGATTTTTTATATTTTTACACAATTTACACCACGCTTTTTTGATGCGCTCAGTGGCGCAGTGGTGAACCTTCATTCGCATAATATCAGATTCCTAAAATTGGACATTTAACGTGAAGAATGCATTTTATTTATTACCTAATACGAAAGTTTGCCTAGCAAATTTTTTTTAAGATTCTCCTATATGTAGAACTGTCCGGTTAACATAACAATGACATGATGACTCATAAAATGATATAAGGAAGTATATATATATATATATGTATATATACATACTTCATGCATATTATGGAGATCCAGTAACTACCAACTTTACAATTATACCCAAACAAACTGCTCAGCTTTATGTTATTTAATAAACAAGGCTCTGGCAAAAAAGAGAGGGTACATTAAAGTTGTTCGAATGGATAAGAACCTCCACCTAACTGAAGACCGCTACCAAATAACAACTAGGCAGTTATGTTCCTGAGAGTAAGCGATACCAGTAAGTTACAGAGGAGTTCCTGTGCTAGTAGTAGATGATAAGCTACGGTAACCACTTTACATCAACCATGTAGGGTATACGTGTTTGCCTCCCCACGTTGTATAATAAAATATGTGCCAATAGAATCGTATTAAAACACTTTTAAATATCATTGTTAATATTTTTTTTGTTACCATAATGACGGCTAGGGAATACGACTGCCCACGAACGGATATAGTGGAATCCATCGGATTAAAGGTATAACATCCATCCGTTTTTTAACTATCCAGAGAGAGCTACGTCGAACGTGCCATATCCATAGTGGAAAAAGCCTCTAAATGGAACACGGATAAAAACAATGCAGTGGGAATTTGGCATATCCTTGAAACAACAACTAGTACCTACACCAGTACTAATATTACTAGGCAGTAAATACTTAAAGAGTAGTTATAGCGCAGCGGAAAATACCGCCGTATTGACCAATTGATCGTCGGCTCGAATCCTGGCATGTACATTATTTGTAATTAACACTAGCTCGGCAGCGAAGAAAACCTCGCAAGAACGTAAAAATCTGTATCTTCGCCAAATCTTTAGGCTTGGGCAGCGCAACCCGCCAATCCTAATAGACTAGGAGACGGAATAAAGTAAATCATGTGTGCTTATGTATAACGAAGACGTATAAAGAAGTATTCTCTTGCACTATATTAATATTTCATCGCACACGGCGAACAAAACAATGTCGCTTTTAGCTTCCTAAAAAGTAAAGTAAAGCACATCCTGCACAAAGTCCGAACTTACGCACCTTGTACTTTTTTTCCGAAAATCAAAGCGCCGTGATTCATTTCAATCAAAACCCCGAAAACATACCGTCGTGTTTTGAAAAACGAACTGACTGAATGAAATATATAAATGGTAGTATTTAATACACTGTAATTATTAAAAAATAAAAAATGGAATTCATCATATTAGTTATTGAGTATAATAGTACAGTATTTTTTATTTCTGGGAACAAGTGTATCAGTATCAATTTCCACGTGTTACAAGCTTTTCAGTCACGCAAGAGTCCTATTGTTATAATGTACATGGAATATATACGAGTAATGTTATTCGATTTCCTGTACAACAGTCGAGAGTGGAAAATGGCTTCAAGCATATCCTACGCAATATTACCGTGCATGAGATGCAGTGGACGGAATTTATCCGAGTTTCAATTGTGGAAGTAATTAAGATCCCTTTGACTCCTATTCTAACGTTTTATATTCAAAACAAAGTAGCAACCAAGAGTAAGTTCATGTGATGCGAAACAGAAACATAGCAAATACTCCAACTTTTCCAGCGCTGATGGCGTTTCCTAGTCACATGATCATAATAACGCTTGTGATTTGGCTGCAATCCTTTATGTGATGTAGGCACTTCCCAGTTGGGTTTTTTGTAATTAAATATAGGCATTGCCATTCATTGTTAGAGTCTCGTTTTCTAATCAGCGGTGTGCGAAACATGTAAAATGGTTCACAGGAAACTTATCAATAATTTCATTTACATAGTCTTCATACAAGGAGACAGCCTATTTAAATATATAGTGTATGTATGTATATATCGTCACGCCAGGGCTCATGCTAGGCAGGCAGAGAGAACCGAGACTCATAAAACGAGATCCTTGCACAACTCTCTCCCTTCTCTAACATTTATAGTTTTTTTCATGCCCGTTTGCCGGTTCCTAGGGCTCCTGATATCACTTTCTGATAAAACACGACCAATTTAGTCATGGTAGGTGAGACATCTTCCTCTACTCCTATATCCTTCCTATTTCGTATTGTACATCTGTTTGGTCATTCTTTTTTTTTCATTTCATTCTGCATTCTTTCTATATGTACAAACCAAAGAAGCATGCCTTTTCTTATCTTAACACCGACACTCTCATTTAGACCAACTCTCTTTCTTACATTGTACGTTAATATTACAAGAAAAATGGAATGTTTCGACCAGTGAGTGTTGTCTTTAGAAATCTTAAAAGTATTTAACCGCATAACTAACTAAATTTCCTACTAAAGAAAAATCCTTAACGAGCAAACTTTTCATTGTTACGCGGCTGATGACTATTCATCAATCACGTAACAATACAAAATTGTTTTCACGGAAGTACCTACGACTCTGCTTGACTTCGTTTGCGATAGTTATGGGGAATTTACACGAGTGACTATAGCCGCTCGATTATCGTCGCACGACGACCATTTAAATGGGGATTCGGCTAGGCCGCAGATGGTCGCAAGTTCCCAAATAGACTAGCAACCGACTTTTAGCCGTACGGCGATCGCCTGCATGCGGCTAGTTGCTAAAATCTATAGTCTATAATTCTTGTTAATCATTTTCTAAAGTAATTAGGATCTTCTGAACTCCATTCTACCGACATAGCATCCGAAGCACGAGTCGACAAATACATCCGCGTTCCTAAAATCTACGTTTTCTTCTTTTTTATCTTCTTTCAATTATTCAGCGAGTGATACCGCACGGCGAAAATCGACCCGTGTAAATACCCCTTTACGGGTAAAATCGACTCTGATTATGGTCAAGATTAGACAAAGATGGGTATGGGTACTATGGATCAGGGTTGTGCCTGATTAAGGTTTGGGTAAAGATGAGAAGTTTTTTGAACGAACTTAGTTTTGTAGTGTACTTGCATACATAACAATAAATACATTACCCAACACGCACGTAAGTCGCCTTATTAGATAGTATGTATATCTAACTATAACTAGACGCCAAATTCTGTGCCGCAAAGGAAACAGGGCACAGAGGTAACTCGATTTTGATCGAGAGTTTATTCTCTAGCACTTCTTCAGTTATTATAACAGTAACATTTCACAAGTTTTTATTTCATTTATAATACCCCATACACGCAAATCATGTTTTCGGCGCGAAGGTCGCATATGCGAAGGGACATATGAACTTCTTTTACACACACATATATATATATATATATATATTTAAAATGTATAATACTCGTAAATATAAGAATACAAAGTAGGAGTTAATGTTAATAGCATTCTTCGTAATGTATTATAAATATAACGTTTATTATACGAAGTAATAGAAAGCCGATACAATTATATAAATAGCGTAAATAATTACTACACACGATAAAGAACCTTACTCACGTAACAAAAATAATTATTTCGCCATACTGATTTATGTTGAAAAATAATAAATATAATAATAATAATAGTTGTTTGGATTAATTTTAGACGAACAACATTAGACACAGTTAAATTTTCATATAGAGTGGCACGACTTCCCAGTAGATGGAGTGACGACCTCAAAACATTTAAGTGGCTAATATTTCGTATAACTGTCTTGACGTATCCTTGAACACTATGAGGACCTGCATCCAAATGTAAAGAAATCTCTGATGTGATTATAGTCATGCTAGTAATCGAAATAGGATTAAGTTACGTTTATACGGAAGGCGCTCGAGCGTGGGACATTCCTCTTAATCCTCCTATAGTTGAGTCAACAACGCGCGTTAAGTAACAACAAATAAACCAACAGCGCCCAGCTTCCGCAAACGACGGGACGTGTGAAATTATAATTAACTGTTTTAAGCACTAAACATGTGGTAATAGAATTGTCAAAATATTTTATGTAGGGGTAATCTATAAAAATACTATACCGATTTCACTTGTTTTCCCAGGATTATATATTAGTCTTGGCGGCTAAGCTTCGTTCTGTCTTTTTATGTTTTCTTAAATTGATTTTTTTTCAGACGAGTCACCTACTCAATTAAATCCAAATCCTTAGAGCTGTTTTCGATATACACGGAATTTATTCGTATACGTACAAGAATTTCTCGCTTAAAGTAATAGGGGGAAAAATATGCAAAAAACAGTGCTGTTAGTGGGTTTTGAACCGGAAACCATTGTGACTGTATAAGATCGACCGATACATGCGATGCGGCCAAATGCAACTGTTAAAATGATCCGCAGGGTTTTTAGATATTTTTGTGTAAAATCGCGTTAAACGAAAAAAGACACCTAAATAGACAAACTTAAAAAGCAAAATCTTACCCACTACGGATACATGTTAGACGTGATACACTTCTTGGAATAGCACGTCCCGAATACATCACGGATGTCATGCGTATTGATTAAAAACTGCAATCATTTCATTTAAATGGTTGACAAAATATTGACGTTTTGGTCATGTGAAAAATATACCTATTCCTCCGTCGACGGAACGCTATTTCTGGTTGAAGATTCCAAAACAACCCTATCGTAACTGAAAAAACAAACCTAAATTATTGTTTAACTTAATGCGAACAAATTTCTATCAACTTGGGAATATTTTATTATTATTATTATTATTAAAACATCACGCCAAATCCCTTGCGGTGTAGGCAGAGAAAACCGAGCGCCACATGACTCGATCCTTACATATTTAACTCGCTTCTTTAACATTCATTGCTCTTCTTATGCACGCTCGCCTCTCACTTGGGAATATTTGCTGACCGAGTATAGTTTTTAGCTGACTAAAAAAATAATTTCCATTAAAAACCATTCTAATATAATGTTGAAAAATAATTGCTTCGATGTAACGTTGTCCTTTTAATATGATATGAAAAGGAGATTGTATAAACATACAAAACTATGACATTATAAGAAGTAAGAAGCGACATTAAAAAACAAAACGATATACCAAATGATGAACTGAATTACTTATTATATGAATAATAGTGCCTTAATATGTCACGAGTTAACAAATAAAGAATCCAACGCTGGTATCCCTATTCTTAAAATTCTTATCGTAAAAAGTATGATTTCAACTTCCATAATTTAATAATAACAATTGCTATTGAAATAAGTACATCTCTAATTTGAATTAAATTGACGATTTTTAATACATAAAAGCAGTTCTTTGCTTATCATATTGTCGATTTTTAATACACAAAAAGCATTAACAGCTTTGATACCCAAAAAGCAGGTATAATAACAGCTTTATCATAACTGTGAATATACCTGCTTTTTGTGTATTAAAAATCGACAATTTGATAAGTAAAGGACTAGTAAAAGAAAAGTAACTATTAATATTTATAAGCCACACAAATATGATATAATACATCATAATTATTAAATTACGATGGTATTATATTACAATTTAATTATTGTTGATTCAGACATATAAAAAGAATGCAGAGAAGAATCATGAAACATATACAACGCGAAAATGGAAGAATGTATGAGCCGAGTAGGAATAACACTACCATGACCACATTGGTCGGTTTCAGAAAACGTGATGTTTATTGCGCTAAAAACCCGAGAGCGCGCATAAGATGAGCTATGAATGTTAAAGAAGCGAGTGAGGTGCGCAACGACTGAATCACGTTGTGCACGGTGCTTTCTGCCTACCTCGCAAGGGCTTTGGCGTGAAGATATAGATAGTTATCAAATTACAGAACTAAATAATACGAATTGGTATAATAAATAATAGTACACGTTAAGCTGTAAATTTATCATAAAAAATATACAACAAAGGTATAAGATTTAATAGAGCAGATAGTATTATACGTGTCACACGCAGTCCACAATGCAATACATCGTTAAACAAATTTCTACAAACACGGGCCAGTTTCGCACAAACAAACGAGTTCATTTCATCCGGAAAATAGATTCACAAACTAATTTCGACCTTTCATACGCAGACCTCGCAAAACTTTTCGCGTACTAATTACTAAACGGGAAAATACAAATACAAATGTGTTTATTTGAAACAAAACATTTGACACAAACCCGTGACATGCCTGGCTGCCGGAACGTATGCAGTATGATTGCATGTGTCAATACCTTATGCCGAGTATTGTATTTTTTATAATAGCCAATATGATCGAACAAAGGCAAAGGTAAATAGGACAGAATCGCAGATCTAATAGCGCTACTGCAAGTGGTAAAAAAATTATATTCATATTTGTATTCCTATTAGATCGTTGCACTATTTCATTATTCTCATCGAAATCTACGCTCAAATTCACATCATTGGATATTTCAAGACAGAATACGATTTTTATAGGTGTTAAGAATGAGAGAAATTATTATCAAATTGGTGATGTGCTGAAAAAGGGCCCAATTAAAAGCACCCAAAATCGATGAACATGCAAGAGGTTGATGCGTGGGAAGAAGATAAAAATAAAATTCTTTATTTGCCATTGGGCCCTCGCGGGCATTTAGACACGTCTAACATTTTTTTTAAATATAATCTTATTGTATCTTAGTCAATTATCTTATGTTATTCTTTTTCTTTTTTTATCCTGCAAATGCTAGCCATTTCGGAAATGACCATTGGCGATGAAGAAATACCGAAAGTGAACTTGCCAAAATTGGTCTCTTTGCAAATTGTCAATTAGATATTACAATAAATTCAGTCAGTGTCAGCATAATGGTAAAAGTAGCCTACGGACATTTGCAACATCAAGGGCAATTGCGTGGAACTCATGCGTTGCCGACCCTCTAAAACATATTCACGCCTTTCTTGAAGAACCCCATGCTGTAGTAAGGAGGAGGTACAACACCAGTCTACGTCTCATGTTAACTAACAGGCTGTACCACATGCAGGTGAGGTTGACTTTGACTGTAAAGATGTTAGTG
Source organism: Pyralis farinalis (assembly GCA_947507595.1). Taxonomy (NCBI): domain Eukaryota; kingdom Metazoa; phylum Arthropoda; class Insecta; order Lepidoptera; family Pyralidae; genus Pyralis; species Pyralis farinalis. The sequence continues at coordinate 32,284,897 of OX382265.1, forward strand.
AGCCACTTATATCACGGGATGTATCCAAACTAACTGACTAACGAAAGTAACTAACAAAACAGCTAAATATTTGCAATTCTGGTCAAAAAGGGGATCGAATTTCGATACAGTCGAAACTAAGGTAATTCAATACACGTCAGCAACATTATTTGCAATTAATTGTATTTGTTTAATTATACACAAATTACACTTCTCGTTAAACTCACAGCAGGTGGAAATTGCACTGAGAATAGACTATAGCATTAAAACTGTACATAGAACATGAAAGCTGGATGAAACTCATTAGGAAGTTTGATTCAGCATACAGTTCCTAACTCAGGTTAAACAGCCGGCGACGCGGCAAATATGACGAATAAATATGCTTGAAGTACCCTCTCCTACATATTTGCAGAGAAAATTTTTGATATTAAACTTATTTATGTGGTTTAAATGAAATATTGCAATGGTTGCGAATGGCATAAATCTGATCTTTGATTGACAATTTAATTCTTTATTGCACACAAATAAAACAAAATAATGAGTGTCAAATACAGTGTACAAAGGCGAGCTTAACTCTTCACGAGATTTTTTCCAGCCAACCGTAATCAATGTGGAAACAAATTGTTCAAGGGTTATAACAATTTAATATCAGTGGATGTAACATCTGTCGATTAAAATTACTATCTATGAGATTCCTTTGATATAATTACCTTATTGACAGAATATCAGGGCTGCAATTGAATGAAGGAATGACATCAATACAGATCATCATGATCATTTGAGTCTGTATTCGTCCGCTGCTGAACATAGGCCTCCCCCTCTAGAGTGCCACTCGTCTCTATCAATAGAGATATCATACAGCAATCAGCAGATGTTGTAGAATGACATGAAGATACTATCCACTCATCATATTACATTAAAAGAGCAATTATTTTATGTACCTAACCTATATAAATATATTTCGTGTATGTCAGATACGATTTTAACGACTTGAATCAAATCGTGTATTTAGATTTTGAATTTATTAACATAAGTTGTTTTCTTTCATGGAAAAAAAATAGCTTTTTACACAAAAAGGGAAACTCGGTCGCCCAGGTGCTCAGCGATAATATAACACCAGTATTTGGGTATTTTTTTTTTGCATCGTCGGAAGTGATAGTAGTATACAGCCCACCTGAAGTAAAGTGGTTGCCGTAGCCTATGAACGCTGGTAATACATTAAGTATCACTCGCACGATGCCACCTCTGCTGCTAACACCTTAGGAGCTTATTGGTGGACTCACTCACTCGCAGGAACAGTCCTCTAGGGAGTTGCTGTTTCTGTGAGGCGGAAGTACTTCCCTAGACAATAGATAATTACAAATATTTCCATAAATTCGATAACACGAATTGTTCGATTATACGAAATAGTTATCTGAATTCATATTCCTAGTCGTATGAGTCTCTTTGAGTAACGGTAAACACGTGTACCTTGAGATGCCTTGAGTGTTACGTCGTCTTTGATCAGGAGAAATTATTTCCTCGTAGGCTGAAATAATATTATGACGAACGTAAAAGTAGCATTTTGTGTACAAAGAAATGATAAGTAAGGAAACCAATGTAATGAATATGTATTCGAGGACCAGCTTATTAAGGTACAATTATTAATTAATTATAATACTTAGATTTTTTTATATATACACTGTCGGGAGGCATGCAAGTATACGGCCCACTTGATGTAAAGCCTGTAACCCTATGAACGCTTGCAGTAACTCAGTAAGTATCACTCGTGCGATGCTACCTCTGCTGCTAACACAATAACTCCTTAGGAGCTTACTGGTGACCTTACTCACTCGCAGGAACACAACGATCCTCTAGGGAGATGTTATTTGGCTGTGGTTTTCTATGAGGTGGAAGTATTTCCACAGACGGGTTGATTTATTTATTTATTTATTTAGCTGCGCCCTACCTCTCATACAACTACCCCGACCAAGACAAACAGACATATTCGTGCTCACAAATGTTTGTCGTGTATGGGAATCGAACCCACGAGCGTTGGAGTCGAAATAGCGTTACTAACCACTGCGCCGTCGTGCTCGTCAAAAGTCAATAATCTTCTTCCTCCTGGCATTACCACCACTCGGCTTTCTCTACTCTTTCATTTGGTGTAACTTATTATGTAGGTATTTACTTTATCAAAATTAAAGTTAAAAACTGAAACAAATTTCTGATACAAAAATTGCCTACTCACAACGACTGAGCAATCAGAGCATTGCGGTCGGATATAAAATATCGATTCATATTAATGATATGAAATAACAAAAGAGAAATAATACTATTTATTTTATAAAACCATCGATTGGACGTACTCTTGCATTGCACCAGGAATAGTCGTAAAGTAATTTAATATAATGATATCATGGTACCAGTAGAAGTATGTAGCTACTTATTATCACATACTTATTATGCCTGGTAATGTATGAATAATACATACTTAAATAAGGTACAATAATAAAATCATAAATGAAATGAATCACGGAACCACATACTGAGATCATGAAGGGCTTCTTTGAGACAAGTGAACAAGCAATTTTAAACGACTTGGGAGTTTTCTATGTTAGTACAAAACTCATAATGTGCTTACGGTAAAAGAAACGGCCCAGCCAATTTGAAAAAGTTGTTTTTCAATTGCCGAGCAAAGTACTTGCCTCTTACCTATTCATGCACAAAGCGATTTCGCTCTTTATATTTCTTTATTTTCTTTCATAAAAGAGTTCTATCCTAAAACAATTTACGACAAATTCAACTATGAACTCTATATATATATATATATATATATTGGATTAAAATTTGATCAAATTACATTGTTTTTGAATAAATCAAATATTTGGACAGAGTAAATTACACTACAAAAAGGAAATTAGACTTTCAAATACCCATAAAGTTATTACCACCTTATAATTTTGTTTCCCGTGTCCGTCAGTGTGTTGTACATAGGTCCAATATTTTAGGAGTAAGTAGATAATTTCCGTCATGGGATGGATGGTGGTTATTGCTAAATAAGATAATATATTAGTATGTTAAAGATAAATATAGTCTAGTGAAGATTTGCTATAAGCTCTTTAAACATTGATAAAAGAGCTTATAGCAACTTCATTAGCCTCGATACAGCAAATGCGCGCGTTCTCCGATCTCCTTCCTGACTGTGTCCTGTGGGACTTCTTCAAAAATCCTCTCCTAGTGGATACTTGTGCCTTCCAAGAAACTCACATGTATTTACTTAGCGAGGAAATGGAAGGATAATGAATGTAGTAGTCTACATATGTGCGTATGGATTTTCGAACATAACTAAACCTATTGCCGATTTTGACAAGTGAGGGTATTGATTGTGTAGTCTATTTTCAGATTGAAATGATACCTCCCTAGCGAGTACGATGTGGTTCAAAACCGACTTTTAAAATCGAAACGTGCTTCAAATAAAACAATATTTTGCAGTAATTTAAAATACAAAGTTGTTGCCAAGACATTTTTATGTTGGCTGTTGGACAATTTGCCTAAATCTTCACACTAGGTTACTTTTTTTTCAATATGCTATAGATATAATCGAAATTAACATTGAAATTAATTAATTTCAATGTGTAACAATCGCGAAAACCTAAGACAATACTATATAATCGAAAATTAAAGAATGCCCAAGCCGGTGAAGTCGCAGGCTAAAAGACGGAATCTAGTCCAAACTAATATATAATATGAAAGTAAGCCTGTCTGTTCATTGCTATTGAACGGCTGAACACCTGGAATGATCGTAAAGAGATTTGCTATAGAGATAGCAAGTACTTGGAGAAGAACGTAGCTATTTATTATCGCGATAACGGATCCCCAAGTTTGATAAAACCAAATGTTATATATTATTTGATATTGAATCATATTGACTGAATCCCTTTTTTTCATTTCGATCAGATCTATACCTGATTGGTAACTATATAGGTTTAACTACTTGGTTGATCGTTTCCGAAATAAATGTATGAAGAAAACCATGTCACTAATAAAAGGTATAAAATGAGTGAAGTAGAAATCATACTAATGACTGATTCAGAGATATTCATTGTTTATTACATTGTGGTGCATTCATTAGCAAAACATCGAAATATCGATAGGTATCGAGAATCTGACACATCTCACAATTGATTTCTAAAGACTATTGCAGAACTACAATGAAGGGACACAAATCTCTGAATGAATCACCAGTTTATTTTCTACTTGCCCGTAATAAGGTTTTAGTTTTCTTTAACATTTTTCCTTTTTATTTTATTTTTATGTACTTTCCTACTACATAGCAAGATTCATTTTAGTTTTTTTTTCATTCGTACAATTCAAACTATCCCTTCCTACTCGTACAAAATACTGCGTCTAAAGGATATTACAATCGACAGCAAGAAAACTAAAAGGAAAGACGAATTATGTCGACCAATAAATCGTTGGTTTTCACCCCGGTCGTTTTGACATTCAGTCAAGCGACATTATTAAAACTTTTAAACATTAAAAACTCAGAGGATCATTGGGGAATGTCTATAAAAGTATTTTATTATATTATTGAGTCAATAGCTCCACACTTGGCACTTATTTTTAATCAATGTATAGATATGGGTGTATTCCCAGACTTGATGAAATTTAGTAAATTGATCCCATTATTAAAGTCTGGTGAAAAAAGTCAACTGGGGAATTATAGACCCATATCTATTTTGCCAGTATTGAGTAAAGTATTTGAAAAGATAATGCTTGACCAATTGCAACTCTATTTTAAGACCAATGAAATTTTTCATAATTCACAATACGGATTTCCAGCAGGTAAATCCACTACAGATATAGGAGTAGCATTGGTCAAGCATGTTCTTAGCGCATGGGAGAGATCCCAGGGGTCATTAGGGTCTTCTGTGATTTCTCCAAAGCTTTTGATTGTGTCGACCATCGGACATTATTGCTCAAGCTGTGCCATTATGGAGTTAGAGGTAAAGCCTATAATTTGATTGCAACTTATTTAAGTAACAGAATACAGAATGTTAATATTGGGGTGCCCCAGGGCTCTATATTGGGCCCCTTTTTATTTTTAGTATATGTGAATGATCTGCCGTACATGGTGCAGAAAATGGCGGATATACTACTGTTTGCTGATGATACTTCTTTAATTTTTAATGTTACTCGCTGGTGCGAAAATATTGACAATGTAAATAGTGTTCTATCTGCCATTCTAAATTGGTTCACATGTAATAATCTTAAATTCAACCAAAACCAAATGTATAAAATTTTATCTACCAAATGTGCCTTCTGCCAATACAGAAGTTTTCATTAACAATAATACACTAGAATTTATTAATGATACTGTATTTCTTGGAATTACAATAGACTCCAAATAAAAAAATAATAAACTGACCAGTAAGCTCAGCTCCGCCGCATATGCGGTTAGGAGAATTAGACAATTGACGGATGTGGCTACTGCACGCTTAGTCTATTTCAGCTACTTTCATAGCATTATGTCGTATGGTATACTGTTGTGGGGAAAAGCGGCTGACATTGAAACTGTTTTTATATTACAAAAGAGAGCCATCCGGTCTATTTATAATATCTCTTAGAGAACTTTTTAAAGAAATAAATATCTTCACGGTTACCTCTCAGTATATTTATGAGAATTTAATGTATGGTCGTAGAAATATAGTCATTTTCTAAATTTAGTGAAAATATTAGAAGTAAGAATAGATTGCGTTATGCCTGTACATCGACTTGCTAAGACTAGTAGATCTTTTATTGTAAATTGTATTCGATTCTATAATAAATTACCTGAAACAGTTCTGTCCTTGCCTGAGAATATGTTCAAAAGGCACATCAAAAATACTCTGTGCAAGAAGAGTTATTATAGAATCGATGAATATCTAACTGACAGAGATGTTTGGAAATGATTCAGCACATGTATTAATACATCTTTAATTGTACCACTTGATTTCACTATATGTACACTCACATATATTTATTGTAATATATTTTAACGATGGAAAAAAGACCCATATTGGCAAGTTTCTTTTGGCTTTTCTTCTTCGCCAATGGTCATTTCCGAAATGCTGGTAGATTAAAAAAATAGAGATTAAAAGCAAAAAAAAAAAAAAAACTGGAAAATAATTAAGTTACAATATGATTTAATTTAAAGGATGTAAGACGTGTATAAGTGCCCGTAAGGGTCTAATGGCAAATAAATGATTTTTACCTTTTTTAATCGTTTTATTTTTTGTTTAGGGCCTAATGACGAGCTTTATTGTTATTAAAAAAAAATATTGTAAATGTTTTCCTTAAAATTTCAATAACGTATAAAAAAATTGGTAAATTCTAATGAAATTCCACAATTATCGAAATTGATAACAGCCGTTAACAGTAGGTATTTTGTTTTTCACGTTGAGGCTGCATCTCATCAAGGAGAAAAGAAAAAAAAGGTAAGAGAAGTTCTACATTAAATGGTGCTACTTGATGTATACTCTTTTTGACACCATGCTAAAATGTACAATATCTTGTTTCCGACATCTCTCCGCTCTCTTAGTACCTTTTCAGTCAGACATATTCTTCCACAATAGATTTCTGATCGATCAGTAGATGATCATATATTTTAAGGTTTTTTTCCAAGTGACTTGACTTTTTAAGGTTTCGTTCCAAGAAGGAAAAAATAACTTTTAGGGACCACTAGCTGTCTGTCTACCAGCCGGAGATACCACCTACTCTCTCCCTTTAATTCCGAAGATTATAAAGCGAAACATCTGTTTAATGAAAAAAATAATTAACAGTTGATAAAGAGTTACTAATAATATAGAGTACTTATAGCATGGAGTAAATTCTCCATTTCCTTTAGATTATCCAAAATAACTCGGGAACCGCACTACTTCGTCTTGCAAACTTTGATTGTAAACACAGTGGCATAATTTACTATATATACGAGTATATAACGGTCAGATTCAATGGTTAGAAAAAGTTGTGACAGATTAGTGAGACAGTATGGAAGTTTACACTTGTCAGTTTAGATAAATACCCAATACTTTCTCATTTCCATGAACTTGGGTTATTTTCACTCAGTTGCGTCAAACAATTCTGGTCACACCTAGCTTTGGACAGGATTTTGTTGATAATAACCGAAGATATAACGCCGCGAGCTCGGCTGCATATAATATGTTATGAGTTACATTTTGTGAAACACGCCTTACATTGTTATTGTTCATAGACAATGGTCATAGACAATTTTTTTTAGTTTGAAATTTTTATTAACTAGTATCTTAGAAATAGCCAATGTTGAAGTAGTGAGAAAAGGAGTAATAACAATACAGGTCCTTTTCAGATCTCCATTTCGATAATACTATAAATAAAAAGAAATTGGCATTGGCAATTCGATTTTAGAATAAGTCTACTTTTAGTACTATGTATAAATACGTATTCCGTTATGCAAAATGACACATTTGCATTAATACGTTGTATGTGATAACATTCGTCAAAAGAGGCATGTCATTGTACCATAAATAAGACTTCAAATATAAATTTGTTTGTGTTGAAACATTTTCAGACATCGTTGTCGGTTAGGTTTAAAGCTATAAATTTACCTTTGAAGCAACCTATCTATTTCCTTCTTGTAAATATTTTAGTTACGAAAGGTCTTTAGAGAGAATTTGTATGACGCCCCACATGGAAACAAGTCGACGCTGTGACATACACAACTTATGGCTACTTCAACCTTTATTTTTATAACTTCGTGAGGCTTACAAGCATACGTCCCACCTGATGTAAAGCAGATACCATAGCCTATTAACGTTTGTAACATATATTACTCGCGCGATGCCTTCTCTGCTGCTTACACAGCAACTCCTTAGGAGGTTACTGATGACCTCACTGACACGCAGGAACGCAACAACCCTCTAGGGAGTTGTTATTTGGCTGCGGTTTTCTGTGAGGTCTCCAGACGGGCAGCTTTTGGTGCGCCCTACCTCTCTTAAAACATCCAAGACAAAAAGACATGTTCATGCACACAAATGTTTGTTTTGTGTGGGAATCAAACCCAAGAGCGTTGGTGTCATAGTCGCGTCTTTCACAACTGAGCCACCGAGCTCGTCGAAATATGTAGATCAAGAGTTTTACATTTTCATGCCACTATTTGCCCGTCGCTTTTACTAATGTCGCTTCGCTGACACAGTACTGCGTAATACAAAAAGATAACAATGTCATAAAAAAAATTAAGTTAAGAGGGTAAGATATGGGTGTAAAGTTGACATTACTGTGGGCCCCTCTCAACTGAATATTTTATAAAGAACATTTTATAGTTACCGGATTTGGTCGATCCAACAAATCTCTTAAGCCAATAAAAAATAAAAATACAAAGAGCGAAGCCTACCTCAGTTATTAGGCTGAGAGCCAGCGATCGGCAAACTTTTAGACAGGTATTTTAGCAAGCTGCATACTGAAGCTAGTTATACTAATAGACCTGCCGTAGGTGAAATAGGGATTCACTATACCCGGCGATGGCGCCTTCCGGCGTGTCCGGAAGTCCAAGAATGTCAAAATTGACTTTTAAAACGTGATCGCAGGTTATCTGCCGTTTTAATCATAAAGTATGTAATTTTTGTTATTGAAAAAATTCAATGGCAGACACTTATTACAGTTCCAAGTGAGTTTTATAGTTCAAAACTTGGATTATACACATATATTTGAAAAAACAAACATATATGTTTTTAAATTTTGATGGCAACAGTTTACCACCGCGCAAAAGTGAGTTGTGGCTACAGTTTCTAAGAGCAGTAGCTTGGCCCACCGCTCCGCTGCTTGTGGGTGCCCGTTTTTATATCTTTTAATGTATTTCGTAATGATATTAATATATTTAAAAATGTAAAGGAGATAAAGTGTGAATAATACAAAATAACTTAACTAGTATGGCCATAAATACTGTTATATAGAAACTTTTATTTTTTAACATATTCATTATTTTGAATTTGGAACGCGATTATTATGTTTAAAACTTCTTTCGATTTCCCACCGTTTTACATATATTTTTCGTGTTTATTATCAAATTACAATATGGAATGAGGTGTTAAAGAAAATAGGACTGCAGTGATTGCTTTGCACAAAGTGGGTATGGGGGCCGTCGGTCATATTCAATACAACTCAAAAGCTTGGTATCAGCCGTATGAACGTATATCGTACTATCGAAGTGGGAGCACTAGATGATCTGGGTCTGTGAAAAGAGTTGAAGAGTGTTGTGTTCTGAATTATTTGTGAGCATTTGCTTCTAGGATTTCAATAAAGGACAGACGGAACAGACGCGGTCACGCGTCCGTGCTGCAAGTGTCCATAGGCTAACGTGATTTATTACTATCAGGCGAACCGTATGCTTGGTTACCGCTTTTACAAATTTAAAGAAAAATAAGAAAAGAGAGATTAGCCTGAAATTATTGGGTGATAATTGTGGAGAAGGAATCTTAGGCTGAAGTTGCGAAACTTTTCCGTAGAGAAATAAAAAAAAACTACCTATTAGGAAGAGACTACCTATTAACAATGTGCTCAATGACTGCAAGAATTTGTTAGAAAATCAAATCACTATTTGTCTCTCACGTCATTGGCGCCAACTATTTTGTTTTTTAAAGAATAATTTTGCTTATTAATCTTTCATCAACACTGAAGAAAACTTAATATCAGCGCTATTATGTTTGAATGCGCGTAAGGCCTGATCTCGTCAAGTCAAGGGCATCTGAACGCCTTTATCAATCCAAGTAGCAGACGTCCGCTATACTCTGACAGCTTTAAACGGGGCATGAGCATCAAACGGTACGTCAAAGAGTAATTAAAGTTGAGTAAGTTACCGTTTATTCTTGATGATATGAATAAACAAGTCGATGCCAGCACCATTCTCCTTTAGTAACTTATTAAATAGTATACTATATTAAGTCTATATATAATATGTATAGTAGTTGTATAATAGTTGATTTAGCCTCGGCAGCTTCAATAAATATTGTAGAAAAATAAGCTACATTTGGCTTCTCAAAACATCGAGAAACCAAATGCAGAATCTAGGATTCAATCTGGAGAAGTTACGATTAAATCTATAAAGTTGTGGGGAGTACGGCTGCAATAATAGGCTCAGAAGACAGAATAGACAATTGGTTTTACATGATAATTTACCATCATCATTCGAGTGTTTATTAGTCCCGATGGCGTCCTAAGCTTTCGCTTCGGAGCCTGGGAAATAGAGAAATAAAAATAGAAAAGCGTACCTTTTCTATTTTTATTCCTCTACTTCACGCGGTCTTCCGCATCTCTTGCTTTTACCATTGTCCAAGCCAGCACTTCTTAGGCCTATCCCTTCCACCGGGACCCGGCGGAGGTGGCATGGAGCATGGATAGACATTTGTTCCCCATGTAACTTTTCAGTTTTCGTAAGACGATATGACTTGATAATATTACATAGTAATAAATATTGAATAGAATTATACAAAGGATCGTTGATGAAGCTACCATAATTAAGTAATGCCTGTAACAGACGCGCAGCGGATATAAGATAGACTCAAGACAAGAAATCTAATCAATACCGAGCGGGCAATAAACTCTTAGAATGAACTAACCGTGAAAGAAAAGACACGGAAATTCTATAGCATCCTCAAGTATCCGTCAGCCCTGCCAATTTTGCAATTTGCGTGATGGTAATAAAGGAGGCGCTAAGAATCCTTAGTTTAGATGGCACCACTAAAACTTCCAATTTGCATTTTGATAATCAGATGTTAAAGCATGAGGAAGCTGTGGGAGAGAGATGGAAGTAAAGTTGAGGTCTAATTCAAGACAATTCACAGATTCTGTGACTGTCTGAAATTCAACAACAAGACGGGATATTATTCATAATCCCTAATTCGGCCCCCTCATCTCATTTCTGCGAAGGAGACCAGCTCTAACAGGACGGGTGATGTGGATTCCTTCTTTCGTTCTTAGTCCTCTTCAACAACGTAATTGAGATTTCCGGGTGTTGTCGATTATCAAAATGCAAAACTACCAAAGGCGATGATACTCTGATACTTAAATAGATTCTCTTGAAGAGATAAGTTCACCTTTGTACACTGTATTTGTCACTGATTATTATGTACTATTTGTGTAAGCAATAAAGAATATTAGATTGGATAAATTATACGAAATAGATTTGGTACGGTATTATTATATATATATAGTATAGTATTTAACCACTAAAATCTAAAAGATAAAAAAAGATTAAGATGAACTCATACTAGTTATATTTGGTAGTTAATGGTCGATATTGCGAAAACATAACGATTAAATGATCAACAAGTCTTCAAAATCAATATGTATAAGACCTATATTAACAAAAATAGTGAATTGTGATTTACGCGCAATTTCACTATTAAAAGTGTTAATATAGTTGTACGGTTTATAAAAGTGAAGTCTTTTTTAAGGAATATACTTATAGACACTCTGCTATTTACTAAGCGATATTCGTAATAACGTGGACGGGTCTATGTTATTATTGACTAGCTGTATCCGCGACTTCATCCGCGTGGAATAGTTATTTTTTATTATTTATTAATAAAAACATATAAAATTTCTACAATAAAAGTAGCCTAAGTTACTCCTTAATACATCAGCTATCTGCCAGTGAAAGTCCCGTCAAAACTGCCCAGCCGTTTCAGAGATTACCCGGAACAGACACAAAAATTGCAAATAAATAAATAAATAAATAAATAAATAATCTTTATTCAGTAACTTAAACTATTTACATTTATCGTAGCCGGAGTCTCCATGTAAGCAGAATTATGCTTGTAATTGGAGGCTCCGCTCTTCCTAGATATAGTTACATTTTGTATAACAAGTCATTAGTAACGCTATAAAGGACGTGGAGTATGAGTGTAGTTGTGTGGAGTGATTGTGTATGAGAGTGTAGTGCTTGAGAGTGTTGTGTTTGTGTGTCTTATATGTGTGTTGAGAATGATATTGTTGTGCCTGTAAAGTATGTGTATTTTTATTAATATAGAAATATATGTGTGTGCGTCAACCTTGCGACCATGTCTTGGGATCAAAAGCAGTTGTAGTGAGAAATAATCAACTTTTTTTTTTTTTTTTTTCCACGAGTTATACTCTAAAGACGCTAGTCAAGAGGGATTCAATTTTATCATAGTCTTGCAAAAGCAACCATAAGGTCAAGGTCTTCTTGCACTCATAGTAGGTTAAGTTGTAAATATTTAACATTTTGTTTATAAGATTATATAGTTTCGATGATCTGCTAGCAAACTGTCTTTGTGCGAATGTTGATTTTACAGCTATTTTCGGAGCCACTGCATAGTTCCTTCTGCTGGTAAAATTTTTCTTAGAAAAGGTAATCGATTTGTGTTTTTTTAGAATAATGTGAAGCACATAAAGTTTCCTGACAGTTAGGAGATTTGATTCCAAATATAAGTTAAATATAAGCAAAAAAATATATTTTGGTATATGTACCGTGTCTACATCCATATGCATTTAATAAAAAGCGGTTATTTTAATATTACAAACAGACACTCCAATTTTATTTATCTGTATAGATTTCGATAACGAGAACCGTTTATTTCATTATTTTTAATTAATTAAAGAAAAAAAAATCTATTACTTGTGTAATATGGTAATGTTGTAACTACACACGGAAGGTATTTGAAAACATCGGTTATAATGAATGAGCAACTACAAGTCAAAATTTAACAGACCAACTTTCTAAATTAGCAAAGCAATTTTTCATCTTTCCAGAAAATATCTACAGCGAAGGCAGGGAAACTGAAGCAAGAGAAACAAATTAATTTCTTCCCAACTTATGAAAGCATTTTCACAAATTGTATAATTTATACATAGGTCTATGCAAATTTTAGTAATAAATGTTGGTACAATGAAGTGTTCATATTTGTAAGATTCGAAAACATAGTCAATCATATGTGATTTACTACCCATAAAAGTATTTAATAAAAACAATGTATATTTATTATTTTATAATTAATAATAATATAAAAAAAAATATTGTTTAAATATTTTGTTATTAATTTATTTTACATACAATTTTTTATCAGGAAAATATAGAAGCATCTGAACAAACAGTAAATGATGTGAAAATTTAAATTAAAGGAAAATTGTAGAGAACTTTTTTAAAGTACCTGGTATATATCGAAACTATTCGAAACCATATAACTGGTTTCAACAGACGCGGAGAAGCGATAGAAAATTTCAAGGAAATCCGCCGAACTTGTTTTTTTTTTTTACTAGTGGCAAAACTATATTGTGCGCCGTTAAACAATAACTTCTTCGAAGAATGATCGGTCTAGCTTTATAGGAAAACAAATAGTAGAGACTACAAAATGGTATTGTTTACGCTCGAACACGTTGTGCTACTTGACTCTTGACTGTAATCACGAGAAATTGCTGGCTGACCTCGAATTGTATTCAATTAGACACTTTTGCTCGGCTTCTCTTCGCCCAACGTAACTACTAATTTTCCTAATAACTGCAATATTTGCATGGAGGTCAATTAATGGCGATATATGAATGAATAATATACTTGTATTTTTTTAATTCCTCCTAGATCAACTCAAACGTTCTATGTCATTATTTAACTGATAATAAACCATTCTTTCTATACAAGTCGTCAGCACGCTAACATAAGACGGGTATAGATAAAGGCTTGTAACACAGGGATTAAAGTGGATTAAAATACAATTGACATATATTTTGAATTATCTACACGTAAACATCTTCAGTGCTCTGAAACTGACAATAAATTTCTGTACCTACTCTTTTTCTACATTATTCGCAATATGAAATATTAGAACTTAACTAGATAATGTATAACGAGAAAATAATGTGAACTGATCACGTATATCACTTACTATCTGCAACCCGTGACATAGTCATACTATCTTTCTATCTATCTATCCTATAACCTTCGTCATAAATTCAGCTATCAAATGCAAAACGTATTTTTCAAAGCCGGCTGGTAGGTAGTTCCAGTGATTAGCGCGTTCAAACAAACAAAGTCTTTTGCTTTACATATTAGTATAGATTTATATCTGATTCACTCCTTTATCGCCATTTTTTTATACTACCTTGGGAGGCATACAAGCATACGGCCCACCTGATGTAAAGCGGGTACCGTAGCCTATTAACGCTTGCGATATATTACTTATCACTCGCGCGATGTCTCCTCTGCCTTACACAGCAACTCCTTGGGAGCTTGGTGACCTCACTTACACGCAGGAATACAACAACCCTCTATGGAGTTGTTATTTGGTTGCGGTATTCTGTGAGGTGGAGGTACTTCCCTAGACGGGCTGCTTTGTCTCGCCCTACCTCTCTTAAAACATCCACACCAAGACAAACAGCCATGTTCATGCACACAAATGTTTGCCATGTGTGGGAATCGAGCCCACAAGCGTTGGTATCAAAGTCGCGTCATTCGCGACTGAGCCACCGAATTCATCACGGCAATATTATTGCCAGTTCACGTTATTCTATAACAACTTAATGAGCATGTCTCTACATGGCGATAAAATCGCGGCGACGATTTTAAGCGGTACTCATTGCGACACTTGCTCGTAGAAATGAAATCTAATTATCTCACAAGTCAAACACCAATTATACATCTAAAACTCAAACATAAATGCGTTAGGAAATTTTACCCGCTAAGAAAATAGCGGAATTTCATTTCAGAAGACTCGCCACTATACTTCTATGCGGTGAAGATAGAGCGTTAACTGTCTGGCATTGGATATTTGTTCCCGGAGCATACAAACCACAGCGTCTGGCTTGTCGGAACTAGGCAAAGCTGTTTCCATTTCCACTTTAGTCATTTCGTTAGCCACGTACATTTGGGATGTACAGTAATTGTTCAGTATTCGAGTTATATTTACAAATATTAAAGCATCGCAATTTTTTAAATTAGTAGTTAGACTCACGTTTTTGATTGGATGTTTTTTACTTATACAACATCGGGAGGCATACAAGTATACGGCTCACCTGATGTAAAGCGGCTATCGTAGCATATGAACACTTTTAATACATGAAGTATCACTCGCGCGTGCCACCTTTACTTAGAAGCTTACTCGTGACCTCATTCATACGCATACGCGAAACATAACAACCCTTCGGGGAGTTATTACTTGACTGTGGTTTTCTGTGAGGTGGAGATCTCTCTCTTAAAACACCTAGACGAGGACAAACAGACATGTTACAAACCTCTGCGGCATCGAACTCGTCATGTATATAATGCTTGACCCTTACGCGATTGAAACGGCATTATAAACCAGCTCTATGCATATCAGGTATTTTACACGGCCCACTAATTTAAAAAAGACCGCTTATTTCTTCTCATTTCTTACCCTAATAAGCCATTAAATAAAGAAAATAAAGGTGGTCAGTATAGACCGCAGCACACAAAACAACATTATAATCGTAAATTTTCGGTGCCTGTTTTTTAAAGAAAAAAATTAATACTAAAAGCATACCTACCTAAATATTATATATGTACGGAAATATTTTTTGGGTTCAAGAGTTCTTTCGTAAACAATACTTGAATTCAATTTATAATTCGTTACGAGGGCTGGGTCAGTATTATAAAAAATTAAGCAAGCTTTCAAGCTTTAAACTAATTTCGTTTACGAGCTTGAGACTCTTGACATACAAACGGCAGACAGAAGTGACAGTAATTCAGTCAGGTGAGTGACATTTCTACCCAAGGAAACCCTATAAAATAAACAATTTCCTTTGCAACTTTATTTATCATTAAAGTTTATAAAGCTGATATGGCGTTGTTTCGATAGCAGCGGTGATACTCAATGTATGACAAGTGTCCATAAGCTATCGTAACAGCTTCTACACTCTTCTGCCTCGCGTTGTCCTGTGTAAACCTAAGGATTTAGCGAAGATACCGATTTTTACATAGAGCTACTGCAATCAGACAACCCAGAGGGAAACCCACACGTTTCTTAGGTTACGTCATGTCTTTTGAAACATAATTTCTTCGACGTGGGTGTTTCCACACGATAATATTCTTCACCGCCAAGCAAGTAGTAATTACTAAAATGTACACAAATCCGAAAACACGAATTTAGCAGTACATGCCCACTTGTTCACGGCAGGATTCGAACCAGGGACGGTAACGGCTCTATACTTCTACACGTTTCTATATAGGCTGTGGTGCACATCTTCGTAACCCAACGTAGTTTAGAAATATTTGAAGAAATATATTTATACATCTGTTTCATATAAAATGGGGATAAGTATCTATTAACATAACATTACTTATTTAACGATCCGATTTTTTTCTCGTCGTTGATGCCATTCTCTACTCTACAAATTGTTCAACCACCTATACTGATACTGCAATCAGTATCAAGACTCCATTATCGAGTCCTAAAAAAATGTACAAATCAACTAAAGCAGTGAAAAATGTCAGCATGTTATAGGTACCGATATGTTGATATTTAGTTACTGTAATGTAGTTGATTTCAAATAATGAACTTGAAAAGTTTCTTTCCGCACTTCTTAGCTAACGGTAGTTTTTGAATTTCTCGTTGATTAACCAATGATAATTTTTTATGTCATATTGTTAGGTTGTCATTAGTTTTTACTTTTAGAAATATAAAGAAAAACGAATGGCAACCTAACAAAATGATATTAAAAAAACCTGTAAAATTTCCAAAATTAAAAACCCAAAGGGGCGGGAAAAGCGGGATTTTTTGTAACATTCGTGTTTGTTTGCAACTTGTCACACAAAAAAACTGGCGCGATCCGGCGTGGTGCGATCGCTTTTTATGTGACAGGTTCGCTGCCGTTTCCCTGCTTTTCGCGCCCCTGTGGGTTTTGGTTTTTAGTGTGCCCGAAAACCCAATGGCAAATAAAGAAATGCTATTTGGGTAATTCTGTAAGGACTAGAAATTGACAATCAATTGTATAAAGGTGTAATAACACAATAAGTATAGAGTCATATCATGACCACTTTACAACCGTCGCGTTGTGAAGTGATTATGACACTACGTGAAACATCCTTCCGGCAGTGGGCTTTCAGAATTGGCGCATGCGGATTACAAACTGCCGCAAATCACCGCAATACACGCGTGGGCTGCGAAAACACGTGTTGCTTTCCTTATTCTACTGAATACACGTTGATTGTATCGCTAATTCATCATAACATCCAATTACGAGCTTCTTCTCCGCATAGATTTCGGAATAGTAGTCTACGTTCTAAATATCATTCTTCGTCCCAAATTTTATTGTTAACTTTTATTGCAATGTATTTTTTTCATACAACATCGAGAGGCATACAAGCATACTTGCCACTTGGGTGTACATTTAAAGTTACCTTAATACGACGCTTGCAATACAGAGAGTATATCTCGCATGTTGCCATTCCTGCTGCTATAGTCTACGTTCTAAATATCACTCTTCATATCAAATTTTATTGTTAACCTTTGCAATATACTTATCGGTGCACCTCACTCACTTACAGGAACACAACAACCCTCCAGGGAGTTGTTATTTGGCTGCGGTTTTCTGTGAGGTAGAGGCCCTACCTCTCTTAATTTTAGCTGTCCATCTGTCTGTATATCACAGACATTTTACTCGCAGGCCAATCAGAGTTATAAAGCAAAATTTTAATACAATTTTACATATTCGTAACGTCAATAAAGTAATCACATAATAAATTCCAAGTACGTCCAAGCATACGGTCTACCTGATGTAAAGTGGATACCGTAAACGCTGGTAATACATTAAGTATCACTTGCGCGATGCTACCTCTGCTGCTAACACAGCAACTCCTTAGGAGCTTATTGGTGACCCCACTCAAACGCAGGAAACAAAAATGGAAACATTAAACAAGAATTAGGTATGTAAATATTCAGATTTTGATATTCTTAAACTGAGCTTAAGGCTTTAAAATACAGTAGCACACACAATGTTCATCACGTAATACTTTTTCTGGCAAATGCCACGTAATATGGTATAAGTACATATTTTTACACCTTTGCCTAAATCAAATTACGGTAACTGTTTAAGATCCGTGCTTCCCAAAGTGATGTACGTCGACCTATATGTGTTCGATTGCAACAATTACGGGGTCCATCAGATTCAATCATTAGTTTGGCAGGGAGTCTATTTGAAACAGAAAATATATAGGCAAGGAGCCTACGGAACATAAATGTTTGGAAATCTCTGGTTTAGACACATCTAGTAGGAGCTTTTTGACGTCGTCCCTCCTTCTCCTTTCCTCCTCCGGAATACTCGCGCTGGACTAAGATCTCATCCACATAGAGTTGGGTTGCTTACCTCCCTTACTAAGAAGTTCGGCGACTCATTTCTTTGTCAGTCTATCAAAATGTGGAATTCGCTTCCGGCGCCCCACTTCCTATAATCCCGGGTCGCTTAGACGAGGCGTGAAGTGGCTCCTTATCGGGCCGTCAAGGGGGGACAGCCAGCACAGCGCTAATCACTGTGATGGGGCGATGGGGACATTTTGACAGGACACATTACAAAAAATCCATACATAGGTAACTGATTAAAATACATTTTAAGCCGTTGCGATGTTATAAAGAATCTCCCATACCCGGATACATGTGAAATCATTACCCTATCTTTCCTGTCGCGCAATCTCATAAAAAGTGTCCTTCACGGAAACATACAACAATAGCGAATGTTTAGTTATGTGCGCAGCGGTACTACGGTTTTGAAGGGGCCTGAGAACATGGCGCAACTTGACACATTTACATACAAACTATACCAGATCTGAATCGACGTCAGACACACTCTCAGATAACATCCATCTCAAGGTGTCATCAGCAGTAGATGCTCATTCGGTGTCAATATGTGTGGTACTGCTAAACATATTGACACGGAATGACACCTAATCCAGGATTGGATGTGCTGGTTTCGTCACGGTGTTTTTCTTAACCGAGCAAGCGGTAATAACAAATAAATTAGTATTGGATACGTGGGATATTTTTTCCATTGGATGTAGAAAGTTATTAAAATACATCAGAACGACAAGGAATAATATCCGAATGCGTAATTATCAGTAGCGTTGTAAAAATCAATAAATATATGTGCGTAGGTGATCTAGAGGTGATCTGTCTGCTTTATGAAGTCGTTGTTGTATTAATAGTACAAACACCAGCTGAACTGCAAACACTGGGCACAATGGTAATGAAAGACGATTGTATGGAGAAGGGCTTACTACTGAATGTGAAGAAAACAAAGATAATGGTATTTGAAAGAGAAGAAACCAGAATCAATGTAAGGATTACGTTGATGATGAAGTGTTGGAACAAGTGAATAGAATTTATATCTTGGATGCGCTCTCAGCAAGGATGGAAGATGCTGCTAAAGACGAGGAATAGTGTTTCTCCACGATGTTACGGAGTAAAACAACTTGATCCGTACATCCTCTGCCGCTTCGAGATCTACACAAGCCTCCCAAACAATTTCATCGGCTTTCACACTCATTCTCCTTTCAATGATTTTTCCATACACTTTAACTGCTAAGCTGATCAAACTGATGGCCTCGTAGTTGGCACAGTCCATATGTGAACCATTGCCTTTATACAAGGGCACGATGACTAAGCGTCTCCAATCGCTCGGGAACCTTCCGGTTCTCCAGCATAATTAGCTAAAAAACCAGGAGTCCCTAACGTAGGTGCCACCTAGTTTGATAATTTCAGCTATAACCATATCGATTCACGCTGGCTTTCCATTTTTCAGAATTCGTATCGACCATTCAATCTCATCCATGGTAATGTCTTCATGGTACGCTGGCACTGCCGAGGTAGTCACAAACTCATTCACAGAGTCAGCTTCCTGGACATAATCATACATTTCTCCAAAATATTCACTCCATCGTTCTAACACTTCCTAAGTTTAGCAAGAATGCCATCATCTTTACATTTTGTCTTGTCCATTCTGGATGCTGACGAACCACTTCGAGACTTTACCTCCCTCCAGATGAATTTGGTATTTGCCTCGAAGTTTTTCGTCAGCCTCTCTTCCTTATAAGTAGTCTTTCACGCTTCTCTTTCATTAAAGTTTTCTTGCTTCGACGATATATTTCTTTCTTCGTTTCTACCATGCCAACACACTAGTGCAACGATGATACGTAATCCAGCCAGTAATGCATCTAACTCGAATATGAATGACGGGGGAGCAGTGCCACCTACCATCCCGTGGTGTGGTAGCTCAATGCCGGAAGTCTCAATTACCCAGCGAGATGTCCGGCGGGCCTTACTCTCTCTCTCGACATTCATAAATCGAGTGGGCCGGATGGTATACCGGCAATGGTGCTGAAGCTGTGTGCTCCTGAATTGTGTTCTGTACTAACGCGCCTTTTCTTGTTTTCCTACTCCACTGGGCAAGTCCCGACTTCATGGAATGTGCACCCGGTGCCTAAAAAAGGCGATAGATCAGACCCATCGAAACCTCCCTTTTCTCCAAGGTGATGAAGCGTGTAATAAACACACGACTCCTAGGATACCTAAAGGATCACGACTAGCGACCGTCAATACGGTTTCCGCCATGGTCGCTCAACTGGTGATCTTATAGTGTAGTGTATCTTACACACCGCTGGGCTTTGGCGATAGAGAATCAAGGTGAGGCATTGGCTGTCAGCGTAGATATGGCGAAGGTGTTCGATCGGCTCTGGCACCGGAGTCTTCTGTGAAAGTTACCATCATACGAGCTGCCCGAGGGTTTGTGCAAATGGGTTGCCAGCTTTTTATCCAACAAATGCATAAAAGCCGTGGTTGACGGTGGATGCTCCGATAGTATGGATATGCTAGCGACCCTGCTGCATATCAATGATATGTTGTCAATTGATGGCATTCATTGTTATGCGGATGACAGCACCGGGGACACTTATTATACAGGTCTGGCAAACATCCCTCGTTCCCTTGTGGAGGAAAGTTGCGATAAACTCGTGTCTGAAATGGATGGTACTTTGGCAAGTATTTGACTGGAGGCGGCTTAACTTGGCCGAATTCAACCCCAACAAGACACAAGTTTGCACGTTCAACGCTAAGAAAACTCCATTTGCTGTGGTTCCTAAATTCTAGAACACACCTCTTACCGTCACCAAAAGTATTAGGATGCTTGGCGTCGAGATCTCCAGTGATGTGCAATATCGAAATCACCTGGAGGAGAAGGTCAAGCTGGCATCCAAAAAACTTGGTGTGCTTAACAGAGCAAAGCAGTACTTCAGTGCGGAGCAAAGACTTATCTATATTATATAAGTCTCAAATCAGACCGCACTTGGAGTACTGCAGTCACCTTTGGGCGGGAGCACCTGAATACCAGCTTGGACCGTGTGGTTCGATTCAGAGACGAGCTGTGAGAATTGTCGATAATCCTAAACTTACACACGGTATTGAACCCTTAAGTTAAGGAGAGATTTTGCCTCCCTTTGTGTGTTCTACCGATTGTGCAACGGGTTGTGTTCTGAAGAGTTGTTCGAAATGATGCCGACAGCTACTTTTTATAACCGCACCGCTAGTCGACGGCGGGGAATTCACCCTCGCACGCTGGAACAGCAATGATCGCGTACTGTGCGGTTCCAGAGAAATTTTCTTCCGAGAACTCTCAAGCTGTAGAATGAGCTCCCAGCCGAGGTTTCTCCAAGGGACTACAGCATGGAATTCTTCAAGAAATGCGTGAAGAGGTTTTTAGAGGGTCAGCAACGCATGAGTGACACCCCCTGGTGTTGCAAATATCCATAGGCTACGGTGACTGTTTACCATCAGGCAGGCCGTATGCTTGATTGTCACTTTAGTGGTATAAAAATATACACACAAAGCATCCAGGTTCGCTCGTTCATTATATCTATCAACTCTAATCAATCCCATATCCATATCCCGTATCCAATCCTCTAATCAAAAACTCTTCGGAGTTGTTATTTTGACTGCGGTTTTCTGTGTGGTGGAGGTAATTCCCCAGACGGGCTGCTTTGATGCGCTATACCTTTCTTAAAATACCCAGATCAAGACAAACAGATATGTTCATCCACACAAATGTTAGTGTTGTGTGGGAATCGAACGCATGAGCGTTGGTGTCAAAGTCGTGTCAATCACGCCTAAGCCACCGAGCTCGTCAAAATTTTAAAGAGATCCCGCTTGTTGTAGTTATAATTAAAGTTTTTTTCACATTATAACTATAACATCCTTTGGCAAACGCAAGACTCGTCAACATAAAATTTATCAATTGTCATACGTAGTTAACAAGAGGTCCCAGTTAAGTTGTGAAAGATGTGGCCGTTCCAAAAAACAGCGTAAATGCTTTAAGCGTGCCACTGGTGATATAAGCTAAAATATTCATCCATCGGCTCAAGAAACTGCTCATCATCACGTATGCCGTAAGCATATTTACCGCGTTATTAGCATTGGTATAGAAAGAACAGTAAAATAGCTCATTAATAATTACGTTTTCATTTAACAAATACACCGCAAAGTCAAATGCGTCAGATTCACCCAGCATCAATGTCGATTTAAGGCAACTCCTTTGAAAATACCTATTTCGGGAACTTCGCTGCTTTTCAATACCAGTAGTTCTACAAAAAAAAACGTTACGAAAGACGCCATTCATAGCTTTGCTCTTAAAAACTGTAACGTCATTTCTGAGGCGTACAAGCTTTCTTTAGGAATGTCTTTTGAGAGCTTCGTAATCCCCTTATTGATCAAAATGCCTTTATAAAAGCAATTTGTAAAAAACCTTGAAAAATCCATCAAATATTTCGTGGTGAAAAAATAATATTACTAATAACCAAATCCTTATCTAAGTACAAAATTGAATCTAAATCGTTAGAGGCGTTACCTATAATATTTATGTATAGGGATCCAACGTGAAGAGCCCCGCTTTGAGATTTTTTTTGACAATTATGTAATGTTGTACACTCATAGTGACCCATTTCCTGGGGATGTCGTTGCAACAATATATGCATGAGCAGGTCTTGGCAGGTATTGGGGCTATTGTGAATATGTGGGAAATTATTAGGCTATTGTAATGAAATCTGTAGACGTACTCACCTTACCTCGAATCACTATATTCGAATCGAAATTGAAAAGTCGTCTATCAAAATGTATGAAATCTGAGTGAAAACTTTTCGAATCCATTTCAAACATAGCTTTCCGGGGCAATGTGAATACCCCCATTGAATGGATTATTGGGTACTGGGCTATTACAGAAGAGGGTCGGATAATAAATATTTGTTGTATACATCAGTAGTCGAGTAACTACGTATGACTGCTTTAACGCAAAGATCGCAGGTTCGAATCTTACACAAGACAAACATTTGTTTCCATGTATATCTGTTTATCGTGTATTACAAGTATAGTCTGAAAGAGAGTATCGGTGTTAAGATAACAAAAGGCATGCTCCGTCGGTTCGGACAAGTAGAAAGAATGCAAGATGAAAGAAAGGCGAAACAGATAAACAATGCAAAAATGGAACGATGTAGAAGCTGAGGAATACCAAGACATACCTACCATGACTAAATTGGTCGTGTTTTATCACAAGCTGATGGAAGGAGCCCTAGGAACTAGTGTGCGTACATGAAACGAGCCATGAATCTTATGGCGCTCGCTTTTTTCTGCCTATCCTGCAAGGGACGGGCGTGAAGATATACATGCATACATACAAGCATAGTAAACCATTGTAATGCATTATCCACTGTAATTAATTGTAATAGTATCAATTGTAAAAATCTGATCCACTTGCACTGAAGTAGGAGCTAGTAGGTAGTAATCGAACAGCTCTAGATGGCGTAAAAGACTAGGATGAGAAGTATTTATTTATTATTTCATTACTAGCTGCTGCTCCGCCCGCGTGGAGGTAAATAACGTAGCATATGTGTTAATCCAGATCATAATCTATCTACGTGCCAAATTTCATTCAAGTCCGTTCAGCCGTTTAAGCGTGAAAGAGCAACAAACATCCATCCATACATACAAACTTTCGCATTTATAATATTAGAAGGATTATATTCAAGGGCAGTTGCAGGAGGTATCGTTCTTAATCGTGGTGGTGTGAGTTTTAGCAGAGAGCCATCAAAGGGGTGACGAACCCGCCTCGCGCTGACCTTCAGTCGTATTGTTGTTATGCGTTCTCTGAACTTTCTAGCGTCATTCGTGAACTACTTGTGTTACGTAGATATGACAGTAAATCTTGTTTTCTATGTACACGTCTGTCTGTCAATGTATGAGAGGATCGTGATGTTAGGCTTGAGGAATGTTAATAACGCAAAACCTTATTTTTGGACTGTAATAGGTACTTAGTAGTTAGTAAGTGCTTAATAAATCTTAAAACAAAAACGGTGATTTTGCAAGGAAACCATGTTGTGACACTATGTATTCTTGTTTAAATTCTTCAATAAAGTATTTTACCATATCGTCATTGGTGGTTTTAAGATTTTCATTGCAATTTTAAGAGAGCTACCAAATATCAAAGCTGCCTGTCTGGCGAAATACCTCCACCTCACAGAAAACTGCAACCAAATAATCACTCTCTGGAAAGTTATTATGTTCCTGTGAGCGAGTGAGGTCCCCCAGTACGTTCCTAAGGAGTTGCTGTGTTAGAAGCGGAGATGGCATCACGCGAGTGATACTTATTGTGTTTCAAGCGTTATACGGTAACCTCTCCTATCCGGTGGCCTGTATGCTCGTATGCCTCCCATTGTTGTATAAAAAAACCTAACCTACCAGTACCTACTAATGAGCTTCATAGTTTTTTAATATCAAAGGTAATATGATAAAGCGAAGACGGCAGGACACAGGTTCTCTCGCTTAAAATAGACATAAAAGAAAGTAGGTAATTTCTCACACTCGCTAAAAACATTTTACACGGGGTGAGTTTTATGATGGCAAGTCCTATATGGGGGTCTCGGAGAATATGTATACAAGCTTTATAGAGGGATAAAATAAGCGTGGTGATCGATTAATACATTTCTTACCCTTTGTCAATGTCTCTTACAATAAATACTATAAACTATACAATCACAAAAATATAATAAAATGGAAACAAACATTTAAATATGTACAAGCTGTAAAGTTATTAAACGCGTGAAATAAACTGTAGCTATTATCAAACGGGTCGAGGACAGGAGGATGTGCAACTGTGCATTTACTGCATTACAATTTAATATTTTTATTATATTGACAATGTTTGATATTAGGGTTACAACTCGAAGACAGTTTGTGCAGTACATTAGCTGGCTGAGGAAGAATTTTTGGAATTTTGTTGAACATCATATTTTTATGGAAAGGAATACCGCTTGGCGATTGAGTACAAATAAATATTGCTCATCAAAAAATTTACGATTTTCGTCTTACTATAGTGTATATTACATATAGTAAGACTATCTGTAAATGACATGTTCATTTATGATAATCGATTTTATGCAACCACTAAGATGCTTTTTAATAGATTTTTTAATGGCGAGACGAGAAGATTTTACCACTGATTTTTCTTTGGAATAATCGAAGATAGTAATAAAGGTATTGTGATTGTGTTCCTCGCCGACTTTGAGTTTTGATTAACTGCTTCAGATGCGTTAATAGAGGCCAAGAAACCCATTTAAAGAAATTACGGTTTATGTGTCTGTCAGCGATTCCAGCTAAATCAATAATCAAATCTTGTTGAAACTGATGGGTAGATATCATCTACCCATCAGTTTTAACAAGATTTATCTACATTATATTAATATTATTATAACTCAAAATCTAACGAATTATTAACATATTAAAATAAAAAAATGATGAGTTTAACGTTCAGACGCGTGAAGCTACAAGTATACATCATAAAAGTATAATAAATGTTTATTATTAGGAAACTGCCTACAATATACCAGTTTTGTGGTTGCCATCTATGGAGGGCGCATTAAAGTAAAGATAACAAAAGAAATAGAACATACGCCGCCTAAGGGCGTGTGACAGAACGTAGAATGCGCGAGATTGGGCTCGCGCTTTACTTCTTTATTTTATTGAATTTATTGTGACCCGGGCATATCGGGCGTACGGGGGCGATAAGCCCCCGTACAGATACACTACCTACACTAGGTATAAGAAATTGTTTTGCTTCGATTACTGTCAGGGACAAAGTTGTGTTGTGGAACTTTATTAATCACTGTTTTCAGCGGGCTGGTAGTAGGGTTATCAAAACAAACCAACAAAATATGGAGTGAAAATTTAAATTTACATAACATCATGACTCCCTAACAAAACCCTGCCAAATGTATCATACATTTCAACATTCCTCACTTACTAAGTTAATTATGCTCGTTCAGAATCAGAATCAGAATCATTTATTTGCATAAGATATGGTATACATGTAGTGGTGTTAGTTATACATTATTAGATGCACAAATCTTGCCAAACTCGTCGGCGTACAAAAATAATCAGCTAAGTACATGTTATAAGATGTTCCTTACAGTAGTAACACTATTATAAATAATTATTAATTTACATATGCAAATTTTAATTGATTATATTTTTCCATAATAATACAATATACAAAATAATACAATATCTGAAATTACATAGTCATATTTAGTATAGTCAATTTTAGTCTTACATTTAGTCATTTATATGTTAAAAACTCGCTAACTGAGTAAAATCTTTCGGCTAATAGGAATTTGTGTAACTGTTTACTGAATTTTTTGTATGGCTGGTCTTTTATGGGTTGTGGTATTTTGTTGTAAATTTTCGTACCATAAGTATTTTTTAAATATAGTGTCGTCCCATGTACCCATTTATATTTACATTCTGTTCACTTCCCGATTGAATAAACGTTTCTGTCAAACAAATTACATTAGGATATATGCCCTCGTTTCTAAGTTCATCAATTGTTATAGTAAGTAATTCGTTTTTTGACAAGAGTGATACTCATAGCATAAATACTAGATATAAGCATAATCTTGTGTTACATGCAAGCCGTCTCCACAAAATAAGTAATTCTTTTATGGGGCAATGTATACGGTTCTATAACAAATTTCCCAGCAATATAAGAGAATTGTCAATAAACAAATTTAAAACTACTATTAAAGCCAAATTGTGTAGCAGGGCATATTATAAAGTATCTGACTATATTAATGATAAAAATGCCTGGGAGTGAGTCGATCCAATTATAATGTAATTAATAAAATATGTAAATTTGTTTGGATACCAAAAGAGGGATGCCTGAGTTTTTTGGCAGTATTTTTATCAGTGCTCACCTAGTCATAAACTGCACGGTAGGGAAAAAATTGTGACGATTCCAAACAAATGTAGCCATTATTACGGAATAAAAAGATTTTGACTTTGACAAAATGCCTGCATTATTCTAAAGAAAAAACTGACCCTCCATTTTAGACTTGTTTGTCTGTGTGTCTAGATGTTCCTTATAATTATTACATGTATTGTTTAGAATTAAACGCCTATTGTTGTTTCTCATATTTATTTTTGAGAAATAATAGGGTATTGTACCCTGTTTTAAATTCATGGCTACATCGATATTGGAGTCGCAAACTTTGGGTTTTATAATCTTAAAATAGTACGGAATTGTGTTCTTTATAGGTAATGGCAAGGCTTTACTATCACTTATCGTCATAGCGTTAATAGAAAAATATCAAATTAATATGCGGTGCATTTTGTTCCGCTGGCAATACTTGCTTTACTAACCCTTTTTTCACATGTCTGTATTTATGTCTTATAGTCTGATATAGTTCTTATTATGTCTTTTAGTCTGATATAGTTCCTATTATGTCTTTACTCATAATTTGTAATCTTTTAGGTAATAAGGAAATGAAATATTTTTTGAATAATGTTAAGTAGCCGTATTTATTATTGATTTCTATTTTAAAAAATGTTTCAATCCATTACTTTGATAAAACAAAATAATAAACTGCGGGAACCCTTAAACTTGATGGAGATCTTTGGAGTTATTCTAAGTTGGCAGACAGAAGTAGACTATTTGTAAAGGTAAACGTCCTCATTAATGCTGCATTATGTACAAAGGATTGGTCACAACATCTCATCTCATCTCAAACGATCTTTTTCGAATACACACACAACTTACTGGTAATGTGTAGCATTTAAAAACCAAGTTATGAAACTCGCATCAACGCTCAAACTTCATTTAACAGACAGATCAACTGAATCAACGAACGGCAATCCTTTGACGAATCTGAAACTGACCCTAGAGCTCAATAGTAACCGCAGAGAAAATTTTGTGAAATGGGGAACCAGTTACTAGGCAAATGGCTCCATCTTTTAGCCTATCTCTCAGGTGCATCATCTTCCACGAACTCGTTAAGTCCATTTGTGACAACCCTAATTCGACCGAGACATGCACGATAACCCAAATGAACTCAGCGGTATTTTCAATGCCGAGTTCAAAATTAATGCAATTTTATTATCGCAACTTACTTATATTAAAGTATTATCGCAAATTCGTAGTAGTATGTCAACTGTTTATTAAATAATTAAGTTAAAGTTCATTTTTTCCTAACTCTAATCTGTCTTTAAACCCTATCTGTCCGCTTAATTAGAGAATTTAGTACTATATATATGTATGTCAATAATATGTAGCTGGAATTATCACACCTCATATCAGATAATTAACCAACTAATTGCCTACAGACACCAGTGCCTTCCCGCTTTACAAATAGCACAATGCGAATTAATTGAACAATTATACCTAATTATATTACAGAGCATTGGAGACACCGGGCAGAACGGAGGAGATTAATGTTCGACGTAGGTACTCGTAGTGGGTATATATTCAATGACTGGTAAAATTAGTATTCCAGTTCTGTATACGTACGTATATACTGTTGTAATTCAGGTGTATATAAACCACAAGTCCCTGAGCTATGCCGTTTATGCGAAGATAGTTCTATTAGCGACTTCCTACAGCTGCATTAGCGCCAATCAATAAAAGTATAGCACAGGATAGGGTCCGTAGTCATACAGTTCATGATGAGAGAATCAATTTTATAATGTAATCAAATATATCGACCGAATTTTAAAACATATGCAAAAAATTTTCGTCGCGTTCTTTCTAACTGAATGGTTTTCAGGTACAGATCTAGGTCAAGATGGTACCGCAGAATGTTTGGCAATGACGTCAAAACTGGTGTCAAGTAGGGTGTCGTGCTGTTGGCTCGACATTTTTCATCACAAGAATTGTCTATAGAATACAAAGTAAATAAGATTGCACATGGGTAATAACATAGTACAGGTACTATAATAGACTTAGAATTGTCTATTTTATGCAGGCAATGCCATGTCACCAGAAGTAACACTGCATGAACTGCAAACAAATGAAAGATAATTGTATGGAAAAGGCGCATGACTAATTACAACTTTATTAGGCGTCTAACTCAAAGCGAAGAAAACGAAGATTAGAAAAGAAAAAAATATTAGAAAAGAAAAAACATTAGGAAAGAAAAAACCAGAACGAACTCAAGTATTATGGTAGGTACGATAATGTAGCGTTGGAACAAGCAGACAAGATTCTATATCTTGCGCAATTGTAGGAATGGAAAATTCTAGGTAGTAAAAATTTGAGGCGTAAGGCACAGCTATACACAATACGGTGCTGATCCCAACGCTAACTTACGGAAGCGAGAGTTGGCAGGGATGTTCATAATCTCTCTGCCATAGCAAACTCTAGCTTTTAGAGAATATGCACGGTCGAAAATCAAGAGCTACATAAAATATGTGAAATAGTGGAGGTCTGAAAGAGGGTATCGGTATTAATATAGACGAGGCTCTGTTAGTTCTGACATGTAAAACGAATGATGAAACAAATATGTAACGCGAAAGTGTGAGTCGAGCAATGCCAAAACTTACCTATCATGACCAAATCGGTCGTGTTTTAAAAGAAAGTGATGCTAAAATGTCTACTGCGAACCGGCAAGCTTACTTGAAAAGGGTAATAAATGTTAAAGGAGCATAAGAAATTAGGAATCTATATATATATATATATATATCCTAAAATTCGTCACATTTACTATTACTAACATTTTTTCACAATTAGTTAGGTATAAGGGCAATTAAATACTCGATATCCAAAAAACTTATAACCTATCTAGAAAAATAATATAATACAAGTGTTTTTAAAACATTTCTAACAATACCCAATAAATGATGGAATACACTAAAAATCACCCCACTCTATATGTAGGAAGGGTACTCTTAATTGTATGTTTTTACTTCAAAACTTAGCGTTATAAATATCTTTAATCATATTAAACTTCAGATTTCTAACTTTGATAGATGCGAGTAAAATGGCTGTTACAAACAGACGCAAGGACAAACAAACATGCCAAAACAATAAAGTATCCTTATTTACTAAGGAATCAACCAGAAAAAAATATTGATTCGACTAATGTATATCTATGTTAATTATGAATATACATTAATCGACTCAAAAAATAAAGAAAGATAACTTTTATCTCCCTATTTTCGAGGAAATTGTAATTGCTCCAAAATCAAAAAATCATTTTGTTAACATGTTTACGAATACAAACATAAGTTTTTTATAAATGTGGCTGTTATTGGCACTTTTTTTGTTGAAACTAAAAGTGGTGTAGAAAAAAACTTATTCGTAATCATTGATGTTAGTGACGTAAAATGACTATACTACTTTTTAACAAGTGACAACGGTCATCGTTATAGGAAAAAAAAATCGAATCCGTAACCAGGTTTTAGTTCTTTACGTTAATATAGGTGGGTGCCTATATTTATGGAAATCGAGCTGGGGAGGCCTATGTTCAGCAGTGTACAGAAAAAAGCTAAGATAGGACTATACCAGATGATAACAATTACGTCAGGATTGTAAGATTTCAAAAATAACCAAAAAAAAAATATTTGTTCAATATAAGATTTATTTGAGCATGTTTCCAAATAGATTAAGTGTTTAATCGTAATTGTTGGGAATTTTTAATAATTACCAGTTTGGTCGTAATAACATAATGACATTAAACAATACACCTACAATAACTATCATTATATTAACTATCGTAACAACTTAGTTAACTACATTCCATATTCGGACGCTTATTAAAAATGGAGCTAAAAGTACATTCGATGTGTTATCTATGGGTAAGATTTTCTATCTTAGGATCAGCAAGGCTTTATTTTCTATGCCCATTGCGTAAAAGCGAGAATCGCTAGTCATATTTTTTGCAGATTTAAATATTTCGCGGTATTAATTATTGGCAGTATATAATAAAAAATAAACATCGGTTAAAGTGTAGTGACTAGAACCTGTGATTAGTCATATGAACGAACTACTTCGTGATGCCGCCAAAATCCGCTTCTTCCGAGAATTTTCCACTACCGACTTGCTTGGCCGAGACTTATATCGTGATATATCACAAGTGATATCAGTAGCCTTAGAATCCAACCGTGCATGAGAAGCGTTATGAATGTTAAAGAAGCGAGTGAGGTGTGTAAGGACCAAGTCATGTGGCGCTCGGTTAGATTTGCCTACCAAGCAAGAGATTAGGCTTGAAGTTTAAAAATAGCCATTCTTGGACTATTGTACTCCTGCTGGAGTGGATTATCTACTATAACAAAATATTTATAAACTTCATAATGGCAGAAATGAGCTTGGAGGCAGGTCCTAATAAACTAATCTAAGAAAAACATACTTCAAAGTACAAACTACATTGATATTCTGATTCCGAATGTAGTAATTAAAAAAAACTACTTATTTATACCTTATTGAGGGAGAAGCCATTTTCCACCCGCTATATATATAACGATATGTTTCATTTCCGATCAGCAGAGATGAAATAAATATTGATTTGCATATTTCAACAGAGCCTAGCAACAGTTGAGAAAAGCTAATACATTATAGAAAATATAATATAATGACAACAAAAATAAAGTGATTCGCCTAGTCAATATTGGAAATTTATTAAGTTGTTCATAGGAATCGGTAAAAAGGATCTCATTAATTGAACGAAGGTCAAAAAACATATTATTTTCGTCTTACATTGAAAATAATATTAATAATATATTTAGAAGAAACATAGTATATCTTAACGTTTGTATCATTGGAAAGTAAAATTTACATTATATACTACTAAGGGGAATTATTCCACGGTCTTCCAGTCAACCTTCTATTATCTGAAAATTAAGACTTAAAAAACATTGCAGGAAAATCATGTGTAAATAATTGGATGAGTGTAGAAGAAGCGAGAGAGGATGTTTAGATCGGTGTAACTGGCGTTCTGTAGTCTCTGCCTGTTCCAATGGGAGACAGGCGTGATGACATGTATGTATGAGATAACAAACTACGAGTATTATCGTTATTATAGTCTTCGGCATTATTAATATCTCAAATAAGCGTAATTTGATTTAGTAAATACACATGATTATGTTTCCCTTGAAATGTTTATTCAGATAAGAAAATGATTTCAACCATGAGTATTGTCTATGAGTAATATATTGTCTGTGAATTTAA
The DNA here is from genome assembly GCA_947507595.1 of Pyralis farinalis. Classification (NCBI taxonomy): domain Eukaryota; kingdom Metazoa; phylum Arthropoda; class Insecta; order Lepidoptera; family Pyralidae; genus Pyralis; species Pyralis farinalis. The sequence goes on from OX382265.1 coordinate 32,317,363, forward strand.
TGTGAGAGCTAGTACGCATTTGTCTTTTATTTGCGATTGAATGCGATCTCTACGAACAATTACAGTTTCGAAACTGAATCAGCGGATACGGATATCCTCCTTTTTTAAAGGGTATACGCATCACTTCTTTTCCTCAATCATTTAGTTTATATTATGTGTGTATGTATATCTTTGCGACAGGTCACATGCAGGGTAAGCAGTTTATATTACTACAATAGTTGATACATGTACCATTTTGGAAATGTCGAAGCGGATACTCAATGTTATAGTTTGCACGGCGTAGATGAGTGGACACCACGCCTTATTTATCTACGCGTATATTCTGTAAAAAATTATCATCATCGTTTCAGCCGAAGGATGTCCACTGCTGATCATAGGCCTACCCTTAGACTTCCATGACTGTTCTGTGCCACTTATATTCTTCGCCTCTCTGCGATCTTCACCAGATCTTCGGTCCATTAAGGGCCGCCTGTTCTACTAGGTTTGAGGTCTCCATTCCAGAACCTCTACCCCAGCGAAGACGGTTTCTTCAAGCTATGAAGAATGTTGATAGATGACAGTCGTTTAGCTAAGAAAACACTGGCCAGCGTAAGATGAACAGCGTGATGGAATATGCTCTAAACGCCTTCGGTTGAAAGGAGACCCGTATGCCTGTAGTGGGAGTTAGGGTTGATGTAGTTATGTGTTCTTGGGATAAATAGTCCAATTAGTTAGGTCTAACAAGAAAAGAAAGAGATCTTTCGTCGTTTTCGCCACGGAATAAATAATTATAAAGAGAAAAATATAAATATAGCAAATAAATACAGTGTATAGCTCACAAGACATGCCCAACGAGTTCGAACTCGTTATAGTTAATTGAGGAGTCCATAACCCCCTCTGCATCATCATATCAAACCGGCTCGACGTTATCATACTATTGAATCGGTACCAAAATTGCATTTTGCAAAGTTAAAAGAAATTTGATATGAGAAGTATAATGGAGGAAATCTATATTGTGGCTAGTATAAAACGAGTCGAAGATAGGATATCTAAATAAATATTTTTTTTATGCAACGTTGCAAGAGATACAAGCATACGGCGCACTTGAAGTAAAGTGTAGTTTATAAACGCTTATAATGCAAGAGGTATTGCTCGCGCGTTGCCACCCTTGCTGTTAAGACAGGAACTGCTTACAAATTTGCTGGTATTTTTTTTTATACAACGTCGGGAGGCATTTAAGCATTCGGCCCACCTGATGTAAAGCAGTTACCGTAGCCTATTAACACTTGTAATATATTAAGTATCACTCGCACGATGTCTCCTCTGCTGCTTACAAAGCAACTCCTTAGGAGTTTACTGGTGACCTCACTCACACGCAGTAACACAACAACCCTCTAGGAAGTTATTATTTGGCTGCGGTTTTCTTTGGGGTGGAGGTACGAGTATTACCCTCAAAGATATCTCTTATTTAATTATAATACGATAATAATTACAAATAAATATTTCAGTTGTATTGACAATAAGACATTTGAATTAAGCGGCGGGCTCAATCATACCGTTTTTGGAAAATTCACTAACTAAACGCGAAGTTGTGAAAACTACTTGACCCATAATGATGAATTTTGCAAGTAGTTATTTTGCAGGTAGTGGGTATTTTATAGGCAGGAGATGCCAACTAAGAATAGACTTTTGAAAAGCAACATTTAGAGGTGGATTTCGTATTTTCTATGAAACTTTTTCGTGGAACTGGCTGTCATGACATGTTCAAAATAGTTCGGTGTAAAGAAGGGGTCCGCTAAGAATGAATTTTCAGAAATAATTACTAGAGTCATACAGTCGCGCCGCGAAATGTGCAACAATAAATTTAGGTATATAAAAATATTCAATCATATCTTAAAGTATGTTAGTATGCAGTGAGAACCTACCGACTTAAGATGTGGTCCTTGCACATGTCGTTTTAATTTTTAACATTATAGCTTTTAGTCCCCCGATAAAAAACGAACCGATTTATAGTCCATGCAGTTAAGTGGTCTATGTGGAGAAAATGTATGCACGTGATACTAAAACCACACAAGTTCCACAACACAGCGCCGACATGCATGTGGATCTGGTAAATCACGAATAGCAATTAATAATTAAGAAACATGTTGAAATGACAGCGTTGGGGAATATATAATGGATAACTCATGGGGAAAGTACGCTCGTGAGAAGTCGCTGTATTAACAGCGGAGGTGCACGCGCGCGTGCGTTGCTTTTTATTGCAAGCTTTCATAGGCTACGGTACGGTACTTCACATCAGGCTAGTATGCTTCTTACCTACCGACGTTATATAAAATAAACATAGATGTATACACACACAGAAGATATGGTAGAATTGTTGTTTTTTTCTTTACATATAACTAGATAAAACTAGATTGGCAAACAAGCCTGCAGTCCGCATCAGATGGTAAGCGGTCACCGTAACCTATTGACGCTCGCAACACCACGGGGATATTACTCGCGCGTTGCCAATCTTGTGACCTAACGATGTTTCGTCACAGTACCCAGTAATTTCTCTGCCATATCTCACCCTTCAAACCGGAACACAGCTATACAAATATAGGTGCTTGGCGGTAGAAATAGGTGAGACAGAGGTACCCATGCAGACGACTTTTGTACAGTCTAACACTTTTTTTGTATTTTGTACTGCTATATGTGCTCGTGTATAGTGAGGTGTGTAAGGAGCGTGTTATGTGGAGTTCGTTTCTCTCTGCCTGTCCCGCGTGGGTCTTGGCGAGAAGATCTAGTAGCTTGTGTTCTTACTGCAGCAATTCTGGTAAACTGGCTCATTTGCGAAAACTGCTATTACATATATATTGTTTTTTCCACTCTATCTATAACTTCACGCCAAATCCCTTGCGGGGTAGGCAGAGACAACCGGGCGCCACGTGGCTCGATCCTTACATACCTCACTCGCTTCTTTCACATTCATTGCTCTTCTCATGCACGCTCGCCAGTTTCTAGGGTTCTTGACATCACATCTTATAGAACACGACCAATTTGATCATCGTACGTAAGTCTTGGCCTTCCTCGGCTCCTATTTCCTTCTACTTTTACATTGTATATCTGCTTCGTCATTCTTTCATCATGCATTCTTTCTACATGTCTGAACCAACGGAGCATGCCTCTTCTTATTTTAACACCGACACTCTCTTCAGACCAACTCTGTTTCTAACATCATCATTGCGAATACGGTCTACAAGCGTTATGACACAAATTTTGCGTAACGCTCGCGTTTCGACCGCGTTTATTCTACTTTCATTCTCTCTCTGCCATACGCAGCTCTCGCTTCCATAAGTAAGTGTTGGGACCAGCACTGTATTGTGTATAGCAGGCTGTGCCTTCTGGCTCAAGTTTTTACTGCCAAGAAGTTTTCCCAACGCTCCATTCACACTATTCCCAGCACTCACTTGTCGAATAAGAAAGGCTGATGAAATACTGAGTGTGGACCCCGTGCATAAGGCAGGTTGAACACCGCAAGTCGTAATTCATAACTTTTCATAATTCACTTCGAAATCGTTTGGAAAACCACTTTTTTTTACTCAATTGTTTGAGAATGATCAGCTACATCTTTCAAGGGTCATAGAAAAATCATCTATTTTTCTTTGTACCAGTGTACCTCAGTCAGTCTAGGGAATCTGTTTATATCTTACAGTGTTTGAACGTACAAATTTCTTTTTTTATTCGTTACTAATATATAAATAATACAAGTTGGTAAAATTGATTTCAAATGTATCATTTGCAGATTATTCATTCTTTCCAAATACATGTGCAGCCCGATTGGGGACTTTGCGAATAACAAATATCTAAGACCTTGCATTAACATCAAACTCTTACTATTTATGTGCATCAGTTATATTTATAAGCGCCAGCTACGATTCGGGGTATAGTGTTGATATTTTAATACTACAGTTCTAAAATTTCAGCTATTGAGGAAAACATATCCTGGTAACTGGTCACGCGTCTATCGAAATAGAATTTCTTGGACGTGCGGGTTTCCTCACTATGATTTCCTTTACAGCCGAGCAAGTTATAATTATAAATAGGCACATAAATCCAAAAGCGTGAATTCAATGGTAGTCAAATGATAAGTTGCGATTTGGGCTCCTCTTTCGCTTACCATCAGGCAAAGCGGAGCCACTATACCGAGCTTATATATATAAAAGAAAAATTGAAAATATTAATGTGCATTAATGCAATAAGTAAATCATTTAAATAACCAACAAACCACATTGCGCGGGCGGTGCTCTGGTCCCTTGGCAATCGTAACTACTCGTATGTTACTGTCTGAATAACCAGTTCGATGAGTATACTTACATATTACTTAATTATTATTATAGTTTGAGTATCCATATTTGTATATGGAATATTATTTTGCAACATCTGGATCATTACGTGACGTCAAACTTCATAACAATTCATGAGAAGTGACGATACCAAGCCATACGAAAATTCGTCCGTTCGTATTATTCGACCCTCTCTAAACAATTGACCTTTGGGAGAGAACGATTGATGGTGTCCTCGAATTAATTATTCAATTTCATAGACGACAGAAACATATCAATATTGAATACCTAATATATATATCTTAAGTTGTGGAATGAACTTCCTGACGATGTTTCTGTAAGTAAATACAGTAAGAGGTTTTCAAACAATGCGTGAAGAGGGTATTTATAGCATTGGCGACGTATTAATGATACCCTTGGTATTGCTACTATCCATAAACTATAGACAAATGGAATATCAGTAAATGCTGGTAAATGATTACCATCAGACAGACTTATTAGCGACATTAGTGAAAAAAAATTCTAAAGAAGACGATGCGAGAAGAGTTGTTGAGTGTGGAAGAGGCGAAAGAGGTATGTTTGGATCGGTGCACCTGGCGATTTCTATACACACAGCTATACCTCAAGCTAAACTATTATGTACCAATGACCTTAGTATCGTACAAAATATGTACTGAAAATCTTTGCGAAAGTCTAGCAGATATTTTTGTATGTGTTGTACTGCATCTCAATACAGTAAATCCTGGCCATATTCTGTTCGCCATTATGGAGGTGATTACAGGCAGACAGACATCTACAGTAAACATACTGACCGCCGATATTTTTCCACGGTTTCCGGTTTTCAGTTTTTATTGATATATGTTATTAAAAAGCTGTGGAAACCGTGGAAAAATAGTGGTGGTGGTGGCTATGGTCTGATTCCGGCCATTACGGTAGTATTAGGCAATAGAAAATGTTGTTTTTTTTCCGTTTCCAAAGCTTTTGTTAATAGTAAGGCTCAATAGCAAACACATGCAATTTGATTTAACCTGCTTTGTGTGATTCCGCCACCAATTAGTTCACGAAAACTAATTGGAGACGCAAGTACACGAAGCAGGTCAGATCAAATTGCATGTACCTTTGACTTTCGCAAAATAACGATTGAATTGAAAGTATTCAACAACAAATAAACGAAAAAAGAAAAGAAAATCAGTTGGCAAAATTATAAGCAGTTTCCGTAATGTAAGAAGATGGTATAGTATGGTAAGAAGAAGAAAACGCTACTCAACTATTACATTATTCCACAAAACTTGTAACATTAAAACACAAAAATATATAGGTATTACATGAAAAAACAAAATTCATTAAATTCTCCTCAAACTAACTTCCTTTTTGAAAGGATATATCTAACAGCAATATTTTTCAGTGCCTGATAAATTTATATTGGCATGGAATACAATACCTCACGTAGTGATATTAGAATTCTTCCGAACACGAGATTGTGCGAATTCAACAACTAGGATTATCATTATTATAGCAAAGCGTTAGCAAACCAATAACGCGGCAGAATTTGTAAGTAATGTTAGTTGTTTTTATATCGCTAAGGTAGAATTGAGACGATACTTGCAACACCACACTGAAAAAAAAGATTAGTTGAATTTACCAAAGAAGCAAAGGTAGGCTATTTTACTAGTAAACTTTGTTAATTAATGCAAAATTTGTAGTTAAATTTACAAATATATTACGGTCTTCATACAAAAGTATTTTGTAGCTATCACTATTTTAAATGTATAATTTACCGCTAATAAATGGATTGTACATATAATATGGTACAGTTTATCATACTCAATAATAAATTTTATTATTTTTACGGGCATTAACCTTTTTTGATTGGTAAAATCAACTTAAATCAAAGGAAGGACCCAGTTCAACCGTCGACTTTGGTGAATTCTATTAGGAATCTGGGAAATTCAACTAAACATTTTTTTCAGTGCAGGGGCATCTCTCACGCGTAGTAATCTTCTTCACCCTTTCATGAGAGTAGCATGCATAAAGCATTAGCCCAGTGGAAAAAGAACTGATCTATTATCTGACGGTGACTGATTAGAATCCTGATGTGGACATACACTAAATTCGTGATTTCGGATACAAGTACACATTTGTCACTTGCTCGACTCGAACTTTGAAGACCGAAACTAACCTCGCATGACCAAATTAGTCGTATTTTATCAGAAGGTGATGCCAGGAGTCCCAGAGACCGGCGAGAGTGCATGTAAAGAGCTATGAATGTCACAAAAGCGAGTGAAGTATGTAAGGACCGCGTCTTATGGCGCTCGGTTTCCTCTGCCTACCCCGCAAGGGACCTGCGTGAAGATATACATACATACTTGCTCGACGGTCAAGGACAACATCGTGAGGGGATCTTCACGTCCAAGAAATTATATTTCGAAAAAGTTGTGGCCTAACCTAAGAAAGGTCTGGTTTCCGCTCTGGGTTGTGGAGGTCGGACGTTAGTCGCTCTATGTAAAACTTCTTCTAGTCCTAGGCTTAGGTAGCGGCCCCGCCCCAATCCTAATGTATAAGGAAACGAGATAACGCTCGGAAGCTAGTTTTTTTTTTATTCCGGTAAAGGAGAATTAAGCATTTGCCTTTGACAACACCAGGGGCTTACGTGTACTAAAGCTCTACACGCTTAAAAAGATCATGTTGTAGTCTATACGGAAAATCTCGGCTGGCAGGTAGTTCATTCCACTACTTGTTAACGAATGAGTACATCTTTAGAACCACAAAGTTCGCGTTGGTTCCAATGTGTAACGATGAATTGCCTGTTGATAGCGTTTAGTATATGTTTGGCTCAGTGTGATAAATTGACGTTTTTCATAATCATCTCTCTATTTATATCTTCACGCCAAATACCTCGGATGCGGAGTAAGTAAAAGCAACTGAGCGCCATATGCCTCGATCCGTACACAGCTCACTCGTTTCTTTAACCTTCATAGCTCTTAATTAACGATTATTACTAAACTATTCAAGAAGTTTGGTTAAACCGAGAAAGTTACGTAAGTTATATACCGTTTACAGTGAACAATTCCTAGTTACTCGTTGTTTTAATAAGAAGGATACTAAGGCAACATGAAGGATCTTTTTAATTGACTACGGAGGAGCAATGAATAGAAACGAATTTAGCAGTAATGTAATATATATACAGGATGTTAGTAGCTCACAATCTTTAGAACTAAAGTCACCTCGACGTGGTGCAGCCTGTTAATTAATAAACGAGGCTCAGACGATAGAGGGGTAGCATTAAAGCATGACTGAGCAAGTTAGTCCACCTCATAGAAAACTGCGGCGAAATAACAATTTCCCGGAGAGTTGTTGTGCTCCTGTTATTGAATTTACCAGTAAACACTTAAGGACTTGTTGTGTACACAGTGATTTTTTTTGTTTCTATCCTGACTAGATGGGTGTCTATCTATAACTTCACGCCAAATCGCTTGCGGGGTAAGTCGAGAGAATCGAGCGCCACATGACTTGATTCTTATTCACCTGGCTTGCGTCTTTAACATTAATAGTTGGTTATCGTATAAAAAATCTTTAGAAAATAACGAGGTGTTTCGTAAATAGGTCTCAATAGCCGTAACTAATAAATATATTATTTTTATGATGAGCAATTAGACTGACACACATCTACTATGACTTCGAGTTCGAGCGTCTTATGGGGTTCAGTTCGCTCTGCCTACCCTGCAAGGGACCTGCTGTCAAATATACATACATACATAATTACACAATTGTGTACTGTCGAGGTTTTTATTTGAAAACACTAAGTTCGTAATTACCATTACTTTCCTATTTTTAGGACACTATATTTGAAATCTTTTTCGCAAGTTTATGTACTTTTTTCTATTGTTTCTAAAAAAATTATATTTGTACACTATTTTTCAACAAGGGATATATATAAATATATTTTACATTACCACAGTTTAAAGATTTTAACTAAAAGTTCCGTATTTTCTATGCTTGGGAAGTAACGAGTTAACATCAATAAGGTACGCGAGGCGGCATTTTCCCTATTGGCTAGTCGCAAAGTCCCTTTTAACTACTGGCTCAATTAAGCTGAAAATCTGATATGTGCTGCACTGGAAACCAATTCCGACATATCGGAATTGCAATTAAGCTCTTAAACAACGACGGTAGGTCTAGATTGGTTTGATTTTGATGAACGATTTATCTTTGGAAATTCAATCTCATATTGACCAAAATATGTACAATGTCATCACGCCTGTCTTCCGTTGGGTTAGGCAGAGACTATGGAACACCAGGTGTACCAATCTAAAGATGCGTGTCTCGCTTCTTTCACACTCATCAATGTCTTCAAGCCAGTTCTTCGGTTTTAGGTACTTTTGATTTGGCCCTTTTTCAACACATCATCTATTTGATCTATATGTGTGAGTCTCGGGCGGCCTCTGCCGATATCTTCATTCACTCTTGCCCGATATACTTCTTTCGTAACTGATTTGTCATTAATTGTTTCTAAATGACCAAAACATCTCAGCATACCCTATTCAATTTTTGACCCTACATCATCTTTCATTCCACAAAGTTCTCGTATCATGCTATTTCTAATTCTATCAATCATTTTAACTCCACAAATACTAATTTGTTTGAATTCAGCGTTCTCATTTCTACGGCGTTCACCCAACCTTCGTGGTTCTTCTGCCATATCAATATTTCACTGTCGTACATCAATGTTGGTGTTAATACACCCTGAATGATAGCAAGGCGAGATTTGCTCGATATGTTATCGCTTGTTATCACGTAGGTAGTACAACGTACTTGACCACATTATAGTTGAAATTTCGAAATATTACCCTAAACATTGAAATTAGATTGCCCTTATAATTAGAGTCAAGAGTAATCTCTGACTCAAGTTAAACCAAGATACGAAAGAAAAAGCTTCAGAAATCAGCCCAATTGTTTTTTAGGCGGTTAGGAAGATATTTGAGCGCAATCTTTAGTTATACTACTAACGACTATATACACATAAACACATAATCATAATCATAATCATAATCATCTTTATTTGCAGAATACAGTACATAAAGGTCTTAAATATACAAAAATCAGGCACAGTGCATTCAGCCCGCAAGCAGGCGTGCAAAATATCACAGTTATAATTCAATTATAATTCAATTAATAAAATATACAAGTTCTAATATATACAAGTCATTTGAAATTAAATTATTAAAATACATATGTCATATTAATACAATTTTAAAATTTAAATTTCATGAATTCTGAGACACTGTAAAAGCAATGGCCCAGAATCCAATTAGTCAATAGTGTTTTAAAACAATTTCGTTTTAAGCGTTTAATGTCCTCAGGCAAATGATTATATAGTGTGATACACATATTGACGACGTTTTTCTCGTAAATATACTTATAACAAGGAGGTTGATATAATTTGTTCATGATATCTGTCCTTGTTTGTCTAGCGAAGATTTCACTCCTCTTCTTCCAATTTTGAGGATGGGAATTAACAAAAATACAGATATCTCTAATGTACATGCTCGGTAATGGTAATATACGTAGTTTTTGGAATAAAGGTCTACAACTGTCATCGAACCACGCATTGCATATAGCGCGTACACACTTTTTCTGAATTTTGAAAACTCTGTCTATATCAACAGAGTTTCCCCAAAGTATCAAACCGTATCTAAGTACCGATGACACGTACCCATGATAGGCTGATAATGCAGCTTCCACTGAGACTGTCTGCCGCAGTCTTCTTAAAGCAAATACAAATTTATTTAGTTTATTGCACACCTGATCGATGTGCTCCTTCCAGTTCAAATGCTTGTCCAATGTAATGCCCAAGAATTTGAAAATCGCTACCTCATCTACCAGTTTGTTATTGTAGCTAATGCAAACAGGCATAATGTTCGAATTATAGGATGTGAACTGCATGACTTTAGTTTTGTTTATATTAACATGTAGATCGTTTACGTCCATCCAGTTAACAACGTCTTTTAGTGCATTATTTATGTCTAACTCATATGAGTTTTTGTTGCTACATTTAACTAAAAGCGTGACATCATCGGCAAAAAGTATACTTTTATGTGCAGTGGCACTAGGAAGATCGTTTATGTACATGAGAAAAAGCATCGGACCTAAAATACTTCCCTGTGGTACGCCGCTATTATTAGGTCTAAATTCCGATCTATAAATCTGTTTAATTGCTTTGTTGCTCGATTCGGTCATTTTTGTAATTTCAGTACACTGTATTCTGTTCTGCAAGAAACTTTTAAGCCACTCATATGCTGTACCTCTGACGCCATAATGTTCTAGCTTTTGTAAGAGCTTTTCGTGATTGACAAAATCAAAAGCCTTGCTCATATCGAGGAATACTGCTGTAACCGGTGTTTTATTATTGATATTTTCTGTTACAAGTCTTATAAGGTCAAAACAAGCATGAACTGTAGAGCATCCCATACGAAAACCGTGCTGGTCAGGATGTAAGATGTTATACTTTTCCAAGAACTCGCTCAACCTAACGTATATAGCTCTTTCAAAGACCTTTGATAATACAGACACTAAAGTAATAGGCCTGTAGTTGTCTAGGTATGTCTTATCGCCTTTTTTGAACATAGGTTTTACTATTGAAATCCCTAGTTTATGAGGAAAACTCCCATCAATGAATGACAAATTTATGATGTGCGCTAGTGGACCACACAAATATGTAGCACATAGTTTTAGAATTCTAGTGGATATATTATCGATACCACTAGATTTCGAGTTTTTTTAGTGACAATATAATTCTATAAATTTCTTTATCATCTACCGGTCTCAGAAATATGGTGACACAGCCATTCATTTAATAAATATTATAAAATGGCTTAGAGAGGCTGGAAACGTAAACATGACAACTAAATTTGAATTTCGACTTAAGTAATAATTTACAAAAACTTGGAACTACCCTAACAGGGAGAGTTGTTAAAATAGGTATGCCATTGAAATCGCTTTTACCATTACCTATCTACATTTTACAATATTGATAAATGTGACATGCTAAATGGATTATAATTTTATAATGAAATTTAGTAGTCTGGGACTAATGAAGGATAAATGCTCATTAACGACTCATTAACGGGATTACGGATCCCACTGCGGGTAATACTTGCGATAGCTAGCTAGTACAAACAAATATATTAATTCGAAAATAACTCTATCCATATGTTTGTTACTTAACTAGTTGTAATGCGATTTAGAAACCGATAGCCGGTACCTGGAGGAAGCAAATGACGCCGCGAGCAAAAGCAAGTTTCCAATAAATCTAATAAGCCGATATCAGTAAACCATTCATTGTTATTAGATAAATGTACTTCAGTTTTGTCGCGCTGAGTAAAGACGAAACTCCAGGGGGATTATTTAGCACGATCTAAATCTCCGAAACCGTCACATAATCCTCACGATGATAAATTCATTAGAACAATTGATAAGACTGCGAAACTTAAATAAATAAATAAATATTGTCGGACAAATTACACAGTGCCACCTAGCCCCAAAGTAAGCGAAGCTTGTGTTATGGGTACTAGACAACTGATAAACATACGTAAATACATTTTTTTATTGCAAATACATACTTATTATACATAGAAAATACCCAGACCAAGACAAACAGACATGTTCATGCACACAAATGTTTGTCTTGTGTGGGAATCGAACCCACGAGCGTTGGTGTTAAAGTCGCGTCTTTTACGACTGAGCCACCGAGCTCGTCTAAACTTGTAATTTAGCACGCGAATAAAAGCATTGAACTCCAAACAAAATGAATATAAAATTAAAAAATAAAGTAGCTAAAATCCTGTTACGAAGTAGTAGTAATCAGTTTGCATGCAGATGTTTTTATCGCTGAAATGTAATGCCGTAGGTGATGTTCAATAGTAAAACATCAAAATATCAACGGCACCGAGCATTAGTCGCGGGACGTATCACATACGTCCCCGAACTAAGCTCACTATACATCTCGCTATATACGTCGAACCCCAAAGAACGAAATGGGGATATTGAATTTTTTACAACCATTTTATAATTCACGAATACGCTTCGTGTATGCTGTGAACTTTGACTGTTGACTTTCCAGCACGTATACAACGAAGCTCGGATAACACCACTCTACAACTTTTCTCAGTGACTTTTCTCTTACTCAGCTCTCGACGAATCCGGCATAAATGCATTTGAATAAAATATTCATGCAATTTCCCTTTAAAATCAATCATTTTTATTTGAATAGATTTTCGCAACCATAAAATTTACGTTGTCTGATTTAAACATTTTATATTATAAGAAGTTTGAACTTTGAGCTTAGTCAGAGACCTTCGAGTGGCTTAAAACACTGATGAACAGTGTGGCGGAATATATTCTTAGGTTGTACGACGGCTGACATTGATATAATTTTTATCTTGCAAACAAAGGCAAAAATCGGAAGTCATATTCAAACTTCAGTGAAAGGCTTAGAAGCACAATTATGTTACGGTAGAATGCCGGTACATCGGTAATTATGTATGTCTTCACGTCAGGACCCTTGCGGGGTAGGCTGTGAGTACCGAGCGCCAAAGGACGCGGTCCTTACTCACCTCACTCGCTTATTTAACATTCATAGTTCTTTTCACGCATGCGCGCCAGTTCCTGTGTCTACTGATATCGCCTTTTGCTAAAACACGGCCAATTTGGTCATGCTAGGTTAGTCTTGGTCTTCCTCGGCTCCTACATCTATATCTGTTTCGTTATTCTCTCATCCTGCATTCTTTCTACATGTCCGAACCACGGAGCATGCCTTTTCTTATCTTAACACCGACACTCTCTTACGTCATCATTATGAACGCGGTCAGCAAGCGTTATGCCACAAATTTTGCTCTCACCTCGACGATGTTAGAAGTTAGTCTGAAAGAGAGCGCCGGTGTTAAAATAAGAAGGGGCATGTTCCGTTGGTTCGGGCATGTAGAAAAAAATGCATGATGAAAGAATGACGAGCGTGAGAAGAGCAATGAATAAAAAAGTTCTCCACAACCCACAGGAAAGAGGAGGAGAAAACCACACCTTTCTTGGGTTAGGTCGCACGTCTTTCGAAATACAATTTCTTGTTCGTGCGGGTTTTCCCACGATGTTTTCTTTCACTGCCGAGCAAGTGATAATTATAAATATTTATATAAATCCGAAAACAGGCTATAAGCTCAGTAAGTACATTTTACCACCTGTACCATTGTAAGTGCTCAGAAGAATTATTTTCCCTTATCCCACCCTCTCCCTTCCGTCATAGAACCACACGTGCAGGCTTGCGATGTCATCATTCCATTGTTGAGGGTATTTTTTCTCGTACTAAAAAGTTCAGCAACTCCTATCTCTGTCGTACTTTTAAAAAGTGAATCACCTTACCGGCACATGTGTTTGCTACTTCCTTCAATATGTATGGGCCAGCACGGTAGCGTCAACTGACAGGACACTGTAGTCTTTTGTCAGTTACCGCTGCAATTTGGGCTCCTCTTTTCGCTTACCAACAGGCGAAGCGGAGCCACTATGCCGAGCCCATATAAACAAAAAAAACACTAATATACTGTAGTCAAGATTTTGACCGGGAACAAGTTGATCAATAGGTCGGTTCCTTAACCACTGAGTCATCACTGCTTGCATAATATAGCTAGTCTGGCCATAAATGCTGTCATGTAGAAACTTTTCTTTTTTTCAACTCTTTAAGAATTTTGAATTTCGAATGCGTTTATATGTTAAAAAAATCTTTCGATTTCCCGCCGTTTTACATATTTTTTCGTGTTTATTATCAAATTACAATATGGAATGGGGTGTTAAAGAAAATAGGACTGCAGTGGTTGCCTTGCACAAAACGAGTATGGAGCCGTCGGTCATATTCAAGACACTTCAAAAGTTTGGCCGCCAGCCGTTTGTTCATATATCGTACTATCGACAGACATACCAACACTTCCTCTGTTGAAGACCAAAAAAGATAGAAGCGACCGCGTGCTGTTAGAACTACAAAGACTGTTAATGTTGTTAAAGCTAGAATTCGCCAAAACCACATTACGAAACAAAAAATCTTATCGCTAGAAATGCAAGTTCCAGCTAGGAGTCTGTCGCATGTAATAAAACAAGACCTGAAGCTTGGCGCTTATCGTTGATATACAGGACATGCCCTAAATCAATCCCTACAGTTGAAGGGAGTGGATTGATTAAAACACCTTCTGCCCCGATACACAGGTGCAAAGATATATCCTCTGTACTGATGAAAAAGTTTTCACGATTGAAGAGCACTACAACAAACAAAATGACCTAACGCACGCAGTTCCAAAGAAGCCGCTCAAGTGGTCGGAAAGGTACAACGTGGTCATCATCCTGTGTCTGTAATGGTTTGGTGGGGTATGTCTTATCAAGGAGCCACAAAGCTTAATTTTTGTGAAAAAGGAGTGAAGACTTCAGCCAAAGTGTAGTGTGGTCAGACAGATTAAAGGTCTGTATCAAAGCCAAAGGTGACCATTTCGAATAGAAACTTTTTTTTTGCCTAGACTTCCATAAACATTTATATATACGTTTTATTAAGATTACATTACTTCCTAATAAAACCAGTCGAAAATGGTTAATAGATTCAGGCGTTACTTTGCGAAAGTCAAATCTATATGCAATTTGATCTAACCTGCTTTGCGTGCTTCCGCCACCAATTAGTTCATGCGGCCTAGCGCCGGCCGGCACCCACCCACTACTGTTAGTACTTGGTACATGCCGACGCTGCCATGGCTGCTCCGGTAGTCTCTGCCTCGGCTGCTGCGGTCGTCCGTCATCTGGAACAGAATCCGCATGCCCCCACCACCACCGTCGCTGCCACGACTGGCCTGGTCGTCGCTGCGACACGTGTTTCGCCTCTCCACGAGGCATCATCAGGCGTTGTAGACGTTAATCGTAAGAATAACATGCTACAAGTGACAAATCCATCGCAGTGCCGTCCCTTATATAAAAGACGAGTAGTATCGTTAACAGACTATTGTACGCGGTTCCATATATTTCGACAAATAAATACACTGCGAGTTTGTCATACCTGGGTAAAATCACTGACAAACTAGTTCACATATTTAGAAAAAATAACATACATGTTGCTCTCAAATCCCATAATTCACTCAGGTCACTTTGTAACACTAAAGATAAAATCCCGCCCAATAAAAAATCCGGCGTCTATAAGCTGTTCTGCGATGAATGTGAACACGTTTATATCGGGCAAACTGGTCGTAACTTTATAACACGATTTCACGTACACGTATCGGCGTATAAAAACAATCGCCCAGAAAGGTCACACTTCGCCGAGCATCTTATAGACAAAGGACATAACTTATCCCCCACTAATACATATTAAATTTTACACACCATAGACAAAGGTTTAAAACTAAATATTATGGAACAATTAGAAATTAATAAACATAAAAATTCTAAAATTACTCTCATGAACAAACAGACTGACGTAAACCATTCCCCACTATTAAATATCTTTTCGCTCACACCATCCACCCCCACCCTCAATTCAATATAAGGGACGGCACTGCGATGGATTTGTCACTTGTAGCATGTTATTCTTACGATTAATGTCTACAACGCCTGATGATGCCTCGTGGAGAGGCGAAACACGTGTCGCAGCGACGACCAGGCCAGTCGTGGCAGCGACGGTGGTGGTGGGGGCATGCGGATTCTGTTCCAGATGACGGACGACCGCAGCAGCCGAGGCAGAGACTACCGGAGCAGCCATGGCAGCGTCGGCATGTACCAAGTACTAACAGTAGTGGGTGGGTGCCGGCCGGCGCTAGGCCGCATGAACTAATTGGTGGCGGAAGCACGCAAAGCAGGTTAGATCAAATTGCATACAGTCGAAAATGCGCAAGCTTGCATTGCCAGAGGAACACCTGGCTCGTCTGGCGGTTATATAACAATTCAATTTTTTTATTTCTGAAGTCAAAATTCGAATATTCGAAAAATGCAACAGACAACACCCAGACAAACGCACAGATTTCATATAGGAACGGTGTTCCTGATAAATGCATATGCATTTGTAACAGAACTTAAGACCGGAGTTGGTGTACAAGAATTGCTCGTTCAAAGTAATAGGATTTGTTACTTCGGGAACACAATAAGGTTCACTTGTTCATTACTTTCTATACGAAGTTCTAATCCGCATATACAAGCAAGTGAGAGAGACACTTATGTAAACACCATAAAGTCATATATAAAAATACCATAAAGTCATATAAATCAGTGAAATTTTCGGTGATATGAGCCGAGCTGGGGCGAATTTAATATATTTTATAATTACAACATCACCAAAACAACTGAGCACGCGGTGTTCATAACATACGTCGTCAGCGAGCAACTAATTGCGGAGAATTACGCGTAATTCCACACACAAATATGTGCAATATGTCTAATTAACAAAATTAAGACCAACAACTAACATTTTCACATGTATAAAAAGATAAAGTATCTTTCGATTTAGCGACTGTGAACACATGTATGTTTTGTAATTATAAATGTCGATATGACTATGTCATCGATATGAAATGGCATCGTAACAGGATCGAGTTTGTACAGTTTAACAGTGTGATGCAGCTGAACTCTACTATCATCCCAGTAGTCAGAACTGACTATATTTGAATTTTTTTTTAAGAGTCTGTCTGGCTGTTATTTTGATGAAATTTTCAATGCTGACAGTTATATTCCGGGTCAACATTTAGGTTAAATTTATCTTTAAAATGGGATGTAGACACAAGTGTACTGCACTTAAAAATTAAACCCACGCATGGGAAATAAATGTTTTGAGAATTAACTAACTACCTATTTTATACGTGTGTAAAAAGATGTACAAACAAATACGTTTTATGATTGCGCATTACAAAAGATACATTGCTGAATAGGGTGCCCAGAATTAAATGTATACCGATGTAACTCAAAATAAGCCAAGCCCACATCTTGAAACAGAATCACAAAGCACTGTTATACTTAAAAGGTACTCAGTCACAAACCAATGCATACAGTATGTACAGCATTGCAGATACAAGTGCATATAGATCATTTACTGTCTCCGAGTCAACACTGGCTGCTACGCCATGCATGCGGGCAGTGGTTAAAGCGAGGAACGCTTTTAGTAAGCAACAGAGACTAAGCTCTTGTGGTACATAATAATTAAGACAAGTAAGCCATTGATTATTTAGTCTAGAGTACTCAGACTACAGAGGTATGTACGTATTGCAGACGACGCTAAACATACAGCAGACTGAAAGTAAACAAAACTTCTGCAAAGGATTGCTGAACTTTCGGAAGTGAATAAGTCTATTACTCTAACAGGAAGCCCCTAAGTCAGTGGCGCGTTAGGAGTTTTGTACAAAAAGATGTGGAAACGCGCGATCAAGACTTATTTTTATTAATTATTTAATTCTATACTGCAGCGACTTAATAATCCGACGAGTATAAAACATATCCTACTTGATATAACAAATGCGAAAATGTCTTTGTTTGCCTTTCTTTGACGTACGTCACAAGAGATTGATGTGATTATTTACGAGACTATTTTACTATTAAGAATCTGAATACCATGCGAAGAATCAATCTTTCTTGCTATGCTCGTGAATAAATATTATTTGTTTCGGTTAAAAATTACTCACCAGTTTGTACCGATCATGGAAATGTTTTCATTAAAAACTCGGCTCATTTAAACTTAAGCTATTCCCGTAATTCAATATTTTCCATAGAAAAATGATGAATATAACCAAGAACAGGACATACTCTATGAGACATCTGGAGCATGTTAAAATGCTGTATTTGTATGGATGTACAGGTTTCATTTGATGTCATTAATGTCGTATTATCTCTCACATTGCTAAGGATATCCACATAACACTTGTGGAATATCCACATTGGATGTGTATAGAAAAAGAGGGTAAATGAATAATAAGAATAAAATTTATATTATTCATAAATGTGAACTGTAGTATATTCATGTGTTTTTCGGATTCTTCTTCATTACAACTCCAACCAATTTCTTCCATATTTTCTAATGTTTTTCAACTTTAATCACTTGATGATTTATTTTATAATACATAAAAATATACGTAAAATGTACCAAGCCTTGTAATGATGCCTGAGTATGAAAAATGATGCCTGAGTTTTTTGGCAGTATTTTTATCAGTGCTCACCTAGTCATGAACTGCACGGTAGGAAAAAAAATTGTGACGATTCCAAACAAATGTAGCCATTTTTACGGAATAAAAAGATTTTGACTTTTGATTACTTCGCGTTCGCCTCGCGTCCGCGTTCGCCTTCGCGTCCGACTTCGCGTTCGGCTTCGCGTCCGCCTTAGCCTTCGCGTTCGGCTTCGCGTTCGCTTTCGCCTTTACCCCTATCTTTGATTTTTTTTTCGAGTGATAATGTATTACAAGCGTTCATAGGCTACGGTAACCGCTTTATATCAGATGGGCCGTGTGCCTTCCAACGTTGTATAAAAAAAAACTCCGTTAAATCCTTTAGATACTTCTATCTCACTCTCGGGCACGTTAAATCCTACAGATGTATATGTTCGTATCTTTTAAAGCGGACGTCGTATCTTTTAAAACTTGATTTTACTCCTCATAAAATTTCCGCACCGGGCCTTATAACTCAAAATCGTTTCCTAAGGAGTAAACTCCAAAAAATGGTGCGCTTACCTACAAGAGTGTATCGGTTTTCAACACAAAGGATATACAATTTCCATCAATATTTTAATATATCCATATTGCAGTGCAAAACGTCAATTCATAGCCGTTGTCCATTGATGGACATACTAGGAGTAATTGTTCAACTATCACCGTTACGTTTTATAATCATTTATAACGTTGCTTTTATTTCATTATATTCGTAACTCTTTCATTATCATGTTTATTGGACTTAAAATGGGTAGATAGATTATTCTAGTTAATTCCACGGAGCAGCGTAATATTTGACATGTTAAAGCACGTATAGATAAAGATTTGCTTTTTCTCTGTGTGCTTTAAAAAAAGGTTTAATTCTGTGTGCAAATCTATGTATCTATATCTTCAAGATCGTCAAGACAAGTTCACTGCAAGTAGCGGGATATATTATCGACAATATGTGAATATGACGTTCAATTTTCATGACATATTGCTCGAGTTTTGTCCACTGGACAGGAATTTTCTCCCTAGTAATCACTGTATGGTTTACTTACCTAAGTGTCTAATTCTAAAAGCCGAAGAGATAAAAGGGCTGAAATGAGGAAATATCGTTAATAGACATACTAAGACAGGATAAGGATGAAGTCTCGCATGCAAATACGAGTATGTTTTGACTGAAAAGGCAGTTTATATCTTTAAAATATTTAGGATTAGTGTGTAAAACTTGAAAACCCAAACTAAATGCCACTTTGCCACGGACAGCAGAGCATTTTAATTATGACGACATATCAGAGGCTGTTCGTATGAATACTAGCGAGAAGAGATCTGCCCTAGTTCATAATGATAACTTTATTAATACTCTTCATATCACGGAGGACATCATCCATTTCAGTTCTTAACTACATTAATCCACGCAAAGCGGAAAATTAGCTAGAACTGGGAGACAGTTAAAATTATGAGACTCTATAATTTTATTAGAGAGACGGATTCCACTATCTAGCTAACAGCTATCGCACTAATTATATGAATGTAAAAGCATCTGACGATATTTGTATGTTCAAAAGGCTAATCACTTATGACTGGATGAAGTGTAGTACAAATATAGATTTTAATATGGTACAAATTGGTCGTGTTCTATCAGAAGGTGATATCAGGAGCCCTAGAATCCGGCGAGCGTGCATGAAAAGAGCAATGAATGTTAAAGAAGCGAGTGAAGTACGTTAGGATCGAGTCACGTGGCGCTTGGTTCTCTCTGCCTACCACGTAAGGGATTTGGTGTGAAGTTATAGATAGATATATAACCTAATAGTACGTGAACCAATGAGAACACTGTAACCAAAGTGTTGCTGCGCATTTAAGTTGTTCCAATATAATAATCCGAGATCCCACTCCATAATTGTGTAGGTACTGTTTTTTTAATAAAACAACATTCATATGAGTGATGATTGGTAACATAATAACTCCGGGTTGCCTATAAAAAATATGCAATGATTTTTAATTAAATTAAAGGTTGCGATTGCTGACTGGATGGTGGCAACTTCTAGTTATTAAAAAAAACAGATACCTACACAATTTTGCAGTAGGATCTTAGACTATAAATCTTCACCTTCACCTTTGAAGGTTAAATATATACCTAGTCCAAATCCGTTCAGCCGGTGAACGGATTTGGACGAGGTATACGTAAGCACACATATGTCTTTTAATGTAAAATATGAGCTTGCAATACGTAAACTACTTTAAAATGTAACAAAAGTGTGGCTGTGCATTTCAGTTGTTACATACATAGTCAAGATAAATCATTCAAGGCTCTAATGGAAGCTGAGTTGGGAAAATATTATTGGAGAATCCCCACGTGGGGGCGAAGTGCTTTGAGCGAAGCGGCCGGAGGCTTTGTCTCTGACGGATGCATGGGTATGTGTGTATAACTTAACGCCAGGTGGCTTGCGGGGTATGCAGAAAGACGCGGGCTTTATACACCTCGCTCGCTTCTATAAATTAACAGCTCCGTATTTTTCCTTAGGCACTACTGCGTGGCAGTACCATGGGAGATTTTTCTTTCCTGTGACTCTACCAGTAGTGTGGTAAGTAAAATTGTATTTCTCGTGTGCACGTCTCCGATAGTGTTTTTGATGATTCATTGTCAGTAGTTACTAGCCGAAACAAAAAACAAAAGAAAATCGTTGAATTAAACAATTTTTAATGGAAGTATCGCGTGTTTTATTTATTTTGTTGAAACTGACGTTTCGAATGCTTTGCAGCATCCGTGGTCGCAGGAAGTCTTCCTGCGCCCACGGATGCTGCAATAAAACACGCGATACTTCCGTTAAAAATTGTTTAATTCAATATGTAACAATCGCGAAAACCTAAGACATATGAAAATCGGTTAAATAATAAAAAATGTATACAATACCTAACCTAAGCAGTCGCTATGTAATTAGCTAAGGTGCAACGCGCGAGTTCCTGTGTTGCTAGCGTTCATAGATAGCCACATTACATCAGGTGGGCCGTATGATTGTAGTATGGCTCCTGATAAAAATATATACACGACCACTTTGGACGGATGTTTCTTCGTATTATATCCATAATTATAACCTAATCTCAACTAGCATATAGACTTTGCATATATATATATATCTTTCGTATAATCGTCAATGGATAATCTATGACATTCTAGTCATTAGGCTTACTCGTACACGTAAACGTATATATTTAAGAGTTGTTGGTAAATAAACCTTGATTGTGTCTGTGCAAGCGTTCACCGCTGTTAACGAGATGAGTACAATCGGAAACTATGACAGAGCGTCTCTCCGATGAATTGCTCGGCAGTACAATGCTGCAGGATAAACTCGTATATCCGGTGGTTATTTGTCTTGATAAGAAATTCATACATATTTGCTTAGCATAAAACCTTTTTATTGTTTCAATGTGTTCATAAAAGAAGTCATCTAAATAGCAGTGGAGAATAATCACAGAGAATGCACATTTTTAAACAACATCGGGAGGCATTCAAGCATACGGCCTACCTGATGTTAAGTGGTTACCGTAGCCTATGAACACTTGCAATACATTAGGCATTGGTCGTGCGATGCTTCCTCTGCTGCTAGCACATCAACAGACGCTTACTGGTAAACTCGCTCACTCACAGGAACACGACCCTCTAGAAAGTTGTTATTTGGCGGTGGTTTTGTATGAGGTGGAGTTACTTCCCCAGACGGCTGTTTTGATGTGCCCTACCTCTATTATGCACTTAAGACCTATTATGACATACGGAAGTACCGCACAGGAATCCACAGCCAAATAATAACTTCCTAAAGGGTAGTAGTGTTCCTGCGAGAGAGTGAGGTTACCAGTAAGCTCCTAAGCAGTCGTTATGTCATCAGCGAGGTTTATCAAATAAACAAACTAACAAAGTTAAATCGCGAAATAAGTTACGAAAATATAATCTAAGTATCAATTGGATAGTCCGACTAGATATTACAAATCACATCAACCCTAACTCCCATCCCACTGCAGGGATACGGGTCTCCCTTCAACCGAATGGGTTTAGAGCATACTCCACCACGCTGCTCAAATGCGGATTTGCCAGTGTTTTCAAGACGCCCGAGAGCCACTGACATAGCTTAGCGACTGTCATCTATCGATAACAGCCGGGATCGACAGCTTAACGTGCCCTCCGAAGCACGGTGAAAGTCGAGATAGATAAACCCATCCATAGACGGGCTGCAGTCGACGTTAACCTGCATGTTCGGTTAGATGACACGACGCATTGAGCTCTCATATTACATATTAAATACAATAATAAATTATGTTTGTATGAAAAGTTGATATAAGTCGTTTCAGGTACAAATAGTCTATTTTACGCCGCGCTCGCTTGGCTCTGTAGGTAACGAGCAGTGCCCGGCAATTAAGTACTTTAAATTGCTTCGACGATCACTTTAATAAAAAATGAACATGGCATTGTTTGACAAGCTCTTCGTAATTAAGAGACATCGTCTGTAACGATTAGGGTTTTTAGCGACGTACCTTGTATTTGAACCTATAAAATTATTGGCATGCAATTAATGTTGTGTATCTATATTAATATATAAAGTAGACCAGTTTGTTTGTTGTTATATCTTTATTGCACAGAAAATTACAATGAAAAATGTAAAATGCAACACATTAGTAAATGTACAAGACAATTATTCCTATAAGGAATCTCTTCTAGTCAACCTTTGAGTGTCAAATTGGAATTTAGTAGTGTAGTACAACATAAACGAAATAAATCCAAATTTCTTGCGTGATAGACAGAGAGAATTGGCATGACTCACTCGCTTCTTTAACATTCATAGATCTTCTCATGCACGCTCGCCGATTTCTAAGGCTCCTGACATCACTTTCTGTATACCTCACTCGCTTCTTTAACATACATAGACCTTCTTACGCACGCCGATTTCTATGGCTCCTGACATCACCTTCTGATAAAACATGATCAATTTGGTCATGGTAGGTAAGTCTTGGCCTCCCTCGTCTCCTACATTCTTCTTCTTTCACGTTGTATACCTATCTGTTCTATAATTCGTTCTTCTTGCATTCTTTCTACATGTCTCTTCTTATTTTAACACCGACACTCTCTTTCAGATCAACTCTGTTTCTAGTACACCTCACTCGCTTCTTTAACATACATAGACCTTCTTACGCACGCCGATTTCTATGGCTCCTGACATCACCTTCTGATAAAACATGATCAATTTGGTCATGGTAGGTAAGTCTTGGCCTCCCACGTTTCCTACATTCTATCCTATCTGTTTAGTAATTCGTTCTTCCTACATTCTTTCTACATGTCCGAACAAACAGATAAAACCCTTCTTATTTTAACATCAACACTCACTTTCAGACCAGCTCTGGCACTAGCACATCACTGCGAATGCGGTCTACAATCGTTACGTCATAAATTTTGCGCAACGCCTGCGCCGCGGTTATCCTACTTTCATGCTCTCTCAGCCATACCCAGCGTTCGCTTCCATAAAATAGCGTTGAGACCAAACAATACGTTGTGCATAGAGAGTTGTGCCTTCTGACTCGAGCTTTTACTACCAAGAAGTTTTCCCAACGCTTTAACATTCACACACTATACAATAACGATCTAGTTCTAGTCATATTAACGATTGTAGAGTTCCCGGTGCACGTATTTTATTTAACAAATATAATAATATAGGTCTACATTCAGTACGACTCATATTTATCCCTGCAATGCTTTACGATATTATGATATGCATAATCTAGAGTGGAGCTAGCATCCGAGTGAATATCGGAAAGGTATTGTGTCGCGAACCAGCTTCGAATTATATATTTTTATTATCCACGCACGCCCGATATTACATTTTCTCTAACAGCAGGTCTATTTCAAGTGGATGAATATATCACAAGCTTGAATTGAATTTTAACATACGTATAGAAAAGCTACGTCATTCGACTAAAGTGCAAGGACTGTAAAGAACATGGGCTTCTGGTTAAAGAGAAGTGGGGTAAGCTATCTATCTATATAGATCTATAATAGATAATAATCTTATGGTTTCATGAAGGATTATCAGCGATTCCAAGCTCACATACGTTGAACTAGTGTAAAGGGAGACTTTGTCCCTCTTTGTATGTTCTACCAATGGTACAATGGGTTGTACTCCTAGGAGTGGTTCGGTTTGACGGTATGAGTGATGTGCCTGGTGTTGCGAGACTACTACCACTACTACTATACCAAACCTAACTCATCCAACTGCAGCAATACGGGTCTTCCTTCAACAACAAAAAAGGGTTGAGAGCATACTCTAACACGCTACGCAACTGCGAATTGGCGGAGGCAAGTGTTTTCAAGCTGCCCGAAGGCCACTGACTTAACGTAACGACTGTCATTTATCGACTACAGCTGGGACCGACGGCTTAACGTGCCCACCGAAGTACGGAGAAGCTCGAGATAGATAAGCCCATTCATAGACAGGTTGCAGTCGCAGTTGCTTACCCTGCGTGATCGGTTAGAATGACACGCGCAACCACGCCATTCAATTCATGATTCATGATACCGCTTTTCAAAAAATGGACTTGGGACATAGGCAACATACTGAGCAAAGTAAAAAGTATATTTGAAATACTACAAAATGAATGCCCTCGTACCGTATGCACCATTAACTAGCACTATCAGTGGTGCAAACGATACCACAATGTATCGCTTGTACCATCTGTGGTGCAAACGGAATGTTTTTTTTTATGTATTAGAGGGGGGCAAAAGAGCATGGTATGGTGGTAAGTGGTAACATGTTTTTAGGTGTAATAATAATATTTAACTAATCACTAATAAATAACTAAATTTAATAGCCACGTAGAAAAGAAACCCGGTTATTATCCGACAGTCCTTGGTTAGAATTCTGATGTGGGCATGTATCTTAATGGGACAGGCCCACCACTCATTCCCACCACTGTGTCTCCTGTGTAGCCAGAATTAACAGCGGCGACCACCAAAAAAGCAATGAACAGTGAAGTCCACTGCTGTCCCGGGGGTTAAACTACAGCTGCCTTGGAACTCACAACGAATTTAATCAGAAGAAATTTGTAAGAGTAGGAAGTTTTGGAATTGACTTCATGGCATGCGTGGGCATGTATC
Organism: Pyralis farinalis; assembly: GCA_947507595.1. Lineage (NCBI taxonomy): Eukaryota > Metazoa > Arthropoda > Insecta > Lepidoptera > Pyralidae > Pyralis > Pyralis farinalis. The sequence goes on from OX382265.1 coordinate 32,342,985, forward strand.
ACTAAATTCGCGTTTTCATATTTATAAACATATTTGTAATGATCACTTGATCAGCGAGGAAAATAGCGTGACGAAACCTACATGGCCAAGAAATTATATTTCTAAAGACGTGATAACCTAACCTAAGAAAAGTCTCGTTTTCTCCTCAGTATCTTCAATCTTAATAATGGACCAATCCTTGGAAACGGGATTACGGTATAGTGTACTTCCTAGCACGCTAGGAAGACTTTAACTAATGTATTTTCTTTCTAATTATTATCTAGTTTATATATCAGTCATATCGTCATAATTTGACCTTCCGTTGACTATAGAGTCGCAAAGGTAGTTGCCTTCCTCTAATATAAAATAAATTTCTACTAGCAAAGCCTTTACGCAACTAAGTGACAACTAAAGTACACTAGTCTCGTAATGATAACAAATAGGACATGTTCCAGAGTGCAGCTATCTCCTGTGAGCTGATATCATATAAACCAATTCCTTGGACACTGATACAATTAAATTGTGGGGCACAAACACGAAAAGATTAAGTGAGTTACGCGGAGCGCTTGCACTTGTCTCGGTGCTTCGATGTAGGGCAGGAAGGTAATCTTGTTAGGTAACATGGTTAGTGTAAAATATGCTTCGACATTGCACTTTACATAGCCAGCGGTTAAGTGCTAAAATGAGTACATACTGTACTTCTTGTACCCATATATAGCATGGGCGTTAAACGTGAATTTAATTTGCGGCAATGTTATTAATTGTTCTATTTATGGACGAGCATCGGCATCGGACTTTAAAGAATTAATACATTCCTTTAGATTCGATGCGAGCTTTCTTCTCCACGAGCTCGGTAGTGTAATAGTGAAACGCGTTGTTACGCTACTTTTACACCAATGCTCGTGAGTTCGATACCCACACAAGACAAACATTTATGTGCATGAACATGTCTGTTGGTCTTGGTCTGGGTATGTTCTGTATAATAAGTAGGTATGTTCTTACAAAAAAAATGTATTAACGTGTGTTTACCAGTTGTCTAGTACCCATAACACAAGCTTCGCTTATTTTGATAGCGCTGTGTAATTTGTCCAACAATATTAATTAATATTTATTTATCAAGTTAGCAAAAAATTATGAAACATCTAAGAGCAGATCACGCTTAACACTCAAAGTTCAATTGCAACCTTATTGCGTACCTACTGCATAAGAACGGTACAAAGATCAAAGTGTAAAACTTAACGTGCACTTAGATGTACATTATTTGTTGCATATTTACATTACATTAATTATTTGTTTTATATCTTTGATCTTCAATATATAGATGAAATAAGGCTCCTAAATCCATAATGCTTTACCTATTGTTGTAACAGAAAATGTGGACATGAACAAAGAAACTAATTAAGCTTGATTTGTAGCTCGTAATTTAAAACACAGTCTTCAAATTATAAGCTACAAATCCTTTTCTAAGTTCTTGAACATCTTGTTCAACAATATAGATTCCTCTCTAAAAATAAAATTCAAGTCCTTACAGTCGCCTGGCTTCTGCCCACACTGCTATCCCACTATATTCTTTATTCTGAGACTACGCTCATAAAATCACAGACGATATCCGTTTAGGTACGGATAAGTCACAAAATACCGTTTTAACGTTTCTCGACTGCAGTGCCGCTTGCTTTTGGCCGCCACAAATTCACATTTGTGACATACCGTTAAATGGCACCATCGCACAGACATGTACGATTCACGACGCCTTTTGACAGTTGAGAATCACTTCTAATTACCCAACTAGTTCTGCATACCTGATGATGAAGAAATTAAGATGGCTATTTTTCTACAACTTCGGGAGGCATACAAGCATACGATCTTTGACGAGCTCGTTGGCTCAGTCGTGAAAGACGCGACTTTGAGACCAACGCTCGTGGGTTCGATTAACACACGAGACAAACATTTATGTTCATGAGCATGTCTGTCTTGGTCTGGAAGTTTCAAGAGAGGTAGGGCGCATCAAAGCAGCGTCTGGGGAAGTACCTCCACCTCGAAGAAAACCACAGCGAAATAACAATTCCCTAGAGGGTTGTTGTGTTCCTGCGTGTGAGCGAGGTCACCAGTAAGCTCCTAAGGAGTTGTTGTGTAAGCAGCAGAGGAGGCATCGCACGAGTGATATATGTTACAAGCGTTTATAGGCTACAAATAACAACTTTCTGGAGGGTCGTGTTGCTGTGAGTGAGCGAGTTTACCAGTAAGCTTCTGCTGATGTGCTAACAGCAGAGGAAGCATCGCACGAACAATACCTAATGTATTGCAAGCGTTCATAGGCTACGGTAACCACTTAACATCAGGTGGGCCGTATGTTTGTAAGCCTCCCGACGTTGTATAAAAAAATCTAGAATTCGTGCGACATCTACGGGTCGTGATAGCTTGGCGCATGACCCATGACAGAGGTTCAGTTAGATGTGTGTCATTCTGACAGTGCGACCCGAGACGACATGGGCACTGAGTCCGCAATGCTCGTATACCACCTACCACAATATTAAATTTATTCAGTACGACATATTTATACCTATATATATACGAGCACTGCGAACTCAGCGCCCATGTCGTCTTGGGATCGCATTGTCAGAATGACACACATCTAACTGAACCTCCGTCATGTCTGGTCATGCGCCAAGCTATCACGACCCGCAGATCTCGCCCGAATTCTAGAATAAGGAGTTTAAAATCGAGGCACCTATACTAAAGGGGTTATAGCCTTTTAAAATAATCAAACTTTTCTAACTCGTCAATACGCAGGGCGCTCTGTAAGATTTGTATAACTCGTTAATAAAACAACATGATTCTCTTCTTATTTACGAGTTGAATTGTTATAGTAGAGGAAATTCGTACAAAATCGTCTATAGGGTTAAAACTATACGCTGAAAATATTGAGAATTGGATAATAAGAAATGTTGTAAAATTATTTCGATTTCCAATATATAACTCTATGGGAAAATCATATACACTGAAATCCAATGAAATTTTCTATTTCACAAATTGGAGACAATTTTTAAATAGTCCTGTCGTGCGTTGAAATTGATTTGATAAGAGAAAATTTTCACTTATTTCATGCCGAAGTCCCATCCCGTGCTACTGAATAATGGTTTAGTGAGTTCTAATGTAGTTGAAGTAAACTCACTGATGATTTACGCGTAGACGTCCTTTTACGGCGCCACTGAAGATAAAGTGAATGCTGTGCGGCTTATGATATGGCAAATGACATATCAACAGGTTCTTCACTAACATTTAGGCGTCAGAAAGCCGTTTACAAGATGGAGTATAACGGAGGTGACAGGTATGCTGTGATATATAGACACCGAAGATAAACCTGAATATATAGAGTTACGAACCTGAAATAAAAAGACAATCTCCCCAATGGATGTTTCCAATCGAACATTTGTTAACAAAAGGAAAGAAGGGCAAAAGTCAAGGGGAAATGATGGATGCCTCGTTCTTTGAAGTTATGGGTCATTTCGAAACAATTATTCTAAAATATAAAAGGACTAATTCGGAAAATTGGTATCTTAGTCATTGTTTGCCAGTTATCTGAGAAAATGTTCACCAGCAGTGAGCAAGAAGCAGGTTCCTCTTCCACCAGCACAAAGGTCCATCTGACCGCGCCAGACGGACAATCGTATATTTGTCTATAGGTGTAGAACAACCTTTATTTATTTCTAAAAATAAAGGTAAGCTCAGAGAAATTCATGCCTAGAGAAGTTTCCGTGATTTGCAGTTATGTGTTACTTTTTATATGTTAAACTGACTGTACATAGGTATAATTTGTACTTGTCGTGAGTACGTGTGTTAGACGTACTCACAAGTACAAATACAATTACCGTATGTGGCAAAATTGCCATATGTACCTTGATCCGTTTTTTTTATACAACTCGATTGGCAAACATGCGGCCCTCATTAGATGGTAAGTGGTCACCGCAGCCTATTGACGCTCACAATACCGCGGAAGGTTACTCGCGCGCTGCAAATCTTGTGACCTAAGGTTGTTTCGTCACAGTACCCAGTAATTTCTCTGCCATATCTCACCCTTCAAACCGGAACACAGCTATATAAACATTTCTACGTAAAGATGACACAAAGATGCCGATATATATTATAAAATAACCAACATTGGGACACAAAATAAAAAAAGGCTGTACAAGGTGACTTTGAAAGATCGCTGAATAAATAATCTTCCCCTTATATATACGCCTTAGTGAGCAAAAAAGAATAAAAATATAAACCAAGTTTTAACGTAAAACAAACATCAAAAAAAGGAAAATGATTTGTTACAGTATGTAACAGTAAAGGAAACGACAAAAAGTCCCATGGTCTGGAAAAGATTACGACCTGAAATCTCGTTCCTTTAATACCTGTTCTAGCACGGACGAGGAATGTCAATTCAGATAAAAACAAATGTTAAACTATTTTCTATCAATGCAAAAGAAAGAAATCATTTAAGAATACGACATTTGTGTGTTATTTATATATCTATACAGATAAATAAAATTGGAGTGTCTGTTTAAATAACCGCTTTTTACTAAATGCATATGGATGTATACACGGTACATATACCAAAATATATATTTTTACAATTTGTGTCTGTCTGTCTGTTTGTTCCGGCTAATCTCTGAAACGGCTGGACCGATTTTGACGGGACTTTCACTGGCAGATAACTGATGTAATAAGGAGTAACTTAGGCTTCTTTTATTTCAGAAATATTAAATTTTTTGTAACAAATAAATAATAAAAAAATAACTATTCCCCGCAGCTAGTAATAACTAAAATTCAAATAGTTGCCACGACTGCAAAACTTTCAATGTGGTCCTAAATTCGGATTCCCGTATAAAATATAAACCCAAATCCAGATTAACGAATTCAATGCAGATTAAATCACCTGCTTCATCAAGCGAATATTATAATTGTAGCGAATTATTGGTCAGTATTGACGGCAAATAGTGGTAAGGTAACTAAATTAAATGTACTGTTATAATAATACAGGCTATACACCATAGTTACACCTGGTTATTTTGACTCGAAGCGCGTAATATAGAATTTTAATAACATCCCCAAAATTATCTAAAGAAGATTTTAGCGACCAAACTTTGCTTCGTATGGCGAACTCGATGTAGAATTTCAAAATAAAGTATAGGGAAAATAGAACGAATCTATCTATACCAATATATAAAGCGGAAGAGTTTGTTTGTTTGAACGCGCTAATGTCTGGAACCACCAAGCGGATTTGAAAAGTCTTATGTTTGTACAGCTAAGAGCAGATCACGTTTAGCACTCGAAGTGCGATTGTAACTCTTATCACGAACGGCATAAGAACGGTACAAAGTGTAAAGCTTGAGCTGCACTTAGCTGTACTGTCTGTGAACCGCCGTTCTGATTTATGTATGTAATTATCAGTTGCTGGGCGTTGAAGGATATCATCGTGAGGATGATTTCCTTCACCGTCCAGCCGCCACGCCACCCGCACGTCCAGGAAATTACATTACGAAAGACGTGCGTCCTAACTTAATAAGGTCTGGTTTCCCCCCTTGGTTGTGGAGGTCTGACGCTCGTTAAGTCGCAGGGCTAGCAACTTAACGAGCATCAGGCTAGTTAAGTCGTTAGTCCAGTCGTTCCATGTCAAAATGAGTACTTTTGGCAAATACTCAAATTTTGGTAGTGGTAACCGCCAATCGCAATGGATTAGGTAACAGGATTAAAAAAAGACTAAAATAAAAAAGAAATATAAACTTTTTAAGTAAAATTGTTTGTTTATTATATAAAGTAACTAAGGTAAGGTAAGGAATCTAAAAAAAATAGGCTATTCAAAATCACGACACGACCCTTAGAAGCCGAGGAAAAGAAAGTAAGAAAAAAGGGTTCTACTAGACACCGGGATACGAGCGGACAAAGTCGCGGCATAAAACTAGTTTAAATATAATTTCATGACGTTGCTACGGAGCTAACTTCTACAAAGGAATTGTTGTCAAATTCGTCGCTCAAATTCCGATACTGAAATGCATCAGAAATATCGGTAACTTGCTGAAAACCTTCAACCACAACCATGTGCATAAAGTTAGCGACTCGGCTGGAATGTTTCATAAGAGCGTTGCATGCTAAAACCTTTTAGTGCTGTTCGGAGCTCGTACACATCAAAGGCTTATTTTGCCAGGATGAACTGAGGGATCACATTGCGTTTACTGTCAAAAATCGTAACCATATAAATAAATATGCTATCATTACATTCAAGCGAATATACATGCAAATTTAGATTTATTTGAATATATTCAATAAAAATACTTCTATTTTAATGTTTAATACTATATCTACTTCTACTACTTATATGCGTATATACCGTATTGGATTTTGTTTGGAAGAAAAGTTATTCCAAAGTTTATCATATTATTAACAACATAAATGTAACAATAATTTCGTCAGGTAAGAACGTTGTAACGCAAAGGAAACCTACGATAGCTGATAAATTCTGATAAATTAAGAAAACACTTTTATCTTCCAGTTCGCATAGAAACGCAGTGGAGTACGCTCTATAATTTTTCGGTTGAAATGAGACCCGTATGCCAGCATTGGGTTGTGTATGGGTTGGTGACATAATTTTAGTTACATATGGTATAATAATAACAATGGTCACCTATATTGCGCAAATTACACAATAAATTAAATAATACATAATATACAAAGTTCTCATTTAGATCCTATAAACGATATGTCCCGGCTTAGCGTGGGCGATCCAATCGTTACCAAACTTCACAGAATTATCCACTGGTAACCTAGTGGATGATTCTGTGATTGGCAGAAAATTTCAACAAAGCCGACTGAGCCGTGTTAGAGTCAATAGAGAACATACTCGTACATAGACACGCCGCTAGGTGCACGTAACGCTTGAAGCTTCGATCTTTCTTCTTCTTCTTAGCGTTATTCCCTTTCCTAATCCATTAGGATTTGCGTAGTCCCCTACATAAGCCTAAGGATTTGACGAAGATACTGATTTTTTAACCGAGCGACGGACGTCACAGGAAAACCAGACCTTTCTCATGTAAGGTTGCACGGCTTTCAAGATATAGATAATTTCTTGGACGTGTGGGTTTCCTCACAATGTTTTCCTTCACTGCCGAGCAAGTTACAAATATGTACAAAAATCCGAAAACACGAATTTATGGGTACATACCCCCGCCAGGATTCGAATTAGTGGCCAGGTGGTCAATAGGTAACGCTATTACAACTATCGATATTGCCATATGATGCAATATGATCATTTACAAATTATTGGGGCAATATTCAGATATAACAAAAAAAATCGGCCAAGTGCGAGTCGGACTCGCGCACGAAGGATTCCGTACCATTATCTATAAAAACGGCAACAAAATAACGTTTGTTGTATGGGAGCCCCCCTTAAATATTTGTTTTATTTTGATTTAATTATTTATTCTTAAAGTGAATATATAACTAAATATTCTGTGAATATTTCAAGCGTCTACCTGTTGCCGTTATCAATATCGAGCAAAAATTAGCAAAAAAAATCACGTTTGTTGTATGGGAGCCCCCTTAAATACTTATTTTATTCCAGTTTTTAGTATTTGTTGTTATAGCGGCAACAGAAATACATCATCTGTGAAAATTTCAACTGTGTAACTATCACCGTTCATGAGATACAGCCTGGTGACAGACGGACGGACGGACGGACAGCGGAGCCTCAGTAATAGGGTTCCGTTTTACCCTTTGGGTACGGAACCCTAAAAACGAGTGTGCTTTAGACCACTCGACCGAAGTTAAACTTCTTTAGCTCCATAGTGCGATACAGACAATAGGCCTGCACTGTGTCTTAGATATACGAAACTTAACTCGCTATGAGAGAAAGAGAGAAAGAAAATGTGTGCTCGCACCTCTCTCTCTTGCCCCTATAGTAATATACGAAACGTAACGTATAAAAAACTCTCTCTTTCTGTCTTCACTAACTTATATCTCCCTCTTATACTATTATATTATAATATTATACTTCCGTTCACCTCGCCCGATCACACTTTTCGTAACGCTCTCGTCACGCATTCACCAGCTTACTCCCCAAGTCAAGCGTGCGTAAAGAAGTTTTACTTCAAAAATTTAATGGAATATAAAAATGAGTATGAAATTGCCGTTTTATAGTAATAGATACTTATAGAGATAGATTGAATGGACATTAAACCTTCATAGTGTGAGATTTTCGAGAGAAACTTTTTTCACATGATACCTATTAGGTTTGTCTTTTAAAAATGTGCAACATTTGATTTTCGAATTTCAATTGTTTTTTTAGCTTAGACGGGAAAGATGGTTACTTTAAAAATCCGAGTAATTTTTAATTACAAGTTCCGACACGGAACTAACGCGCAGGAACGGCTCGAAATATCAATGCTGCGTTTAGAGAGGAGACTGCAAATGAATGCACCGTGCGTTTTTGGTTTAAAGGCTTTTAAATAGTTAATAGATTCAGGCGTTATTTTGCGAAAGTCAAATTTACATACAATTTGATCTAACCTGCTTTGTGTGCTTCCGCCACCAATTAGTTCATGCGGCCTAGCGCCGGCCGGCACCTACCCACTACTGTTAGTACGTGCAACATGCCGACGCTGCCATGGCTGCTCCGGTAGTCTCTGCCTCGGTTGCTGCGGTCGTCCGCCATCTGGAACAGAATCCGCATGCCCCCACCACCATCGTCGCTGCCACGACTGGCCTGGTCGTCGCTGCGACACGTGTTTCGCCTCTCCACGAGGCATCATCAGGCGTTGTAGACGTTAATCGTAAGAATAACATGCTACAAGTGACAAATCCATCGCAGTGCCGTCCCTTATATTGAATTGACAACGACACCACAAGCACAGTAACCTTATAAACTAAAGCGACCCCACAAACATGGATTTAATTTTACACTAACCCGCTCTTGACATCCAAACAATAAAATTGCGTGCTCTTACTTTTGCACGCTAAGCCCAAAAAATTATAACATTTCAGTGGACTAACCGCCGACGTTTTATTTGGCACTTCAGGGGTTCATCTAGTGAGTGGCGAGCCACCGCATGCTGGGAGTAACAGTCAGATAAATGACAAGTTATAGCAAGCGTCTAACTCTCTTCTGTAATACCCCAGTAGCAATAAACTGTCCAGATCACAATAAAATAGCCCAAAAATTTTCCACACATTCGTAATAGTTCCAATAACTGCCGATACCCGCTTACGGATATATTACCCCATTGATATTCCTTTGAGCGGGCCTCGGCGTACTACGTTACACCAATCTAAGAGACCTCTACGCGTTGGATTCATATCCCCACGTATTTAATAAACGGAAATAATACCCGGGAAAAATTTAGAGAGAAATTAAAAAAAACTAAAACTACAGTAAAAGAACTCGTCGTCCTTCTAAAATTATTGACAAAGTAAGATAAGACCCTAATGTACATTACGAGTATAGTTGCAATACGAAATAAATGAAAAAGACAAGAGATAGGCAGTCGTTCATACCTAGTTAACTAACACAAAACGTTAAAGCGGGAATACATTGTCATATACGTACATTTTGTACGGCAGTGTCCGCAGGGATGACTTTATGCAAAAGTACGAAACTGAGATAATACAACTCGCAGCCGCCGGAAGCTATGCCAATTAAAATACATGTCCAGTTTCCTGTTTGTAATTTAAATTTGTTTGGAGTTGGGATATGGCGGCCAGTGCATTATTATAAGTTACTTTTACACAACACCGGGCCCGTTCACGCCTCGTCAAAAATAGTTGTAATTTATACGGTTCCGTACGTGGCGTACGTCTAAATGAAAATGGAACGCCTATAGAATCGCTCGTGTGTCTGTTTTTCCTTCTGTCGTACCCTTATTGCTTCGAATCTATTGGACTGATTAAGTTCTAGTATGGCATAATATGAATTTCTGTGACACAAGTGCAGATGTATAACATAAAAAAATATATCAAACTTGAAGTAAGCATTAGCAACAAAATTAATGGAAGAAAATTGCTTTTTATACATTTAACTATTCCCTCAATTCGCCTAACATTGCAAGTGTTGCGAAGCTGGTAGGTTTTTAGGTACAACCCCCACTTTCTACTGCCGATACATTCTACCTTGTAACCTCGCTCGCTGTTTTGGTCTGCGGTCGTTTGTAAGGCAAAGATACTATTAATCTCGGGCTGCTCCAAATTGAAATCTTTTCGTTAGTTACATAGTCAAGGTAATTAATAAATTTATAAGTCAATCCAGCTGGTAACAGTTGTCTGATGAGCAATAATTCGCGGTTCGAATCATGGTATGTACCGCTAAACTCGTGTTTTCGGGTTTATGTAGCTACATATTTGTAATTATCACTTGCCCAGTGGTGAAGGAAAACATCGTGAGAAAACTCGGATGTCCAAGAAATTATATTTCGAAAGACGTGTGGCCTTACCTTAAAAAGGTTATTTTTCCTTTGGTTTGTGGAGGTCAGTCAATCAGTACCTTCGCCAATTCCATGGGCTTAGGTAGCGGACCCCATCAATTGTAGTAATTCCAACTGGTAACAATTGGGCACTTCAGTAAGGGCGCCAAGGCCTGTGCTATGACTTCAGTATTTAGTAGTTTTGAAACCCAGTCTTTGGAATACCCCTATGACAAGGTTTCGTCACATAGCACTCGCGGTGAAAGTTTTACAAACTTTTACATTACTACAGCGTTAAAGTCCGTAATTTGTATGAAGAACCTTTCGGAAATTCAGATTTCCATTCAAATTTATCGACGTTAACGCGAATGCAGCTGTAACGTAAATGTTTGTGTAACTTGCAGTAAGCGCTCGGATTTCAAAGCTGATTAAAATTATTAGTAGCACTACATTTCTTAGAACAAATACTGTTCTGAGTATTGCAGGGCTTTATTTAAATGCAAATGTAAAATGCCTACTCATTTTATTATAAAGCGTCAAGCATACGGCTCACCTAATGTAAAATGGTTACCATAGCCTATGAACGATTGCAATACAGGAATTATATATAGCTCGTGCGTTGTCACTACTGTTGCTAACATAGCTACTCCTCGGAAGCTTACTCAGAAGCTTTTTACATCGATATACTATCTCTAAAAAATATATATAGTCACTTAAAAGTTATATTTATATGAAAGATTTCCTGTAACTCAATGAACTTTGTTTATTATACTCATCAAGCACACAAGTAAAACAATTTTTTATACATCGTCGGGTAGCATGCAAGCATAACCACCTGATGTAATGCGGTTACCGTAGCGTATAAACGCTTGTAATACATTAAATGTAGTGACATTTAACAACAGAGGTGGCATCGCGCGAGTGCGCGCGATGCCACCTCTGTTGGTAACACCATAGGAGCTTATTGGTGACCTCACTCACACGCAGGAACACAGCAACCCTCTAGAGAGTTGTTATTTGGCTGCGATTTTCTGTGAGGTAGAGGTACTTCCTACCAGACTGCTGCTGCTTACTGCTTTGATGCGCCCTACCTCTCTTAAAATCTATTTGATGTAAAGTAGTAATTATAGCTTATGAGCGCTTGCAATACATTAAGTATTGCTCAGGCTATACCTACCCTGCTGCTAACATAGCAACACCTTAGGAGTTTACTGGTAACGTCACTCACTCGCAGAAACGCAACAATCCTCCAAGGATTTGTCATTTGGGTGCGGATTTCTGTGAGATAGAAGTACTTCCTCAAACAGATTGCTTTAATGCACACTACCTCTCTTAAAAACACTTAGACAAAGACAAACAGTGATGTTCATGCACACATATGATTGTGTTTTGGAATCGTACCCACGAGCCCTGGTGTCACTGCGCCACCGAGCTCGTCGAAAGACTTAGGTCGCAGCCGGTTAAGGCATAGATATTATCATGTGTATTAATTATCATCAACTTCCTCATGTTTCCGAGGACACCGGACGTTAATAGCAAGGTAATCACGGGCTGATATATGTCCAGTGGTGTGCCGCAAATCAATGGCTTTTGTGTCATCGTCAAACCGCAGTGGGACCGTGTACCGGAGTGCATTAATCCGACCAATTACATCGTTACGCAATTATTCGCAATAGCATAGAAATAATGGCACATCGGAGTAGAGGTTATTAGAAACTACTTTGAAACAACACATACGAAAGCGACTATGGTGCGCGAACGTAAAGTATAGCTAAGTGCATGTTAAGCATTTAGCTGTACTAGGTTCCCCCAAGGAACTACAGCATGGGGTTCTTCATGAAAGGCGTGAAGAAGTTTTTGCAAGGTCGGCAACGCATGAGAGACACCCCTCGTGTTGTAAATCACTGCTTACCAAAAGGCAGACCGTACGCTTGATTACCACCTTAGTGATATATGAATAAAGAGACAATTTGACATTTGCACCGTTCTTACGCTGCATGCTGCTGAATTCGAGCACTTCCAAGCGTGATCTGCTCTGAACTGTACGGTATCCTTGGTATAGCCAAAAGTGCATACAGTGAAATCTAATATACAAACATATATAATACAGCACATGGAGGTGAAGTCCAATTACACAATGTGATCTACTATACCTTCACATAATATTAAATGTCGTTCTGCACAAACATTTCTCGTTGAAATTCAAGCCTCCGAGAAGAGAAGAAAGAATACGCGAATTAGTACATCATTGTTTATATGAATTACACGATGACGTTTATGACAAAATTATACAATACGGTCATAATGTGGTCTTTCTCCAATCAAAAAGTAATTGTTGTTATTGGAATCGGTCGAATATCGCACCTCCAACACGTTCATATGTAGAGAGCGACATAAGCCTCGTATTTCATTTTCCAAAGGAATATTTAGGCATTATACATTATCAATATTTCGAAAACTGTTATTAATAAGAAATTGCCTAAAATGTAACAAGTTTGTCATTACAAATTAAGGCGGACGCATAATAGGACTATCATCGCCTTTGTAAATACATAATGATCATTATTTCTATTGCTAGCGTGAGTACTACGCCCTAAGTGATTCTACCTAAGTAATTAATATAACATCTACGACAAAGCGGCTTATTGCCTCCCGAAGCAACGTCTCGTTGGAGTAACGTGCCTTGCAATAATGAAAAGTCAGTCAGTCCTAGCTAACAACAGTACAATGAGAGTATTAATTATCTATTTTATGACACAGATTAATGAAAATAAATATTATATATTTTGTATATACAATTAAGCAAGTGATGTAAGGCTCTCATGTAGCTCAGTTTTCTCTGCCTACCCCGCAAAAGACTTAGCGAGTTATATGAATAGATAGAAATATTATATCATTTTGCTTGGCGCACTTTATATATTTTTAAAATTCGCTGGTATAGACAGTGATAGACAATTCGCTCTGCTTGAAACCAATACTGGGACAGGAAAAGCTGGGAAAGAGAAGCGATCCCCGAATTTTTGCAATACTCGTGCTTTTATGGAATGTGTCACACAAAAATCGGGCGCGATCCACCGCGGTGCGATCGCTTTTTTGTGACAGGTTGCATAAAAATAGGAATATTACAAAAAAATCCATCTCGGATCACTGCCGCTTTCCCACTCCTGTGGGTTTTGGCTTTTAGGAAAATATATCAACCATGTGAAAAAAATAAAAGATATAAACATAACACGTGCACACGGGCGAGAGTTATGCGAGCCAGACGCTTTGTTGCACGAGGAGACAAAACAAATCGCTATTCGCTACTAACTTGCCGCCAGAATAGTATAATTAGTTGAATAAATATTACGTTTTTGTAAGGGTACATATAAAATTTATTTATCTGGTAGGTATTGAACACATAAAGTTTGTAGAACACTGGACAAGTGCACAAGACGCACGCAAAATTTTCAGTGAACTGGCGAGACGCCTGCTGACGGTGATACGGCGAAAAATATTTCGTGGGGTCACCAAAAAGTCAGTAGTGTAACTTGTAGTTTCATATATCCTAAATCCCTTATCCGAAAATCAATGGTAATTATTAAGCCATATGTTTACAAATAATATTGGTAAAATTAATATACTATACATACATTATTTACTTCATTATTCATGGTGCAGACAAACAAGTTCTTTGCTCCGTGAATAATCATAACCGTATATAAATTCGATAAGGTATTATATTATTTTACGTTTATAAAAACCGTAACGAGTTTGCACATGACTATATTTTTTCTTAAATACTTCTTGATTTAGTATTATTATCTACTAGCTTAGTCTAGTAGATAATAATATTAAAAGTATTTTAAAAGCCAAGTTTTTCTGGGCCAGTTATAGAGGAGACAAAACAAATCGCTATTCGCTACTAACTTGCCGCCAGAATAGTATAATTAGTTGAATAAATATTACGTTTTTCTAAGGGTACATATAAAATTTATTTATCTGGTAGGTATTGAATACATAAAGTTTGTAGAACACTGGACAAGTGCACAAGACGCACGCAAAATTTTCAGTGAACTGGCGAGACGCCTGCTGACGGTGATACGGCGAAAAATATTTCGTGGGGTCACCAAAAAGTCAGCAGTGTAACTTGTAGTTTCATATATCCTAAATCCCTTATCCGAAAATCAATGGTAATTATTAAGCCATATGTTTACAAATAATATTGGTAAAATTAATATATTATACATACATTATTTACTTAATTATTCACGGTGCAGGCAAACAATTTCTTTGCTCCGTGAATAACTATAACCGTATATAAATTCGATAAGGTATAATATTATTTTACGTTTATAAAAACCGTAACGAGTTTGCACATGACTATATTTTTTCTTAAATACTTCTTGATTTAGTATTATTATCTACTAGCTTAGTCTAGTAGATAATAATATTAAAAGTATTTAAAAAGCCAAGTTTTTCTGGGCCAGTTATACTGACAAAAGTGGAAGTGTATAAAACTCTTACTCACTAATAAAATAACTGAATGAACATTTATAAAATTTACCCCAGAATCATTATATAATGGTATCATCATAAATAAAAAAAAAAATACGTAAAGAAGATCCAACATATCTTTTTATACAACTAAGGTGGCATACAGCCTTTATACTCCCCTGTGAAATAGCAAAGTTGCAATTGCGCCCCTTGTCAACCGAAAGCGCAATTGCGCCCTTGTCAACCGAAAGCGCGAATTATCATATGTAACAATTGGAAACCACTTAGAGGAACACAGAGAAATATCTTAATGCTAAGGCGCGGGCCACAGACGACACAACCTACGGTCACACTTGACTTAGAAGCTAAAAAGTCTACTGTGCCACGGTTGTATTGTCTGTGGCGCGAACGCACCGCTGCGCATGCTGTGCACGGGCACGCGAGGCATTATAGCTGCGTGGGTTTATTTGTTTGACAACGTGGGTCAACGTTTCCACTGCCGCGTACTTTATACACGAATATTAACACACGACTACCATACGGATTATTTAACCGACGCGTTACCGTCCCACCTCCCGCAGTTAGGCTGCGCACGTTTCCGTATATTGCGTGCACATCGTGCACGGCATTGAGCTACGTGTGCGCATATTCGAGCAAGCCACGCGTGTACTAATGACGTCAATGTATACGTGGCGTGTCCGTGGGTTGCAGTGGATACTTTCACATACATTTCCTTGCACGCACGTACTTAGCCTCTGCGTGCGCCGCGGTGGAACCGAGTTTGAGCCACTTTACTACCACTCCGTGTGTAATGAGTAATCGATCCTAAATTTTAGAACGCGTTTGTTACATTTAGATCAAATTATATGTACTGCGTAAGGAAAAGTAATTTCGCGATTTTAAGCCTATGTATATTACAAGCAAGAGATAATAGACACTAAACTTTGTGGGGTGAGCACTATCTTTAAGTAACCTTGAACCTGAAGCCGAATAATCAATAAATATGTCGGAACTATCTCAAAATATATTAATTTGTTTAGAAGGTAAACTTCGTATACTTCTACATAATAAATGATTAAGTTGGCGGAGTGGTTAGCAAATGGCTACGTTAACACCAAGGCTCGTGGGTTCGATTACAACACAGGGCAAACATTTATGCGCAATAGCAAACATGTTTATCTTGGTCGGGGTGTTTTTAAGAGAAGTAGGGCACATCAAAGCCCGTCTGCGGAACTAACTCCACGCAGTAAACAGCAGCCAATTATCAACTCCCTGGAGTTTACCAGTAAGCTCCCATGAATTTTCTTTATACAACGTCGGGAGGCATACAAGCATACAGTCCACCTGATGTAAAGCGGGTACCGCAGCCTATGAACACTTGTGATACATTAACTATCACTCGCGGGATATGACCTCTGCTACTAACACAGCAACTCCTTAGGAACTTACTAGCGACCACACTCACACAATAACGCAACAACCCTCTAGTAGGTTATTTGGTTGCGGTGGAGGTACTTAACCTGACGGGCTGCTTTGATGCGCCCTACCTATGTTAAAAACATTCAGACCAAGACAAACAGACATGTTCATGCACACAAATGTGTCGTTCGGTGTTCTGTGTGGGAATGGAATCCACGAGCATTGGTGTCAAAGACGCGGTATTAACCGCTGCGCCACCGCGCTCATCGATTGCGTTTCTTCCAGTATTGCAAGCGTTCATAGGCTATGGTAACCATTGTACATCAGGTGGGTTGGATGCAAGTATTCCTGACATTGTATAAAAAAAGAATTGCGCGCTAAATGCTTTGTATGTATATGTATGTATATCTTCACGCCAAGTCCCTTGCGGGGTAGGCAGAGAGAACCGAGCGCCATAAGACACGGTCCTTGCATACTTCACTCGCTTCTGTGACATTCATAGCTCTTTTCATGCACGCTCGCCGGTTCCTGGGGCTTCTGACATCACCTTCTGATAAAACACGACCAATTTGGTCATGGTAGGTTAGTCTCGGCCTTCCTCGGCTCCTACATCCTTCCACTTTTGCATTGTATATCTGTTTCGTCATTCTTTCGTCCCGCATTCTTTCTACATGTCCGAACCAACGGAGCATGCCCTTTCTTATCTTAACACCGACACTCTCTTTTAGACCAACTCTTTCTCTCACGTCTTCATTACGAACGCGGTCAGCAAGCGTTATGCCACAAATTTTGCGCAATGCTCGCATCTCGACCGCATTTATTCTACTTTCATGCTCTCTCTGCCATACCCATATGCGCTAAATGCTTTAAGGGAGGTATTTTCCATTTTTACAGAATCCATTAAAATACGTTTCACGGCTATAATTTAATTGTTGCTTGCTTCGGAACGTACTTTTCAGGCACTAATAAAATATCCCCGCGCACGATTTTCAATGACCTAATCTGCTTATGATTAGAGAGATATATAATGTGGCTAATATAATAATTATATTTTGACGAACATTATATATAGTTTGTTATTTCTATTCAATTCACATAAATAAGCCAATTCATAAGCCGCTAAATACAAGTCTCAAGATGTCGGCGGCAAAAGAGCAATTCGCTGATATTCATCAAACAGAGTTATTTCCGTAATTATATTACGTACTAGCGGCCCGCCCCGGCTTCGCACGGGTGGACATTTATTTTTTAAACATTTTGGGATAAACGAATAGTAAATGTATCTTTAGAGAGTTTTTTAAATAGTTTTTCTTAAGTAGCTTTTTTTTCAGACAAATTACTTTAAGTAGTACGTACGTAGTGGTATTTAATTTTTTATTAGTTTTTATCCATAACCCTAATATTATTAATTACAATCGGAAAGTTTATTTTTTATTTATTTATATTGTTATTAGTTTTATGTTTACATTTCTTTTTTACATTTATTTTAATATATATAACATATACTTCGAGACTTTATATTAATTTAATTTAATAGGTTTTACTTTTTTAGTTTCCAATATGTCTACCTTAAGGCTGTATACTATATTGGCTGTGGTATTCGTAGATGGCAACAAAATATATTGATTTTTAGGAATCCTACTCGAGAAAGTGCAACATATAATTGGCTATGAGAAAAGCATTCTTCTCTTAGGTCGATGCCAAAGATCGAGAAAGTTTGTCCCTGGGATTTATTTATTATAAGGGCAAACGATACCTTTAACGTTTTAAAAGACATGGGCAAATCTGTTGGTATCATCGGGATCCGCGGAATGTGAGCTAGCTATCCGGCCGTGGGACCGGTGATGATTGTTGATATAATCAGATTGACTCGTAATTCCTTTATCAAAAGCCATGTGCCATTACACATATTGGGGGGGCTTAAATTTCTCAACAGCATAATGGGAGTACCTACTTTTAATTTCAGTTCGTGTGGTGGCAAGCCGGCGGGATAGAGAGAATTTAAAAATTCTTGTAGATAGTGCACTGTATCTTCGATGTTGCACACGCTATCAATAGATTTGTAACATTTAAAATCACCTGGTACTTTTTCAATGATCATTTTGTTTATCTCATTTACTGAGCTGTTTTTCGGTGAGACGATCGCCCTCGAATAGAGCCAATCGAAATTTCTTTCTGTAAGATGTTCGATGTCGGGATAGATTGTCTCTGTAAGGATTTCTAGACTGTGAACAGTTTGAGCCAATTCATTATCCAATAATACTTGGAGGCTATGTGCAATTGGAGATGGTAATTTTCCGCTTCCAAGTTTAAGTAATTTTTGTGAGAAATTGTCGTTGCCGTCATTACTTAAACGTGCTCTCATATTCGTGCGCAAATTGAGAGTTTCAATTGATTGCCACAAAGATGATGATTTGAGGCACGCTTTTCTGAAAATATTTTTTTAACTGGAACAGAAAAAATGTGGTATGAAAAAGTCAAAACATTCAATGTCGGAGCTCGCGAATGAGCCGCGCGGGTACCTATCTCATACTCGTAGATGTGCGCCGCGCCGCCCGCTGCCACGCGCCGTGGCCGCCGGTGTCGAAAGCAAGGGATTGAAACACAGAACAAAATCCGTAATATCTTTGGAATGGAATGTCCGATTTCGTTAATTCAAAGAGGTTACTCTTTGAATTAACGAAATCAGACATCCCATACAGGCATCGAAACAGTCTTGAATACGAAATGATTTATTTGGATAAGGATTAATACCAAGGTACGAATAATGTGGCCTAGTTTGTACCGGCGTTACTATAGCATATTTTAACATGAAAAAGTAGTTATTGTGACGTAACTGTAATAATTAGACATATGGTATCGCAGACTTTTTTGTAGATATTGATGTCCTCTATAAAACTGTAGTACATTACTTTGCTCTATTGTCAATAGTATCAGCAGCGTACGCGGTATATGGATTTTTTGGTATCTTTTTCACACATTATCGAAGTTTTCATCGGATCCCTAACTATTTTCAAAATATTTTATAGCCTATGTTAATTATTTATATTGTAGCATTCTAATGGTGAAAGAATTTTTGAAATCGGCCTAGTAGTTTTTGAGTTTATTCATAACATACATACAAATCTTTCCTCTTTATAATAATAGTATAGATTTCACTACATTGTACTATATATTTATTTAAAACCGTAATTCACAGTGAGTACGTATTATTATTATTTTTAAGAAAAAGGTACTGATTCAAATATCTGTAGAAAATGTTATTTCACGTTTAATTAAAAACAGTTTCCAATCAGTTCTATCGAATTTGAAATTACATTGCTTGGTTTTATTTATTTAATAGTTTTACGAATAAGGCCAACCACATCTTATTTAAATATGCATTTTTATTATAACACTCATTCAAAATCTCTTCACGCTTCTTTTAATAACCTAAAGCTGTAGTCTCTAAGGAAAAGCTTGGCGGGGATTGTGGAATGAAAATCCGCATTTAAGAGTTTTCGGTAGAAAACTTCTTTGAAATAGCACAGTACGCGACCAATACCGTTTCATTTTGTGCAAATGAGTTCCCAGTCGTCAGCGAGCGGCGTGTAAAAGCCTGCTGACGTCACATCATACAACTCCTCGGAACACAACCCATTGTACAATCTTATTTATATACAAAAATATTAATGCGTAACACTCTTTGGTAAACATTTATTTTGTTTAGAACATTAAATATGTCAACGCTACATACCGCACTACGTTGGTAATAATTTCTTGCTAATTTTCAAATCATTTTCGCCGCCTTTAAAATTGAGATTAAAGAGGCAATAAAAAATATTAATTCAATGCCCAAAGTAGTTGACGATAAACATCAGTCAGAAAACAAAACATTGCCTTTGGTGATGTCATCAAGTCCTCCGTCAAGACGCGAAAGTGAAAACTATATAAAACATCGCAAACACATAAGACGACAATAAGTCATTGTATAACAACAATAGGAAGAAAGCAAAGTACGGTGAATAGCAGACAACGACGTCGCATACATAATACATTCTAACGTCTTTGAACACACTTTATTACGTATACGTATTAGAATAGTATGCCAAGCAATTCGCAAAAAAACGCACTTGCCAATTAAGCAATAGTGTATAAATTGACATTTAAAAGTGACAAGAGCATTTCGAACACCTAACAGATCCCCAATGTAAATTAGCTTGGCGTATACACTTGAAATGTACACTTTTGTAGAATGGTAATTTGTATATAGAAATTTGTACTATTGCTTCTTGTGGGCTAGAATCTAGATAAAAGTGTGACATGAATTTTCCACGTAGGAATTAATTTGTATTATAAAGCTAAAGGCAATAAAAGTGGCTATTGATTTCTTTATCTCTCTTAGAAACTTGCACTGTCACTTATAATAAAACTACCATAGATATCATCAAACGAATTCATCAAATTAAACGTGTCGTATACCTATATTTAATTGAGCAATTCTTATATTTCAAGATTCAAGAAATATACATAGTAAGAATTATATATTTTATATATATATTTCGTGAATCTTAAAAATGGGTATAATTTCGTAATAAAAATTACGATCGAAATTTTGTATTTAGATAAGGTTTTGCTTCTTAAGTTTATCGACATAGGTGGCATCTTGAAAAAAATTTGTAAAAAAATTTAGACGAGCAATAAGTATATTCCGTGTATTTTCCGTGTGAACTTGGCTTTTTAAGTTTATGTATATAGGTGTCTTTCCTGAGACAACGTTCATAAACAAAAAAACAAAAAACGACGAGCGAAGCTCGGTCGCTCAGGTGCTTATATGAAAAACCAATAGACAATTGTAAGCTTGTGAATTAGTTCAGGAACGAGTTGTGTGAATAGTTGACGCCCGTAAGTTTACACGCGCTACTAAGCACCTAAATGGAAGCTCAGGTTTTGTCTTTTGTGTGTTCTACAGCTTCTACAATGGATCGCGTTTAAATGTGACGTATAAGGTGTCCTTCTACAATGACATTCTTGAACAGCCAGTTCATCTCCATACGTTAACAAGGTACCACAAATTAAACATGTATGTACTCATATCTTCACCATGGGTTCCTTTAAGAGAGGGCAGAGAGAACGCAGCACCGTAAAGTGCGATCCTCACGCGCCTCAGTCGTTTCTTTAACATTCATAGTTCTTTTCATGCACGCTCGCTGGTACTTAGGGCTCCTGACATCGCCTTCTGATAAGACATGACATCCTTCCACTTTCGCATTGTATATCTGTTTCATCGTTCATAAATAAATTGTGTTCGATAAACATCACTTCAGACACAGATATGTCCGGTATCAACAAGAAAATACTGAATTCCATTATGTAACGATGAGCTGCTATGCCCACTTAATAGTGCATTATTTAGTGGGTAGACTATACGTCAACTTTACAGCTATATATAGAAATGACTAAAATCGGCACAAGCACGAAGCGATAGTGGGTTCAAAACACGCCTAGGTAACTTTTTCATTTTTAAAATATATACGTGCACATAGATTTTTTACTACAGATAACAAACTTAGATACGATAAACGTAAGGTACAAATAGTATACTACCGCTGTCTCTGCCGGATGACTTCTAGCATACGGGTGCCCAGCCAGTGAACGATGAGCCTCCGTCTGCCGGAAGTAGCGATCAGAATCGTCTGGCCACCCAAAACCAATATTCTACTCAGATTTTGCATTTTCTTCTTCTTAGCGATATATCGTTTCCTAACCCAATAGAATTGGCGAAGTCCGCTACCTAAGACTAAGCATTTGGCGATTTTTAGATACTGATTTTAAGATAGAGCTACTGCCGACCTGACCTTCACAACCCGGAGGGAAAACCAGACCTTTTCTTAAGTTAGGATTACACGTATAACGAAATATAATTTCTTGGATAATAGCTTTCCTCACGATGTTTTCCTTCACCGCCTTCACGTGATAATTACAAGTATATATATACATAAACATCCGAAAAATGAATTTAGTACATGTACATTCTAACCGGTGACCAGTTGGTAAATTAGGCGGATTCTTTATCCACTAGGCTATCACTGTGCTGTACCCAGTTTTCACATCAATAGCTATTTATTTTCATCAACGTTTTGTAATAATTCAAATATGAATGTATTGTGCATTAACATCCTCTGAATCGGGTCGCCGTGCGTGTATTATTTATATATTATATTATCTACTATTTACATATTAGATATATATATATATTATCAATCTTGACGCAGAGTTCTCTATATATTAGATTCATATCCCCGCCTATCAAATGACCGGATACTAAGCAGGAATTCTAGAGGCATTACATTATATGTAAAGTAGATGTACAGTAAATAGAGACAGCCAGCGAAATTGTTTTTGCGGTTTTCAGCAAATAGTTTGTCTGGAGCCGAAATAAACTGGATTTGGTTAGCTATATTTTGCAAACAACTCCGCATGGTTAAAAGTATATTCAGCCTGATAATCAGTATTCTGGAATTGATTAAAACCAACTAAAATAGAACAAATGTGTAGATTACGCCAACATTTATGTATTACACTAGCGAACCGCCACGGCTTCGCCTAATCGCGTCTTTCTGGTCTATCATTTAAATTATATGATGTAAAGAATTATCATAATGTGCATGAAATCCTTAAGGTAACTAACGTGTTTAAGTTGATAATGATTAATACTGTATATCCGTATAATCTCCGATGAAAGCTCCCAGGCGGACTGACGTTTTCATCATTTATCGTCACATTTCAACCGATTTACACAAAACCTTAACAAATTATATATCTAAAGCTTCCTTAAGAATCACTGTGTCTATCGGTGAAAACCACATGAAAATCCGTTCAGTAAGTTTTGAGTTTATCGCGAACAGTCAGACAGACGCGGTGCTGGACTTTGTTTTATTATGTGTAGTGATTATGAATAAAAAAAAATATATTCGACTTTCGAATAAATTAAGGTTCTCCAATTCTTTCAAAAACTATAAGTTTACATCACCGATTATTCTGTTTTTTTTTATGCAATGTTTAATAAGCATGCCTATAGAATACTCCTTAACTACTTATTGGAAGGTTTAATAATAATTTTAATCGACTTTAAAAAAAAAAGCTTGACTATTTCTCCTGTGCATTTGCATATAGTTATATTATTTTTCTTCTTCAGAGAAGAGAATATCGTGCTTATTTCAATGGTACAAACAGCATACTACTTCTGGTCCAATTACGTTAATTATGTATATTAATAATATATACAACATTATTAACCGGAGGATTTAGTTCTTTCAAAGACTATTTATTTCAACGCCTAAATACACACAGCTACAAATTTCCTATTTAACTATAAAACTTATAATTTGAAATAGATGCATTTTTTTCTATATTGGTTCAGTATAGTGGCTCCGCTTCGCCTGTTTGTAAGCGAAATAGGAGCCCAAATTGCAGCGGCAACTGACAAAGAACTAGTGGCCTGTCATGATTAAATTATGACGGTACCATGCTGGCCCGCAAGGTGCTTCTTCACGCTTCTTTATACATTATTAATATAAGACATTTTATTATTTCAGCCATTTTTATAGCGTAAATTCAAACTTTACTTTTTTAATAATATACCAATCTACAAGTAAATACTAAATAATAATATTTGTCTGGTAATCTAGACATCCAGTGTCATTACTGGTCGTTTGGTATCGAGCGACTTTTTTGTTATATTTGCTCGCCCTGACCGCGACGATAATATTTGGCTGCCTAGATCGATATCCCTATCGATCTAGGTATGCTAGGCAGATACATACAACTAATATAAAAATAAAGGATTTGATTCGTATTCAAAAATATTTCAAAACAGCGAGCGTAAGCACATGTGGCTACAATGCCCTTAGGAGTTTGACGATCAAATTATATTCAACACTAAATCGATCATTTTGTCAATCTAGGTGTAATACGTTAAGCACTTATCGTCGAATGTATCTTCATCTTCTTAGCATTATCCCGTTTCCTAATCCATTAGGATTGGCGGGGTCCGCTACCTGAGCCTAAAGATTTGGCGAAAATACTGATTTTCACATGAAGCGACTGCCGTCAGACCTCCACAAGCCAGAGGGAAAACAAGACCTCACTCAGGTTAAGGTCACACGTCTTTCGCAATATAATTTCTTGGACGTGCCGGTTTACTCGCGATGTTTTCCTTCAGCGCCGAGCAAGTGATAATTACAAATATATATATATATATACATAAATCCGAAAACATGAATTTAGTGGTACATGCCAGGATTCGTACCGGGCAATCTGTGGATTAAAATGTATATTAATATGTAAACCCGCTGATTTTAATATATCTCTAAACAAAAATTTGGAATGTGACATTTTTTTTAAAAAATCAGAGTTCCATCCAGCGGTATGATTTTTTTGACAATATATTTTATCCGGATTTATTTATTATTTGGGAGTTCAACAGCTAAATAGCAATCAA
Source organism: Pyralis farinalis (assembly GCA_947507595.1). NCBI lineage: Eukaryota > Metazoa > Arthropoda > Insecta > Lepidoptera > Pyralidae > Pyralis > Pyralis farinalis. The sequence continues at coordinate 32,367,777 of OX382265.1, forward strand.
TTCTAATATCTCTTCTATCTATCTTATAAGTAATTGTATGCTAATTTTCAGTTTCCGCAGAATATATTTTTAAGAATTATTAAGATTTTTTTTAGGAATAACAAATAATAATGCTATGTTAAAATTACAATTTAGGAACTGTTAACGACAACAGATAAATATATGTGTGGAATGAACAACGACAATTTGCGCTGGCAGACAAATACCACAGCGTATTGACTAATATATATATATATATTTAATGAGTTTGTTGCACGAAGAAGCTATTTGTTAAATACCTCTGGTCGAGTGTGGTGCTGGTCTAGAATAGGTAGGTTAATTCAAATCTATACATATAAATAAAATTGAAGTGTCTGTCTGTGATTTCAAAATAAAGCCTTTATCTTAAGCTCATATTATTATTTTCACGTTACCAAAGCCAAAATACGCATTTTTAACTTTTTTGTCCGTCTGTCTGTTGGTCTGTCTGTTTGTTTGTCCGGGCTAATCTTCGAATGGCTGAACCGATTTTAACGGGACTTTCACTGGTAGGTATAGAGGACTGATCAGAGCAGAAAATAGGGTACTTTTTATACCGTAAATATTTAGGGTTCCTGAGTAAAAAATGAAAAACTGTTAAAATTAGGGGGAAATTCATCGATACTCAAAATATCTAAAGCAGAAGCATCAGTTAATGACATTAGTATAATTTAATGACATTCATTGACGGCAAAGATTATGCATCGCCGATAACGGTCCAATATCTTGATTAATTAGAAATTTAATTAATTTATATTTCGTACTTTCATAAAAAAATTACATAGCAGTTTCATTGGTAAGCACTAACATTTCTCTATAGCGAAGGCAGTTGCAATAAAGCATTTTTGAGTTATCTAACTAACATTTTAAAATTAATAAAATACGAAATAATTTTCCTTTTGAGGATTATCTTTGTGCAAGGGAAGAGCACTCTACCGATAATTGAGGAGCCATCATGAGTTCAAGTTCTTCCAGGAAGGGAGAGGCGGTGTTTTCAACGAAACAATTTCAACTGAATAAATAATAATTGATTCTAGGAAAAAAATACCAGTGTACTGCAAAATACATATTAAAAACGAAAACCAATTTCCTAGCGTGCGATCCGAAAAGTAAAGCAAGCAATGTACAGATCGTTCATACTATATCTGGCCCGTCATGACGGTAATATTTCTCCCATAGATAAAACTAAAATAACTACCAACATGATACACCAGATCACCTAAAATTATTGGTATCCTAGCTCTCGTTATCTTCATTTGAGACATTGCACCCAGGGTATTTATAAATAGAATTGATTATGATTTTTATCTTTCATGATCCTGAAAAGTGGCTGAAGAAGACTCTGTTTTATATCTTGCTGATTGGGTTTTTATAGTACGTCAGGAGGCATGCAAGCATACGGCCCACCTGATGCAGGATTGTTACCGGAGCTAATGAACGCTCGCAATACATGAAGTATCAAACGTGCGTTCCCACCCCAGCTCTAGCACCTCACTCCAAGGAGCTCTCCAAGGAGTTGTTATTTGGTTGCGGTTCTCTGTGAAGTGGAGATACTTCCTCAGCTTTGATGCGCCTACCTCTCTTGAAAACATCCAGACCAAGACAAACAGATGTCCATAAACACAAATGTTTGTCCATGTGGGAATCGAACCCACAAGCGTTGGTGTACGTAATTATTTCGATCAGAATGTACACACTTACATATATTGAAGGTCTAAACAAAGCAATGTCTGAATAATGAGACAATAAATGAAAAAATCTATATACACCTATTACAGTAAAAGGATGAGTCCGCGACTATGCACCGGGTGTTGCTATTGGTGTCTATTACCATGGGTCAATATGCAGAAATTGAAGTATACTCTTTATTCTGAAGTATACATGTATCTCAGAATACAGAATAAACATGTATATAATATACTCTTTAGGCAAAACCTCGTGTGACAGTTGGCAATGTGCACATCTGCAGGTGAGATTGACATTAAAACTCTTAAAATACACCTATGCCACGTACACCCGTTATAGGCATGTTATAACTGTACGTAGCGTGGTGCTGTTTTTTAGGCCATAACACAAAGAAATCAGTAACCATACGACGATTAAGATGAAACAGACATATAACAAACAATATTAAATATTCCTTCATACTCCGTAATGCTGTTTACGTATAAAATTTTGCTAACAAGTTAGTTAAACTGTGTACAGCTTGTTAATCTGTATATAAACAAGCCATCGCATAGCCGACAATTTGTTAAGGAACTGGTCAAACAAGTTCTCACGAACTCGCGTTGTAGTTTCGTTCTCGATGAATACGCGGAAGGTCACAATGGCCGTAAGAACTGTTTTTACAAGTTTTTATTAATTTACATATTTTTTACTAAAGCGCTTTGGTCGGAAAGTTCCTTGTGGCATTTACAGAATATGTCTAGCAGACACAGAACTGGCCACTATGTTATATCCCGTTATTTAGTAGAAATCTATCGTAATTGTACAGCCGTGTAGCTGTTCTGAACAGGTATTCAAAATTAATCATTTCAACCGAGGTCGCGATATGAGGTTCTATGTCGGTCACTAGGTTTTTTTTTTATATCTGGTCACAGATAATGTAGGGGACAGCTAAAATATTCCGGGTAGGTTACACTATATTACCTATCTATTAAGGATGATCTGAAAATGTTTTACATAAAGTTACTGAAGATTTAATGATTAGTTTAAAGTCATTTACTTTAATTCTGATCATTATGTTATTAGTTGCACCCCGCAACTTTGATTGCGCGTATCCTGGTATTTCGTAGGAACCGCTATTTCATGCTTTCTTTATTTCTTCTTGGCTTGTAAGGGTCGTAACGTGATGTTGAATAGCTTATAACCTTCATCAAGAATTAGGCTATCAATTGCAAAAAGTTTTTTAAAACAACTTGTTAGATCCAGAGATAGCGCATTCAAACAAACAATCAAACTGTTAAGCTTTATATATTAATATAAATATAAATGAGTAAATACCCTTATGATGGTTATACGTACTGGTTGTGAAGACTTGATGATAATGTAATGATTGTTAAGAGAGATAGGGTACATCAAACAGACCGACTGGGGAAGTACCTAAAACTTACAGCAAACCACAGGCAAATAATAACTTCCTGGGAGGTTGTTGTGTATACGCAAGTCAGTGAAATAATGATAACGAGTAAACTTCTGAGGAGTTGCTGTGTTTGTAGCAGGGCTGGCAACACGCGAGCGATACATGTATTGCAACTGTTCATAGGTAACGAGAACGAGGTCACATTAGGTAGACTTTATGCTTGTATACTCCCAGAGATGTTTAAAACATCAAAAGCTTTTAAATAGGTAAATAAAATTCATTGAACTTCAAAAACTTCATTGAAGGTAGCGCTGCTAAAGATTATAACAACTTTATTATCTTAGTAGTTTTTAAAAACATGTTCAATCTGTTAGCACAAGTGCTGATAGAATCTCTCATACAGTTATAAAGTAAAACTAAAAACTATGTATCAAATTATATCGATCCTAAAATTGCGTACAATCATACAAAAACTGATGAAATCAATTTTACAATGTTGTAAACCGTAATCTTAGACAGACTGTAATTGGAAAGCTCATACAGATATTGTGCTGAACTTGACAATTTAGTGTATACGTTATAAAAAATATGTCTCATCTAATTTAAGATATAGAATAAGTCTATGAGCTATTTCAGCTCATGTCTGTACAGTATTAATATGTCAGAAAAGGTGTGATCTATCTGTTTAGCGATAGTTGTAAACCCTCTTTCCGAAAACAAGAGTATACAAAATAGTTCGCAATAGTGTCATTGCGATAATGTAATCTAAATCGATGATATTTTTGAAGTGAAAACTTCTTTAGCGGCGTTGTGCACTTTTTGGGATGAGTAAAAAATGTTAAACTCGCGTCAGGACACGTGACCCTGACCGTAAGATTTTGGTGAGAATTAGAACTTAAGTTCGCTGCAGCGCTAAAACATTAGTTACCTCTAATTAAACAATTAAAACATAAAGCGCTAGATCGTTCATAGGGCATTATTTTCTCGCGACCAAAACGTTGTAAGCGCCATGAAATTCTTGGAGCTTACGCGTTTCGTTCAACGTAGTTTATCAACATCGCTGTTTGGTTTAAGCGGCGCAGGGCGTTTGTGCGAGTGTGTTTGAGTTTTAGAGATTGGCGATGATACTGGTAATGATGATGGTGAAAGAATCGTTGAAATTATAGATGAAAGTTGATTTTTCTGAGAGATAAACTTATTAATGTAAAATATTTGTAATAGTTCTGAAGTGTTAAATTTTTAATGTAATATAAATTGTCATCTTTGTGTACGATAGCGCAATAAATGAATATTCTATTTTACCACATACATGATAGTACTTTTATACTGATAAATAAAACAATTCGTGCGAAATTATTCCCTAACCATTCCACAATATTCAAAAATGCACAACGTTAATGTTCAACTTTTCACTTCTGCCGGCACTCCCGGAGTGCAACCCTATAAATAAAATAAAATAAAAAATTAAGAGACCCTTAACTCTACTTAAATGATAATAATATAAATTTATTAACTTATCGAATAAAAATGTCAAATATCTTAAGTATTTGAAGATTTTTGACATTTTTAATTTTGTTTTGCTCCCCCTGTTAAATATGTCAATTTCTAATAGTGGCGCTTTATCTTTATATTTTGGAGATGTGTGTACATTATAAAAATAGACATTACCATACTAGATGTGAAGATACTACAATATCTAGAACGAGACATAAAATAGACTGCACCTCCACAAAGAATTTGATTCATTTTTATTAGCAAATTTAAATTAAAAGCAATTAAAATATACCATCGCACAGGCTATGTGATGTCGTAATAAAAATAATATGGCGGATGACGTACTTCATATTGTGCAGACTGAATAAAAAAAATCTTCCAAACCGATTAAATGTGGTAGCAAAATCGAAAGTTTTAAAAGTGTACTCAAATCTTATATTATGTTTATTTAGAAATAATATATTCAAATAATTTTATATTTATTTTTTATTCATCAATACTGTCTACTTGTGTACTTTGTGCGTTTTTAGAAATAATGTCAGGCGTGTGTTTTTAATTTCTGTATAAATAGGCTTGTTCTATTTTCGATTTCGGTTTTATAGCAAAAAGTTGTTCATATAAATTATTATAATTATCTCTTTCCTTTCGATCTCTTCTAGGCCACTCTGTATACTATGGTATGTAATATGCTCACGACTTGTAAACAATTGATTCCAAACATTATTATCCTAATGCTGTTAGAGTCACACAGCCTATTAGTTTCTAATTTGATCAATTCGATTGCACTTTAACCATCAAAGTTACCTTAACAATCCTGTTTATGGCAATATTGGAAATTGCAGCTCGATACGATTAGCTGTTGAATCTATTCTTGTGGAAACGAACATCATCGTCGTTATCTTACTGTTTAGTCGAACACGCAAGACAAGTACCGTCCACCGCAGTCTGTCTATGGAAGGGTTTATTCGTCTCGGGTTAAGCGATTTGTCCCAGTTGTTGTAGATAGATACAATTCTTAAGTCAGTGGCCTTCACATGGTTTAAAAACACTGGTCTTCGCTCCCGAATTGACCAGTGTGGCGTTCTACCTGAAATCCCCTTAGGTAGAATGAGTAATTATGTCAATCAGGTTTCATGTGGTAGAGACAATCGTAATTGCATCGCCAGAATCCGGTTACAAGATCATTGTATTGCCAGATAACATATCTCGATCGGAAACTTGTAAATAACTCGTTGTATATAATATAATAATAATAACATATAAAATTACCGATATGATAGTTGTTACATTGATTATACATATCACCAACTCATGAAAGGTAGTATGAAAGTAAGTAGTAGGTATTAATATAAGATAAGACATGCTTCTTTCGGCCTTAGAGTATGTAGAAAGTGTGCAGGATTAAATAACGACCAAACAGATATATAATGCAAAAGTGCAACGATGTAGAAGCCAACACTTATCTACCATGACCAAATTGGACATGTTTCATCAGAAGGTGATATCAGGAGCCCTAGAAACCTGCATGAAAAGAGCTATGATTGTTAAAGAAGCGAGCGAGGTGTTAGGACCACGTCTTATGGCGCTCAATTCACTCAGTCTATCGCAAGGAACCTGGTGTAAACATATACACACGGTTATTTTGTAAAACCAAACGTTAAAGGGATAAACAAGGTAAATTACGGGATATGAAATATTCTGTGGTAAAGATTTAATACACGGTTATGTCAATTGGTACGCTCAGCAGTAATATACAATTACCTTTTCCCAACTTCTAAAAATAAATAGACTACGTGTAATAAAGGCACGGGTACCTATTATAATTATCGTAAATACCACTTGATTGGGTAACATACATAATAAGTTCCAGGAATCTGTAATTCTCATTTAAAAATGGATCAAGTTTAAGGCGGAATCGAATACTAGGGGCTCCATACGATTGTACAAAAAACGCAAAACAACAGTTTAGTTTTTAATTTTATTTTTGTTTTTTCTTTATACATCAATAATACCGTGAAAAGTATTTTCTGAAGATACCGCCGTGTGATCGACGGATGAGCAGAGGTAGAGTCTGTACTTAATAACAAAGTTTACGTGGGTATTTAAGAGAGGTAAGGCGCATCAAAGCAACCCGTCTGGAGAAGTACCTCTACCTCACAGAAAACCGCAGTCAAATAACAATCCCTGGAGGGTTGTTGTGTTCCTGCGTGCGAGTGTGGTAGTACCAGTAAGCTCATAAAAAGTTGTTGTGTCAGCAGCAGAAGTGGCACCGCGCGTTTAATGTATTACAAACGTTCATAGGCAACAGTAATAGCATTATATCAGGTGGGCCATATGCAAAGTAGACCTTTCGACGTTGTATAAAAAAAACCTTCGGACCTTTAGGTTCCATAAATCTAAAAATGGTATCCAAAACTAAATAAAACCAGTTGAGAATGCGCAAGCTTGCATTGCCAGAGGAACACCTGGCACGTCAATTATATAACAATTCAATTTTTTTTTTATTTGTCGGCCATTATGACCGTCTTTCTTACGAGATAGGAACGGTGTTCCTGAACATTCCTATTCTACTTTTTATGCTGAATCCGAATCTCATCAAAATTCGAATATTCGAAAAAAAGCGACAGGCACACACACAGACAAACATATAGATTTCATATAGGAACGGTGTTCCTGAAAATCTTTCACAAATTAAGTCATCTTCCACGCCCATTGTTTATACAATTAGTAATATTATGGACGGATTTTTTTCTAGGCTTAGCCTGTAGAAAGGTTTATTAGACATGTACGTATGTAACGGAAGCTGCTTCATTAAGGTATGCCCGGCGTAGAGAGGATCACATTCCTGGAATCCGATGCAGCATAATTGGATTAAGCGTTTCGTTAACAGAATTCAGCGGAACAGACAGTATTGTACGATATACGAAACATGATAGGTTGGAGGTAATTTATATGCAAACGATTCATACTAGCACGCTGTATTAAAATCTATTTAATTTTTGATTTCGTATCTAGAAGGTAATAAAATTATGTTAAGAAACTAAACCTGACTACAGAAAAGTAGGATAGTAATTAATTCAAATGTTTTTTTGTCACGGAATTGTAAGGCCGTAGGCGGTGTAGTCAAGTGAAAGTGGACTAGAAATGTACTTTCCTTAGACGCATAACTAAGAAGTTTAGTTTCCGAAGGATTCCCTTTCACAAACGAACTTTGTTACGACGCGTTGACTCAGTTGGCATTAAGGTTTGTTTTACGTTTGAGCCCGGTATGGGTCGGTTTTGATTCAGGCCGAGATTGATTTAGGTTTAGGTTTGTGAGGAATACTTATTGTATTGCAAGTTCATAGGTTACGGTAACCACTTTACATTAGAAGTATGCTTGATCGCCTTCCGAAAAAAAAATTAAAAGCTTAGTAATATTAAATATTAACCATGATGTGTCCTAAAATGCACTTGGCGCTTTATTTACTAAATGGCACTCCAAGCTTTATAGTCAGACTTTTGTACCGTTACTATACCGTACGTTATAAAAGTTAACCGAGTGTCAAACATGATCTGCGCTTAGCTGTATATTTTGCACTAACGTCCATATAAGGAACGTAATATTTTACACAATTTTCCAACGTATTGCTAACATACGAAAATAGCCAGGTCTAAACGAAACCAATGAGAGCTTTGATCGCTCGATAGCACGGATCCATTGTAAAGCGATTAAAATATTTTTAGCTCACTGCGGATAAGGAAGATAATGTACTCTTACATTTGACACAATACTGGATGTGATACTTGCTAAGTTGCCATTGGAAATATAGATATACTCGTATATAGATCGTAAACTCGCGCTGTTACAATAAGCTAGTTGCACCTGGCGACTTCGTCCGCGCATTTTTCTATACGCCCCGTAGCCGTAGCCAGTAACCGATTTTTTTACTTTCTCTATTTTTCCTCGGCTTCTAAGGGTCGTATCACGATGTAAAACAGGATATTACCTTTCTCAAAAATTAGCAAATCTCAAACAAATTTTTTTAGTTTAGCGCGTTCTAACTTACAAATAAACTCATCCGCCTTACATATTAGTATAGATTTATGCTAAAAACCTACAGGTTCGCTAGCGCCATCGAAAAAATTAATAATATTCGTTTAACACACAGTTGATTTAAAAAATTACTTCACACGATTTGATTCACACATTACGATTGTTTGAGTAAACTATGTAATTAATTCACAAGTCATAATCATAATGAAACATCGTAAATTGTAGTTATTGAAACGAAAAGTACTACAGTAATGTTTAATTATGTTTATTAGTTATAAAAATACTACATTGAAACAAACAATTAATTTAATTGTGTTTATCGCGAAAAATACATTTTTATTCGAGTAGCAGTAGTAGACAGACAAAATAATTCATTTATAACTCAGATTATTGGCTAGCTCAATTCATTAAAATACCTTTTTAATGATAGGAAAGAAGAAGAATGCTTTGGAAGAAAAATATCAAGACTCCAGGCGTCAGTGTCTAAATGGAGATTGAGTACACCAGATTTAAAGTAGGCCGTTACTACCGTATTTACTTGGGGGTGAGACAAAATGTAATGAAACCATAAAAAGGTTATTGTGTCGTCTTTAACCACGAAATAAACTTTCATCAAACTATGAAATATATATAAATACATATTATAAAGCTATCGGTATAATATGTATTTATATGAAATATATATAAATACATATTATAAATTTCTGTAATTTTTACACATAATAATTATTATGAGTAAAAATTACAGAAATTATAATTTGAAACACTGTAAGTATAATTTTCATAATTGTTGATTTTTAATGACCGAAAAATGTCGCGAATCACAACGTTTGAACGTATTATTATAGTTGCCAATGAAGACGAACGATTATACACTCGATGTATGAAAAATCAACAACTTTCCCATTTATTCACATTATACCGGCCATTTTTACTTTTGACACAGACGTTGACGCATGTGATTTCTCTCGCTGATCATTTTCGCTAATTCTATTAAATATTATTGTTAAAGATGTTGTTTGTGTTATATTTTATAGTTGAGTTACGTTTCCATATTCTGTTATTGCTAAATTTCTATTATCATAACATTGCTCTGGGTGAAAATCAGTGAATCTAGAACGAGCATTGTTTTACAGGTATTCTCTGAAAAAAAAGCGTTTCAAGCCAACTCCAATGCTTTCTACGAACAAGGAGGCCGTTATTAACATATTAAGGCATGTGAAAGAGACTTTACCTCAGTATACCGATTTGTAAGTTTGAAAACGTATGTATTTTTCAATTATACAATGTCTCACGGCATATTGAATGAACTACCATGTAATTCTGTAAGAGCAAACGTCCTTACATCCTCGGAAACATCGGCTGTTACAGCCTTGAACACAAAATTGCAATTCTTTGGTGTCGCTTTTCATGGTTGTGCGACACTAGCGCCGCAAGGCTGCGTTTGGAATTGGAATTATACAAGGCAAACAGCCTCGCGTACGCTTACAGCCTTATAGAATACCAAATAATTTAGCCGTGATCGCAGTAGACGATGTCAAAGCTGTGACATCTGTGATCACAGCGACGCACACAGCCATTACGAGTCGCTTAGAGAATTGCATGGCTGTAAGTCTTTAGCGTTCAGGTGTACCGAAGTCAGTTTTCAATGAGCGATGTCTACTACACCAACCTTAACTCATCTCAATGCAGATATACGGGTTTGTCTTCAACCGAAGAAGAAAAAGTTAACGACTGCCATCTATCGACGACAGCCTGAACCGACGGCTCAACGTGCCCTACCAGCATGGAGAAGCTCGAGATAGATACACCCATCCACAGACACGCTACAACGTTGCTTAACTTGCTTATTCGGTTAATATGATACGTGCAACGACGCCATCGACGTCTCAGCTCGAACGATGTCTAGCCTATTCTAAATCTCAGATCGTACCGCTGTATCCTAACATTTAAGCCCAGACTAAATAATTTGTTAACATATCCCACAATACTCGTAATTACGTATTCGAAATACATATCTATGTAAGTTTGGTACAGCGTTATGTACACATGTTGGTGTATCTTCACGCCAAGTCCCTTGTGGTGTAGGCAGAGATAACCGAAAGGCACGTGACTCGGTCCGTACACACCTCACTCACTTTAACATTCATAGCTCTTCTCATACATCCGCCGACCACCACCGATTTCTAGTCGCCGTCACCGATTTCTAGATCTTATAAAACAGATGGTAGGTGACTCGTGGCTTACCTCGGCTCCTACATTATTCCACTCTCACATCCGTTTCGTAATTCTTTCCCCTGCATCCTACATGTCCGAACCAACGGATCGTGCCATTGATGTGTATATCAACCTTGTTAAACAACTAAACGTATTACGTACATTTAAGCTTTAACTTGCGGGCAATTTGATCTATTCTGCTTTATGTGCATTTGCCACCAGTTTGTTCATGATAACTAGTGCCAGCCTGCACATACTAGTGGGTAAAGTACGGTAGTGACAGTATAGTTGTGGCAAACATGGCCTGAGAAACATGGCAGCAATGTTGTTGGAATGCATCTCCTTACAGTAATGAATAGCAGCCGACGCCAGTTCTCTTGAATTAACTCGTTACTGTAGCACACAAAGTAGAATAGATAAAATTGATTAATCTATTTATTAACTAACAACACATTTAGACTCGAACTGTTCATGAATAGCTGTAACATAACCTCTGCACTGTCACCTCAACCCACAATAAGTTTAATGTAACTTTGTAACACAGTACGCACAAAGCATTGTGAGATATAGTCTAGCTAGACTATTGCACTAATTAATTTAAAAATAGATTAGGCCTATGCTCTATCTATTTGTATCATCGCGGCAGGTCCCTTGAGGAAAAGGCAGAGAGATTCAAGACATCGTAACTAAAAACCCACCATACATTATAAATTATAATTTCTCCGTTAACTATAATGAATGCTCTATTTTAGTTACCTCAATTAAAATACGACCCCGGCAACTAACTTAAAACAAGTCATGTGACCCTACCTGATAAATCCGATTATCTCATTGGATGCGTAAAGCCAAATTGCCCTTTCATATCCGCCCGTATCATGATTTGTGGTGAACGGTTAATCAAAGACCCGGCTATTGGTAATTACGAATCACTGCCATGGAAGGGTTAATATTATATATAAACATGGAGTGTGTTTGTTGTTTTATTCATATAAATTTACATAGCTTAACTATAGCTATGCTGTTTTTTAATATAGGGCTTAAGTTTGTATATTTAACAAGCTGCAATTCGCGCGTATCTCGGTATCCAGGCGAACCACTTCTTCTTTTTCCTTGGCTTCGAAGGTTTATGGTGATGTTTGAATGTAAGACACCTAATGTAAGACAGGTGACTACCAATGTACATGTTAATGGAACTAATTTAGCCCCTGTGGAGACAACTGTGTTCTTGGGTATAACAATTGACTCCAGACTACAATGGGGCCCACAAATTGAAAAATTATCAGGAAAACTAAGTTCTGCAGCCTATGCAGTGAAAACTATTAGACGGCTCACTGATGTTGATACGGCTAGAATAGTTTATTTCAGCTACTTTCATAGTATTATGTCATAAGGAATTCTTCTTTGGGGTAACTCCGCGGACATTAACACCATCTTTTTATTGCAAAAGAGAGCCATAAGAGCTATCTACAAACTTGGTCCCCGGGAGAGCCTTAGAGAAAAATTCAGTCACTAACAGTCGCATCGCAATATATCTATGAAAATCTTTTGTATGTCCATAAAAACATAGACTCATTTTGTAAAAAGAGTGATACTCATAACATAAATACTAGATATAAGCACAATCTTGTGTTACATCCAAGCCGTCTCCACAAAATAAGTAATTCTTTTATGGGGCAATGTATACGGTTCTATAACAAACTTCCCAGCAATATAAGAGAATTGTCAATAAACAAATTTAAAACTACTATTAAAGCCAAATTGTGTAGCAGGGCATATTATAAAGTATCTGACTATATTAATGGTAAAAATGCCTGGGATTGAGTCGATCCAATTATAATGTAAATAATTAATTATGTAAATTTGTTTGGATACCAAAAGAGGGATGCCTGAGTTTTTTGGCAGTATTTTTATCAGTGCTCACCTAGTCATGACCTGCACGGTAGGGAAAAAAACGACGATTCCAAACCAATGTAGCCATTTTTACGGAATAAAAAGACTTTGACTTTGAATAATCTTTACCCTTCCTCAAGAATTGAGCTAATCAAATACAAAAAGACTTTTTCAAATCTAATAGGAACTTTCTGAGATTAACGCGTTCATACAAACAACTCTTCCGTTACGTACATTAGTACATTAATTTTTTTAATTATTGTGATGAACTTTCATAGACTCCAGGAATTACTCTATGTCATGGGGATAATAAGGAATATAATCCTAAATAATTATTTCAATTTTGAATTTTAGGAACTATTGGACCCCGATTCCGAGTTCCCGGGATCTCATCTGAGGACCAGTCTCATGATTAGCAAAATTCGTTAAGCTGCAACATAAACAAAAATTTTGTTTGTTTCATTTCAATCTGAAGAATCTGTCACATCTCATTAAAACAAATTTGCGAAATGAATAGTAACAAAGAGAATTAATAAAAAAAAAATACAAATGCCAAGCAAGGTTTAAAAATAACATAAAAAAAATTGCACATTAAAACAAATCGCATTAGCTGCATATAAATAGAACTTAAAAGAGTGTAGAAACTGTTGCCTTGTCAATCTGGCTTTTGAAGTGCAGTTTAGACTACACTAATATATATATATGTAAAGAAATGATACTTCTAAGTTCATATGTCCCTTCGCATATGCAACCGTCGCGCGGTTGTAGAATGTCAGCCAGAGACTAGTAATGAGACATATTATTAGTCTCTGACAGAGAAATGATACTCCAGCTCGCACACAGTTTTATGGTCGTAGTTTCAATAGTATTTAAGTATGATACTCGTAGTTAGTTTTTTTTGCTCTCGTTGCTGCAATTAAGAGCTAATTTTCTGACTATAGTCTAAAACCATAACCTCAATGGTTTGCCTCAACGGCATGTGCCAGCCGAAGATACGTTTCTCCGGCTAACACACAAATAACAACTCATAGTACGAAGTTGTGGTTGCTGCTAAAATTATATCTGAAACGTTTGATTGCTCCTAAAATAATTTAAAATATGACACGCTTAGAATTTCTCTTATGTCGATGAGGAAGCTTCATATAATTGACGTTTCGAAAACATGATTTGCTTATATAGATTATTATGAATGTAAAATAAAAACTTGTAAAATATTTCTGATATAATGTAATTAAACGTTTTAATATAAAATTGTTACAAATAATAAAATAAAAAATATTTTTCAGAATCCTTAATATAAAATCTTATATATATGCTAAATATTTTATTATAGATTCTATATAGTTATATCTCAAAACGCAATTAAGCTATATTATAAAGCTGAACAGCGTAATCTGAATTGCGAACTGCGACTGCGAAGCGCGAGTAGCGAGCATATAAAGCATAGATTCCCAAGGAGGTGTAAATATAAATTGATATTGTTCCTCTAAAATCTATTTCGTCATGCAATGGGTCCGTTAATTATAAACATTCATAATGTTTGTAGGAATCGAAAATATATACAGACCGAATGCGGGACAAAAATCAAAATCTATCGCATTCGTGTATAACACTCGCTGTGTAGCTTAATTACATTGGTAGGTACTCATGCTTTGCGAAAAGTTTGTATTCAAGTTCCCTTCTCTCTCTGATATACATGAACAAAGAACAAATATTTCATTTGCATGACTTGGAATGAAGTGTAAGGGGCTCATCACCTTTAAATAAGCCAATCACACACGGTGCACTCTTACAGTCCGTTTAGGTAACGAGGCTGTGACGAATGAGAGGTAGAAAAGAGCGGTACATAATAAAAAACAGACAAACTGGGGAAGTATTTTCAGCTTACAGAATATCACAGCTAGGTAAAAGCTTCTCTGGAGTGACTGAATTTGGCGCGCCGTGGCACATTTCTATTTCTACATACGAGTAATAATAAAATGTGGATACCTAACATTCCCGTCACACACATTCAAGAAAACGTCTAGCTTGACGTTTATAATTCGATTTAAACTCCTGTTGCCCAAGAATGACACAAACGACGAAACCTTTGGACAATTTTTGAAGATTATCACTAAATTATAACCGCATTTGTGTTTTTGTCAACTTCCACTTGTCTGGTATAGAAAACAGTTAGCATTCAGTCAGTCTTTTGGACTAATTTATTGTGGTCAACAAAGTATCAATTAATAAAGATCAAAATTGACGTCTTTTGGGAATGTACTGACCCTCAATATATAGCTCAAACCAGTTTGTCACTTTAATTGTAAACATCTTGTTGTTACAATAAAGAATGTTCAATTTCAATTTTTTTTATTGTTATTGGACACGATAGGCATCATTTCGTATTCAATTTTCTGATAACATTCAATTCGTTTTCACTTCGAGGTCTGGTGAATAATAATTAATTAAAAATATTAGCGTCCAAAATTTCGATTTGATACAATATCTGCCTACGAGTAGGAGTCAATTCGTTGGGTAAAATTCCAACTGCCAATCTGCCATTTGACAAATTTTCCAGGTAAACGAATGTAATAATCTAGCAGAATTTTGGTATATAGCACAATAAATGTCTATGATGATTGTTGGACTTTCACACAAGTAAAAATAAAAAATATACAAATAAAAGGTTAAAAATAAAAGGAATCGTTTGATGTTATGACGACAGAAGAAAATTAGCAACTTTTACCAAAATAAATAATCCTTCTACACTTTCCTGCTATCAGGCTTTCCGCATATGTTTAGATATATTAGAGAGAATCCAGCGTAGGTACGTGATTTGGGCCTTACACACCTCACTCACTTCTTTAACTTTCATAGCTGTTCTCATGCACGCTCGCCGGTTTCTAGGGCTCCTGATCACCTTCTGATAAAACACGGTCAATTTGGTCTTGGTAGGTAAGTATATAAGTATAAGTGAGAAGTCGATGGCGTCGTTGTGTGTGACGCGTGTAATTCTAACCGAACAGGCAGGTTAGGACCGCAGCCCATTTACGGATGGGTTTATCTATCTCGAGTTACTCCGAGCTCAGAGGGCACGTTAAGCCACGACGTTAGGTCCCGGCTGTTGTCGATAGTCACACAAGTCAGTAGCCCTCGGGCGGCTTGAAAACACTGGCCTCCGCCAATCCGCATTTGAGCAGCGTGGTGGAGTATGCTCTAAACCCCTTCGGTTGAAGGGAGACCCGTATCCCTGCATTCGGATGAGTAAGGGTTGTGGGAGGTAAGTATTGGTCTTCTACATTCTTCTACTTTCGAGTTGTATATCTACTTCGTAATTTTTTATTCTTGCATTTTTTCTACATATCCGAACTAATCTTAACATCACTTTGAATGAAAATATGGAATTATTTAATTGAAAATATCTAATAACAATATACTTTGCGCAGAAATTGAATGAATGGATAGGGTAGAGGTAATGCATTTATTTAGTTCATCGCCACATACATCGAGAAACTTGAATTATAAATAACGTAAAAATCTTGCGAGTAATAAAGATAAGGTGCGGAGACGATTTGGATATTAGCAATATGCAAAGACATCCCCTTTCAAAGCGGGTAAGATTTTCAAACTGTTTAAACTACGCAAACACTACTCTTTCGATTGAGCTGAATATTTAATCAAACTATACAAGGATAGTTTGCTTTAAACCAGCTCAATCGGTCTTCTGGAGAAGATTGAGCGTCAAACTATGTTTACGTACCCGTGAATAAATTGACGTACACTGCCACACTCTCAATAATGGTACAGATCGACTAAGAAGGCTTTCGAATATAAACATCATTTGAATTTTGACTTATGAAGCATTCACAGTACATTCTTCAAAACGGGATGTTAAAAAGAATAGTTAACTATTTACGCTTTAGTACTGCAGGTCGGAGTAGGATAAGTGTTGCAAGCATTTATAGATTATGTAACTGCTTTTGATCAGGGTGGACGTAAGTACGACTTAAGTAGTTTTGTTACCTATATCATTATGTTGGTATAAAAAGCAAAATATTCACTAAGATTGTTCTTAAGAAGGTTGGTATACTCTGCTCCAATTATAAAGTCCCATAACGACGATGATGTACCCTTTACGAATGTACTCTGCACTTTTGTCGTATAGTATATAATAATATAATATATATAAATGAATAATCGGTATTTGTCTACGGTAATAAATAATTCACCATTAAATCTATTTATTTAATGGTGAATTACTTATTACCTTACAGTTTAGTACGGTTGAACTTGTGGAAAATTTAAATTGACGAATTTATATGAGTTTTTTTGTACAACAGTTTTTTTCAACATTTAATGGTACTTTGTAATTGGAACGGTAGTATACTGTACCTCGTGCGTTGTTGAATCTTAAGAACTTGCATTCCGCCCGGAGTTAGTGGAACGGCATTATTTACATATACTGCAAATATTCCATGATTTAAGAACCAGAGCCCAGTCGGTTAATAGAGTGACATATTCTATTAACCGACTGGGCTCCATATATATATATATATATATATATATACCATCTGGTCCCTGGTTCGAATTCTGTTGTGAACATGTACCATCGTGTTTCCGGATTCTTGAACATACTTGTAATTATCCATTGCCCGACGGTAAAGGAAAATATCGCGTAACAACTCGCACGTACAAATATTATATTCGGAAAGACATATGATCGAAATCTAAGAACGGTCTGGTTGTCCCCTGAATGGTAGAAGTCTGACCTGAAGTAGAAGTCGCTCCAAATCAAAATCAGTATGTTCACCAAATGCTTAGGCTACCTAGTAGCGGAGCCCACCAATCTTAATGGATTAGAAAACGGGATAACGCTAGGTAGAAGACATTCGTGTAAATAAATCTCACGGAGAGTTGATGGATAGAATCGATTTACATATAACCGCTCGTCTGTATCTGAATCAACATCGGTCAGAATAGCATAGTTCGATCGGACCATTCTATAGAGCCTGTGGCATAACCGCATCGTTAACAAATGAAGTAAAGCTGTTCTTCCACCGATCATGCTAAAAGTTGAATCATATATCGGTATGAATTACAGAGAATGTGCGGGACAAGAACTGAAATAATTATTGCAGAGATACGGTTTATTCATACAAACCGTATCTCTGCACACATAAAGTGCTTATTACCACGACAACGGAATCACGGACCATCTCTTTGCTCGCAATAGTTATAAATATCAGCCGCGGAATTGTGGGATACGTAAAAGGCAGCGATTTGATCATTTTAATTTTAATTCTCTTCAGTCTCGCTGATCATTAAGAATTATTTAGTGTCGTTACCAACTTCACGTATTCGGTGTACGGAATAGCGAAAAACCGTTAACTACTTCTTTGTTCCTTCCTAAAATGGCACTTTTAGTTTGCATAAAAATGACAAGCAGTATGTCAGAAATAACTGTTTTAACACTTTCGCTGTAAACTACTTATTGTAATACTCATCATTGATAAACGTAACTGCATGCACTGCATAATCAAGTATGTCTGCGGCGAAACAGTGCTACTTAGGAACACTCTATTTTTCTTCACTTTGCCATAAATCTGACCCAAACTATAGACAAACCTAAGTTAAACGTTAATGTTAAGTACGAGTACAAGTCTTCCCACGGTGAGGTTGATAAAAGTTTTATTGTGAAGAACATTTCTTCATAAACAAATGTTGTTATAAGGTCTGATTTTTTGATGATTTCAATCCAACCTAAAATAACTGTGTTAGAAATATTCTATATCTTCACACCAAGTCCCTTGTGGGATAGGCAGAAAGTACCAAATGCGACAAGACGCCTTCCTTACTCCCTCATTTCTGTAACATTATCAGCTCTTTTCATGCTCTCTCGTCGAGTCCTAAGGCTCCTGATATCACCTTTTGACATCTCAGCCTAAGCTTCCTCTACTCCTACATCCTTCAATTTCGCGTTGTATATCAGTTTCGTCATTCTTTCCTATTGTATTCTTTCTATGCGTCCGGACTAACGAAGCACGCTATTTTTTCGACACCGACTCTCTCCTTCGGTCTTTCAGACCAACACTCTTTGAGAGTTGATGATACGTGTTATATCAATCTTGTCATATGCTTTTTGGTTTGTCTACTAATTTCTAATCGACATAGTGTAGTTTAGTTGTAGTGTTGGAAATATTATTCTTTCTATATATATATAACCTATTCTTTACTATAATATATACCTAATATTTTATCCAGTGTGATTATTTTTGATTTTTCGCTTTACAAACTTCGGAAATAAGAAGGGGGAAATATCCTTACGCAACCTTAAAAATACAATGTTAATTTGTTTCAAGTAGGCTGTCAAAATGTCCCCATCGCGCCTGATGGAAAGCGTCAATAAGAACTAGATGTGAGAACAACCATCACAGTGGTTAACGCTGTGCTGCACACCTCGTCTAAACGACCTGGGATTATAGGAAGTGGGGAACACATCAACATAGAGGAT
Organism: Pyralis farinalis; assembly: GCA_947507595.1. Lineage (NCBI taxonomy): Eukaryota > Metazoa > Arthropoda > Insecta > Lepidoptera > Pyralidae > Pyralis > Pyralis farinalis. The sequence continues at coordinate 32,387,007 of OX382265.1, forward strand.
ATACCTTATCACACATTTATGAATAAAGTACCTTCAATCACAATAGCTTACACATCCTTGTAACGTTTTCATATTCAACACTCTTACACACACACATACATGCACGGACAAAAGCGCAATATGACAGAGATAAATATTTGTAGTATAGATTACCTCAATTTATTTAAACGGTAACATGTTTGTTATTGGAGAGCTGTGCTCCCAACTACTAGCTTGCAAGTGGTCATCCAAATAAACTATGAATTATGTGAAATTTGTCTTCCCAAATAATTATTATTTATCATTATTATTTATAGATTATAGAAGAACTAATAATTGTCACACAAGTCTAAAGCGAAATCTGCTACGTGACTCCGCGTTCGCCTCGTTGCTTCTATTCCTGCATAAATTAATATCGATGGTACAAGCTTAACAATATATACTCATGACACACGCTTTCCACCCACAGCGCCACCCTTGAAAACCACCCTGCTGGTATTATGTGCCTTGCTTCAATCGATAGTGTATTAGTGATACTTCTATCATCTTTCAAGTAATAATCCCAAAGTCTTCAGAAAGCGAGCATCTAATAGGTGTTGTACGGCAGTTGGTAAGTATGGAGTGTTCCAGAGTCTGACGGAGCCTTCAAGATATACTTTTTAACGCCCCTAAGACACTCACATCGGTGTTGAAGTTGCCATCCAGTGAGTAACACAGCCTGTCTGCTTATTTGAACACCGATTTTTACATTTTACAGCAACTTTCTTTCTTACTCAACTTTCTATTATGATTGCAAACTTGGTCTACAAGTGTTACACCGAAGATTTTCAGCGCAACACTCGCATCTCGACTGCGTTGTATTTTCATGCGCACTGCCTAGCATACGTTAATGTATGCTATATACGTTATGTGTGCTCAAGTTTTTACGCTAAGAAGCTTTTCCAATGCTGTATTCACGCTATTCCCTGCATGTACTGGTCTCTCCACATCAACAGTGTCCGGCATGTTATATTTTCTCTTACATTCTACACATTAAGTCATCTACTCTGTTGTCATTCATATCATCCTTCGCGCAATCTATCCTTCTTTTTTATAGCTGATCTCTTCTCATTTGCGCATAGATATTCATTCTCACCCCTCCTTTTACCACTTTCATTCCTTCTCATCACATGCCTATATTCAGACAATCGGTTTCCTCTCGTGTTCAAAAAGAAGCAATCAAGTTTTTACGCCAAGAAGGTTTCCAATACTGTAATCACACTATTCCCTGCACTTATTGTGCCGAAACACGGTACCGAAATACGGTACACACTGGCAAGGGAATTGCGACAAATACCATTGCTGGAGGACCAAAGATACTGCAAAATGCATCAAGGCGCTTTCTTTTGTATGTCCGACGACTAAGTTCATTATCAAAATGGAAAGGTGTAGTCTAAGTACTGACACCCAAGTACAAGTCTACAGCCGGTAGTGCCGATACTAACAGGACTTGGGTACCGTATCGGCTGTAGTTACCTACTGTATTGGGTACTGAATCAACTGCAAGTATTTTCTGGGCACCTTTCATATTAAAGGTCCACAATAAAACGAGGTTCCTGGTTGTATGGCCTTTCGAGGTCATCGAACACCATGTGCAAATTTGTATGTACAACTATGTGTTTTACTGCTTTCCCTTTTTTCACTTCATTTATTGCCAGTTTCACTTCCTCCATGCTTATATCTCTTACTAAAGGGGCATTCACTGGTATATTTAACAGCACTTCAATCAATTAACTCTCTCCATTCATCGGAATAGTTTTACTTTATACCATCATCGTTCCGCAATAATGATGGTGTATAAAGTGTTCATAGACTAGTAACTGCTTACTATCAGGCAGGCAATACATTTGTTAATAACTTAAGGGAATAAAAAATGGGTAGGACTTTACTGCTGTTTAACATCGGGAAAGCAGTACATTGCTGAATTATTTTTGTCTTAATATAATCAATATATCAACGGTCTACAATTTCTCGCTCGTGTACTTGAGAGATTTTTTTTTTATTTGAACTTGCATGAAAGTTTTCCTTAATATGAATGTTACAAATATTTACAAACATACAATAAATAATAATAAGAAATGCTATATACCAATCTTAATGTGACAATAAATCTTTTTTTAAGACTATGTTATGGATTTAGATTGTAAGGTTCATCGCTCATCGCAATTTTTTTAATGCAATTACAAGAAAAAGTAAATAATTATTTTACTCGTGAAGATAAAAGCTATTGTAATTCATACAAGTCTATAACACAATATCTCCATAATTTGGCAGTGGACCGCGAGCCGGAACCAGTGTTCCTTATACGATTTCGAGATGTATAAAGTGGTGCCAGGACGTTTAAAGCGACTATCTCGACCTTACACAGGTCGTTTTAATAGGTCAGTGTCTCGCCTCACACACCTCACAGAAAACCGCAGCCAAATAACAACTTCCTGAAATAACGTGATCTTGCCAGTGAGTGAGGTCACCAGCTCATAAGGAGTTGTTAGCAGTAGAGGTGGCGCGCGCGAGGGATACTTAATGTATTTCAACCATTTATAGGCTACGGTAACCGCTTTACATCAGGTGAGCCGTATGCTAGCATGCCTCATGACGTACTATAAAAAAATACTCGTGATTGTGTTCATTAAATGCCCTATGTTTTTTTGTTGTTATGTAGAATATTTTAACTTTCTAATGGATTTTTTATATAAAATTGAATGGTGAACAAGCATATGGCCACCTGATGTGACGTGGTCGCCGTAGTTCACGAACGTTTGCAATACTAAAAATATGATGTATTGCCACACCAGCAGGTCATTTCAACTAAAACCGCAACTGCACTGCTTGGCAGCGTGTGTTAAGATGCGCACATTAAGACGTTTCGTTATTCTGATAAGCGATCTGACAACAGGGACGTTGCAGCGCAGCGGCGCAATAGTAAATGACTATTCAATTTAAAAACCATGACTGCAGCTGCACGTATACTGCAATACAATCGGATTGATGGTTGCCTGGCGTTGAAAGAAGTATATATGCAGTTTTGCTAACGCAAGCAACTTTTGAGGAGTGAAATTAATATTTTGAAGAGTTTGTTTTGTTGTGAAAGAAGTTTGTTAAAATATATGAGTAAGAAGTTCTTCTTTTAAATTTGAAATACTTTCACAGTTGCGGACCGCTGCACCGCAGGAAGTTTTAATAGAATACGTGTATTGACACTGCAGTACTCCGATGCAACTCAAAACGACATGCGTAAAAGTGCAACTGCAGTTTTGTTGTAGCATTGGCGTACTGTACTAACTCAGCAACATCTCGAGTTTATAGTATATTATTAATGGAGCATTGTACTCATCTTTTGATGGGAACACCTGGATACCATGTTGAGTATCGTTACTCAGATTAAAGACGCTGTGAGTATGACGATATCGAGGCCTAAGTGTAGGGGCGACTCTCATTGTGTGTCTTCCTATTTGAAGTTAAAACAACAGATTATATGCGAATGAGTTGTTAGATAAGATGCCTACAACCTCTTTCTATGACCGCACCGCTTGTCATTGACAGGGAATTAGTGCTCACACTTTCGAACCAAAATTGTAATCTAATGTGCAGTTCCAAAAAAAAATTTCTTCTGCGAATTCTTAAGTTGTGTAATGTTTTTCCTCCGACGTTTTCCAAAAGAACAACACGAGGTTTCTCAATAAAGTCGCGAAGAGGATTTAACAGAGTCGGCATCGCGCATTATGCTCCTAGTGTAGCAAGCGTCGATAGGTACAATAACTGCTCGATTGCCACATTAGTTGTATAAAACAAAAGTTGTTACAGTTGGTGTACCATTTATTATATATCTTATTACAAATGACGAGGGAATAACAAAGCCAATTGATTTTACAAGGTCACTTACTTGGCTTGGTGTTATAGGATGGTGCGCTGAGGTAATAGCAGTAAGCTCCAAACCCTGCCAACATCAGCAGCACAGCCATCGTACGAGTGGACAGAAGTCGGCATCGTGGAAACCTGGACCACCTCATTGCTCACTCTAAAATTACAGAAGGAAAAATAAATTGTACAGTAAATTACATTATTTTTTTTACAGTAGGTATACCATACGGCCCACCTGATGTAAAGTGGTTACGTAGTCTATGAACGTTTGCAATATAGGAAGTATCGCTCGAGCGTTGTCACCTCTGCTGCTAACAACAATCAGCAGCAACTCTAAATAGAAATTGACAATTCAAAAAACGTAGTCATACTATATTGACATATATAGTTTTTTTGGGTATTTTTTTTATACAACGTCGAGAGACATACAAGCTTACGGGCCACCTGATGTAAAGTGGTTACCGTAGCCTATGAACGTTTACAATACATTAAGTATCCCCCGCGCGGTGCCACCTCTGCTGCTACCACAGCTACCCCTTAGGAGCTTCTTCGCCAATGATCATTTACGAAATGCTGGTAGATTAAAAAAGAAAAAATTAAAAGTATAAAAATTTTAAACTATGAAAACTGTATATGTTTCTATAAGATTTTTTTTTATACAATGTAAGACGTGGGCACTTCAGCATATCTAACAATCCCGCAAAGGCCCAATGGCAAAAAAGATTTAACTCCTCAGGAGCCTACTGGTAACCTTAATCACTTGCAGGAACACAGCAACCTCCTGGGGTGTATAACTCTCTGGATGGTTGCTATGCAGCGACCATGTAACTAGTAAATAAAACTTAATATTTATTTGCAGCTTTCTTTAAGGTACTTCCCTCTACCTCTTAAATTATCCAAGCACATGTGCTTATAAATGGCTTTTGATAATTTAAACAACATTATTTCAGTAATTTTAAACGCATAAAGTTCTCAACAAAAAGACATCACAAATAATTAGCCCACAGTTTTGAGGCAAATGAAAGTTTAATTTGCATTTACCAAGCAACAACAAAATAGTGAATTACATTAAAACTTTGTTCATAACTTGTTCTTTTGTTATAACCTGTTGGCTTTGAAACAACTAATAAAAAAGTTACTTTTGACAAATATGTGCACTTTCCTTTTGATGGGATGCATAGTATATGGTATAGCAGCAGGGTTACATTTAAGCCTCTAATTATTTTCATAAGGTGTATTAACATTATCAGGAGACTGGTTTATTCACATTAAGTTGTGGATCAGATAGAAATCAGCCCAATTTGGAGCAAGGCAAAAGATCAATAGCCTTTACCAGACTTTTGAGCAAGCGCATCAGTTCATATTTGAAAATTGATTGTAAGTTAATCAATATTTTTTTTTTAATATTACTGGGTGTTTATTTGCTTCAAGGTGCCAAGGTGGCAATTAAGCATACCCTTAAGCTGTATGCTGTCCTTTAAAATTAGAAGAAGATGAAGAAGACGCTTAACGGGCTAAAATTGACAAGAGATCAAAGAAGAGTAAGCCTAACTTTGCATGTAGGTGCCTAAAATGATCATACTTACAATGGAGCAAGAGTAATATTAAATCAAGTGGTCATGATAGAAGGAAAAAGGTAATGGGAGAGGGTAAATCTTATACATAGCTAAACTGACCAAAAAAATAAACTGTCCTATCATATGTGAGCTGACTATGTCATTCTCATAGTGTTATCACTAACATAGTGACAACACTATGAGAATGACATACTCTCTATCCCTAATGGCAAATGAAACAAATTATCATAGTACCTTTGAAACATTTGGTAAAGAGTCACAAATGATATTAATGATGTCAATGCTAGATGGTAAAATAAAAATTGACTTTGTATCTGGAACATGCTTATCTAATTAGTTAATGATGCATCAGAGAAAATGTTGAAGTTTGAAAATAAAACTGATTATATTTGCATTATCATTATATAGTATTTACTAATGATAATGCAAATGCCAAAATAGCTGATGATGAGTTTGAGAAAGAGATTCAGCTCTGGAGACTCTAGACCCTATGAAAATTGCTGTTCAAGAAGACCAGAATGGCATTGCACATTCATAATTGTGACATCAAGAAATAATTGATTTAGAAGGGAGCCTGGACGTGCAATACAAATTATTAACTTCTTTTATTCAAAGCAGTACTTTTTGTGTTTTTAAAAAATATGGTACTCATTATATCCACGGGACAGCTTGCTTACCATCTGATATTTAAAAAAATAAATATATTTAAAACCAGACTTGATGTATATATTTTTTACATACTCTCTTATATTGCAAAAATAATATGTAGAAAAAAATTCGCATGATTTGTATTTAATTTGTTAAGTACATTGTAACAATCACTTGCTTTAAAAAACAATGTTTCAATTTTACTTTGAAATTTAGTAAGTATTTTAAAATCATTTTTTTAATAATTAAATCAAAATATAAAAGAGATATTTGATAAATATTGTAATATTTTTAACATATACAAGTCACACAGGTAGATGATATAAAATCTTTTGCTAACATCTTAGGGTCTTAGTTTGTTTGTTAATCAATGACTTACACAAAAATATTTTGAGCTAATATACGACGATTTACGAAAAATTAAACACACCTCTGTTACATTATACTAAATACAGTTATTTTAGAAAAGGTAACAATAACGAAAATAACTACAAAAAACATTTCGAGAATTCCTTTGCACATAGCTAACCATTTTTCTTATTAAACAACTTTGAAGTTATTTCTTTCAAGCAATAACTTTATATATACATATTTGGAATTTCAAAGAACACAATACAAAACAAAAACAAATTATTTAAACGTTTTCAGTTAAATAAACTTAATACGAGTAAACAAGTAAACAATAGTCAATACAACATCGGATTATGGGATACTACTTACTTTTTTTATTAAATATATTGTCTTCCACAAAATTATTCACATTTTATGGCCATTAACTCTCAAAAAGGTGTTTTATGGAGGAATAATTCAATTAAATCGAAAATATAATTTGCTTGCAATGTATCAACAAGCTCACAACAAGAGCGGATACCGTCATCAAGCCGAAACGACGAATAAAATTCGCTGCGGACGTGGGGTTTGCGTTAGTCACAATGAAATTCTACTATTCTCGATTTGCTTTTCTACTACTACGAAGCATGAATCGATTAAAATTGTCTCGTGTTTACGTAACTTTACCGCAAATAACGAGCTTACTAGCTATAAGTTTAATATTTGTGGTCAAGTTAAGAATTTATAGACATTAAATCTTTGTTGACGGAATATATTATCTATAAATCACCGAAAATGCGAAGACGGAGAAAATCAAGTTAGAATTAAATACCTGTGATGTCGACAGTCAACTATGAAATACGTAAATTGTTTTATAGTATTTTGTTTTTACTTTAGCATATATAATATATGCTAAAGTAAAAACCCTTTTTACCCTACATCAAATTTAAAAAAATGTGTCAGTAGAAATTATCGTAAAGAATTTCAATAGAAATTGAAGTGTTCATCCTTTACTACTAATAGGTAAAAATAAAATAACAAATGGGTGCGGGTCATTAAATAAATATTTAACATTAATAACTTAAATTAAAAAAACGTCAATCAAGTAGTAGAGGCGATTTTTATGGAATGTATTACCTACAAGTCAAATGTAAAATACAAATGTTATACACTTTTAACTATAGCGCCATCTACCGGTAATATCGTGAAACATTTAGCAGCTTCAACCTGTACTTTTGTGTTCGAGTGCCACGCATTCACTCTCGCTCTGTCTCTTTTTATTCCCCCTCCATGGTAGCGTTAAACGTTTAACGCAACCATTTTGCAAGTCGCATTAGAAGTATAACTTTAACAATTTTCAAACCCTACATAGATGTAATAGTGGGACAGAACACAGCGTCAGCTGAGATGAGCAAAATGATGAAGGCCTAGACAAAACTATGCCCCCACTTCTTTTAATATATATTTTATATAAGAAGGCAGACATAATATATTATACTTATCTTCTTGTCGACTAATTTTCGGATAAACTGGGCTGGATAGATGCGGAAGACAAAATATCTATGAGAATTTAGTAAGGTATAGAGTAAATGAAAATGTGCTTTGAAGAGAGTGGTTTATAGACGACAATGATACTTATCACGATAACCAAATCGGAATGGGTAATATGTTGAAGAAGTTTTTACATTGCCATTATATGGCAAGAGCATTGCACGACGTGGAAAAAAATGTATGTAGTACACACGCGATAAATGTGAAACCTTCAAAAATGGAAACTTCAAGATAATTACGTCTCATCCAATACATTCAACTCATTCATACATTCGTCAATGTAGAATTTGAGGAGTAGGATAAATGAATCTTTGTAACACACAGGCGCGCAAACACACATACGTACCAACACACATATAAGGTACAGACCCTGTAATAAACACTGTATAATGCCTTCTATCTCATTCTCTCACACGTTAAATCATATAGATTACTTCTATCTCATTCTCCCGCACGTTAAATCCTATAGATTTATGTGGTTGTCTCTTTTTACTGTCGCTTTTTCGTTTAATTGAGTTTCAAATAACACGATGCAAAACAAGATTTAACTTCAAAATGCAATGTAAAATAAATGTATTTGTCTCGCGTATGAGTAGCTAATAGCAAATTTATAGATTCCTGTAGACGCTTGATTGTCGACTACAGAAATTTTGCTCTAACATTTGCGCAATAAAACTGACACTAAATATTAACTCGGGATATAAACTATTAGGTCCCAAATTTTCATCAAAACTATAGATACTATAGATTGACCAACATCAACAGTTTTTGAAATGACTGCTTTGTTAATTTATTGCATTGCAGAAGTATTGATATTAGAGTCCATAGCTCCTTAAAAAATACATTCCATGTAGAAATTTAAGATAGCTACGCTATTATTTTCGAGTATACATGTAACTAGTATTTCGTACTATTGTAATACTGCTGCTATTAAACGCGGCATAAGTGTAATACGTCTCGGGAACACATACCTTATACAGAAACTAGGCTGTTGCCAGATATAAAAAATGTGTTTATTGGTAGCTTTTGCGAATGACACTGAACGCAATTTTAGGGAAAGGAAGATAGTACACACACAGTAGTAGTGTTTGGTAAAGAAAAACTACTTTCTCTTTGGATTCCTCTTCCCAATCCAAAGAATCCGACTATATTTTAGCAATTTCTTCATAGAACATTCTTTTCCCCCGTTACAAATAAGTTTGTTCACGTTCAAAAAGTTTTGAAAATCAATGTGTAATAAATAAATGACTCTCGAGTCACGACGTAGTACAGAAATTAAAGAGCGTCTTCAATTTCTGTACTACGTCGAGAGTCATTACAAGTAAACGGTTCATCTGATCTATTGTGGTTAGCCTAACCTTATGAATGTTTGCAATACAAGGAGCATCGCTCCCGCACTGCTACCCCCGCTGCCAACACAGCATAGATCTCACCAAGAGCTTACTGATAACCTCACTTGCTCGCACTTTTCTGCTTCCTCAATTAGGCTGCTTATTTTTTATCTACAAACAATTGTCATCTATATAAAGTACCCGGTGTGGTCTCCAAAAATTAGGGGTCGGGAGGACTACACCCATCCATAGACAAGTTGCAATGCTGCATAAAAATAATCTTTTTATTATTTAATACACTACAATTGAATTTATTTGCTCTGCTAAAAGTTAAGACATGCCAAAACTTATACTTTAGCGAATGTCAGTGATAACGCTACGCGTCAGCGTCGGCGGCTACGCGCTTGTGAGAGCCAAGCAAAAAAGATTTTTTGTAATTTTTGACATTATTTGATTAACAATAATGCTTGTAAAAAAAATTTGTGTATAATTATTATTAGTGCTAAGCTCATTAATTTAACATTTTTTCCTAAATGGAAAATGAGAGGTACCTCGCTAGGCTGATTCTGGTGTTTCTTATATTTCAAACATTTTTTAATATAAGTATAAGTATAAGTATGTAATATTATAAATTTAAAAGTATGTGTGTTTATATTACTAACTAGCTTTATATAAAAAATATCCTATTTTACTTCTGATACCTCCAAGAATGTGTACAAAGTTTCATGATGATCGGTTCAGTAGTTTTCGCGTGAAAGCGTAACAAACAAACGGACATTCACATTTCTAATATTAATAATAGTATAGTATAAATGTTATAAATTTAAAATTTTGTATGTTTGTATAACAACTCGTTCACGCAAAAAGGGATGAATTTTTAGCTTACAAACATAAAGTACCTATGTTATATTCCATGTATCATTTTTTAAACTCGTTATTAGTTACGAGTACATTAGCAGTTTAAAAACACAGCAACTTTTTATACCGAAATATTTATGGTTCCTTTGAAACTTGTAAAACCTTCTTGTTGTAGACTTGTTGTAGAGTTTGGCTTTTCAAAATCTAAACGGACGTTGCCTCCTGTTGCTGTGTAGGAAGAAATAAATTAAGATTACTTTATACGAATCACGCCAGTTCAACCTACGTAGATGGTAATAGTAACATATTCGGTAATTTGAAAAGAGATTTGCAAGACACATACTTAGTGGCGGATGGCACATTTTGCACGTAGTACATACCCACCACTGTGTCTCCTGTGTAGCCAGAATTAACAGCGGCGACCACCAAAAAGGCAATAAACAGTGAAGTTCATTGCTGTCCCGGGGGTTAAACTACAGCTGCCTTGGAACTCACAACGAATTTAATCAGAAGAAATTTGTAGGAGTAGGAAGTTTTGGAATTGTAGTACATTGTTTGTAGAATATACTCATGAATGTCTGTTGCATCTTCCCACACTAGCAATACGTACCTCAGAACTCAGATGAACATACCCATCATAGGCCGTTATTATCGGTCATAATGTAGAGTTTCTGCTCAACCCTCATAAAGCACCTATTCAATTTGATACGCACCTGTTTGATGCGGAATTTTCAAATACAGTTTTCGTCGACCTTTTATTCCTAGAATTTTTGTTGTTTAGTTTCATTATGCCATGTCCGTGTAATTGTTATTTATAATATCCTTTTCCATTAGATGTTTTAAATTGTATGAAGTTAATGTATGTCAAATTTATACTTGGTTATATTATTTATATTATTGTATCTTCTTAACATATATATTTTTTATACTACGTCGGGAGGCATGCAAAAAGTAATGCTAATACCGTAGCCTATTAACGCTTGCGATATATTAAGTATCACTCGCGCGATGCCTCCTCTGCTGCTTACACAGCAACTCCTTGGGAGCTTACTGGTGACCTCACTCACACGCAGGAACACAACAGCCCTCTAGGGAGTTGTTATTTGCGGCGATTTTCTGTGAAGTGGAGGTACTTCGCCAGACGGGCTGCTTTGATGCGCCCTACCACTCTTAAAACATCCAGACCAAGACAAACAGACATGTGCATGCACACAAATGTTTGCCTTGTATGGAAATCGAACCCACAAGCGTTGGTGTCAAAGTCGCGTCATTCACATGTGTTGCAAATGCCCATAGGCTACGGTAACTGCTTACCATCAGGCAGGCCGTACGCTTGTTTGCCACCTTAGTGGTATAAAAAAAAAAATCACGACTGAGCCACCGAGCTCGCCAAAATATACTATCCGCATATTTGTGTTATTTATTGTTTATTGCATTCTTTGCCGAATATCTATCTATAACTTCTCGCCAAATCCCTTGCGGGGTTGGCAGAGAGAACCGAGCGCCACGTGACTCGATCCTTACATATCTCACTCGCGTCTTTAACATTCATTGCTCTTCTCATGCGCGGTTCGCCGGTTTCTAGGGCTCCTGACATCACCTTCTGAATGAACACGACCAATTTGGTCATGGTAGGTAAGTCTTGGCCTTCCTCGGCTCCTACATCCTTCCACTTTTGCATTGTATATCTGCTTCGTCATTCTTTCATCCTGCATTCTTTCTACATGTACGAACCAACGGAGCATGCCTCTTCTTATTTTAACACCGACGCTCTCTTTCAGACCAACTCTGTTTCTAACATCATCAATGCGAATACGGTCTACAAGCCTTACGCCACAAATTTTGCGCAGTGCTCACATTTCGACCGCGTTAATTCTACTTTCATGCTTTGCCGAATATGATGACAGAAATTCAGCAAATTAGGTACCGTTGAATTCAGTTATTTCTAATAAATCATTTATAGAACAGTGGGGGAATTCGTATTGCCTCGGAAAGCCATATTCGAAACGGATTCGAAAAATTTTTACTCACAACGGCCTAAGTTTACCTTGTTACATGGCACATCTCAGTGACGACATGCATCGCGATTCATTCTGTATAAAAACCTGAACGAGACTATTTTTGCGTTATCATTGATGTCATTAGATATTAACATTACACAAATAGGAACCAAGGCAACTTGGAGTTGTGCTTCTTATTCCACATATATCTAGTTTGGATAGTTCTTCTCCTTCTTCGCGTTATCCCATTTCCTAATCCATTAGGAGTGGCAGGATTCGCTACTTAAGCCTAAGGATTTGGCGAGGACACTGATTTTTACATGGAGCGACTGCCGTCAGACCTCCACAACCTGAAGGGAAACCAGATCTTTCTTAGGTTAGGTCTCTTCTTAGATTAGGAGCACTTCTTTCGAAATACATTTTCTTGGGCGTGTGGGTTTCCTCACGATGTTTTCCTTCATCGCCGAGCTAGTGATAAATATGTACATAATACCGAAAACACGAATTTAGCGGTACATGCCTAGCCTGGATTCGAACCGGGGATCATTTGCTAAATAGGCTGGTTCCTTATCCACAGGGCAATCTCTGTTCAGCCCGCTAGTTTGGATAGTTCTAACTTGGTTACTGCGGTATCATGTCAAAACAGTGCTATTTTCGGATTTTCTGCATCACTAGGTACTCTCTATTATTCTAGTAAATGTGCCCACGGTTATTTACTTCTTACTTAGAATTCCATGATGAAAGCCATGTATTTTTACAGCTATGAGGATACTATAAATTTATAACACCGGGACGAGCGTTACAGGAAATTTATATCAAAAATTCTAACTCCGTTCTTATATTAGCTTAAGACCACGCTGCAAAATTGTGTAGGCATCTGTTTTTTTAATAATACATCATTCATATGCACGATTATTGGTAATAGCTAGTTAGGCCATAAGTTCTGTTCATATGCATTTATTTTTTACGAAGTAATGTAATCTTAATAAAACTTATTTGTTCATATATATGGAAAACTCAGCAAAAAAAAAAAAAAAAATGATTCTATTAGAAATGACCACCTTTGGCTTTGATACAAGCCCTTAATTTGTCTGGCCAAGAATCTGTGGATTTACGTACTGTTTCCAAGGGTAATGTACCCACTTGCTCCATAGCTCCTTAACATTTAAAACTTTAAAAAATAATTACACTACCACATATTTAGGATGTATTACGTATTTGCTGCTGCGCATCATAAGTTGCTGCAAAGTCAGCGTCTCGCTTTAATATTTTTATTTAAATCGTATAGAACTGTGAGCATCGAGGCACTATCAGTGCTGGCAGGCGTGTTACCAGTTGACTTGGAAATACAACGACGCGCTTCAATGTACTACACCTCTAAAAACATGCACTCTGACTTTCTAAAACACCACGATCATGACAAAATACTTAGGTAGATTGCTCAAACCAATTGACGAGGTACTTGAAACTTTACTGTCTGAATGGCAAGAAAGATGGTAAATCTCTAGGTACTAAAGGACGTCACTTGTATCTGTTATATCTACTTACTAAGAAACTTAGGTCTAAACTCTTTCCAGTTAGACTTGTGTCATCGCCTTCATGTGAGTGTTCATCATGTTCCCTGGGAGTGCGATCTCTGGCGCCGGAAGCGGGACGATATGTTAAATTCCTTGCGTGTCACATCCGGGGTAGTATACTATTCTGATTTGGTGGCAACAAGGGAGAATATTGACCATGTTGTACCTTTCCGTCCACTTGGGCGACTTCCTTAGAACTGTGTGCGTACACTTTGTCATTTTGCTTGTTATAGTGCTCTTCAATTGCGAAGATTTTTTCATCAGTAAAGTGGATATTTCTGTGCCTTCCACCTGCGTATTGGGACAGAGGCCATTTTGATCGATCCACACTGTAGTGATTGATACGCGACACAGTCCTAGCGGGAATCTTCATTTCACGTGACAAGATTTTGTGTTTCCTAATGAGGTCTCGGCGAATTCTGGCTTTGACAGCATTAACAGTCTTTGTAGTTCTAACAGCACGCGGTCGCCCCGATCTTTTATGATCTTCAACCGTGGAAGTCTTGGTATATCTGTCGATAGTACGATATACGACCATGCGGCTGATACCAAGCTTTAGAAGTGTCTTCGAATATGACCGACGGCTCCATACCTACTCTGAGCAAGGCAATCACTGCTATCCTATTTTCTTTAACGTTTTCACGTTACAACACAAATTTATAATTTTACGCTATGCTAAGTGTGCTCACACACCAATGCGATGACGACACAGACAAACCAAATACGTCGCAACAAATATGCACAGGGCTGATCTATCTATTCTATCTGTTCTGAACTCGGCTGTTGTTTACACATGATTAGTATCTCAGTCTACCGCTGTAACGAGAGAGTGTAGAGAATAGATGTTATCACATCAAGAAATATTAATAATTATAAATGTTTACTTTTGACAATAGATAGCAACTTCATTGACTCTAAACTTAAATTTTATTAGAAGGTGACGTCAGGAGCCCTTAGGAGCCGGCGAGCAGGCACGAAAAGAGCAACGATGTGTAAGGACCGCATCTTGTGGCGCTTGGTTGTCTCTGCCTAACCCGCAAGGGGAGCTGGCGTGAAGATATAGTTAGGAACACTCTAAATTGAGATGAGGAGATAAATATTCTTTGTATATGTATGTATAGGTTTGTATGATCGATTAAACTCGAATTGATGCACTAATATCGATGAAATTTCGTATGTAAGCGTCGTAAGTGACAACTTTGGGGTTTATTTACTTAATGTGAGTGTCGACAATATGTACCTTCTACCTTTTCTATTTTTTCACGCCAGCTCCCCTTGCGGGGTAGGCAGAGACGACAACCAAATGCCATAAGATGCGGTCCATACACACCTCGTTGCTCTTTTCGTGCCTGCTCGCCGGTTGCTTGGCTCCTGACGTCACCTTCTAATAAAATTAAAATTTGGAGTCAATGCAGTTGCTATCTATTTTCAGAAGTAAAACTTTTATTATAGTAAATATTTTTTGACGTGATAGTATCTATTCTGTACACTGTCTCGTTACAGCGGTATATTGTAGTATAATGTCTGAGATACTAATCATGTGTAAACAACAGCTGAGTTCACAACATATCATGTCTCATGTGCATATTTGTTGCGACGTATTTGGTTTGCCTGTGTCGTCATAGCACTGGTGTGGGAGCACGCGCCTAACTGTTTCGAATTAGCATAGCGTAAAAATTTAAATTTGTGTAACGTGCAAAAGCGTTTAGCTAGGACATTGATTCGTGAGTCGCTGTGAAGACTCGCGAAGTACTAACAGGACACGTTATGATTGAAAATATATAGCTGTAAATAGTGACAAAAATTTGGTACATATTTAACTTACGTTAAAAATACAAAATAAAGATCTCATGATCCGTACATATGCTCGGAATATTCACATAAACACATAAAAAGGCATGTTAGAATAAATAATAAATAAATATTGTCGGACAAACAAAACGCCATCTAGTCCCAAAGTAAGCGAAGTTTGTGTTATGGGCATCAGACAACTGATAAACATATCTACCTAGGTAAATATATGTATATTTTGTAAATACATACTTATTTTATTACATTTTTAGAGAGGTAGGGCGTATCAAAGCAGCCCGTCTGGGGAAGCACCTCCACCTCACAGAAAACCGCAGCCAAATAACATCTCCCTAGAGAGTTGTTGTGTTCCTGCGTGTGAGTACAGTCACCAGTAAGCTCCCAAGGAGTTGCTGTGTAAGCAGCAGAGGAGGCATCGCGCGAATGATACTTAATATATCGCTTGCGTTAATAGGCTACGATACCCGCTTTACACAGGTGGGCCGTATGCTTGTATGCCTCCCGACGTAGTATAAAAAAATATATATTATCCATAGAAAATACCCAGACCAAGGCAAACAGTCAAGTCATGAACACAAATGTTGGTCCTGTGTAGAAATCGAACCACGAGCGTTGGTGCCAAAGTAGCGTTACAGCGCGTTTCACCACTGCGCCACCGAGCTCGCCGAGAAGAAAGCTCGCATTGAATCGAAAAGAATGTAATGTATTAATTCTTTAAATTCCGATACCGATTGTATTACTAGAATAGATCGCAGTATTCGTGAACTTCGGCGACGTCGAAAATTAAATCGGCGACGTTTTCATGAAAATCCTACGCCGCGGACGATTTAAGCCTACCGATTTTTATTGTATAATATACCTACTTAATTACAATTTTTTCTTGTACTATTTCACATTGGTTCTAGACAAGCACATGATCTAATCTTTATTATATCTATATATATAAAACAAAGTCGTGTTAGTTACACCATTTATAAGTCAAGAACGGCTGGATCGATTTTTATGATTTTTGTGTTTTTGGATTTGTCTTCGTAAGGAATAGGATAATAAGTATTAAAAGAATTTATACCATCTAATAAGTTAACACACCATTTATTGATCTTGAGGCGGTACGAAGTTCGCCGGGTCAGCTAGTATATATATACACGCATATATCGACAGATATAACTATCAAATAGCAAGTTTGGCATTATTCCACATTCTTGCGCTATAAGGCCTTGCTTCTCGTCTAATTTCATGGTCTGAGATCAGGTGAATAACTGTAGACAACCCGTAGGTTTGGAAATGTTCTTTAGGTACCTACAGATAATTAGACACAGACACAGATCGGTTCTTGAAAGTTGTACAATGTACCTAGAACAAACAGATTGGCTAATTACGCTTGCATAGTTAACAAGATAGTCAATCTCTGTCGGGCATAGAACCATCGCCAGAAGCGAAAGAAACAGAAACTGCTTTTCAAGATACGTATGCATTGCGGCATATAGCATTACTGCTAAAAGTACCTAAACATATTCACAAATCACAACACCCAAAAGTCAATTGTGACTATTATTACCTATTGCATAAAAACGATACAAAGGTCAAAGAAGAAGAAGCTGTGCCTGACCTGTAGAATCATACGATGATAAACGACTCTGCTTGCCGCAGCCGCGGTCGCCATCTCACAGTATACAGATTGGTGGCTCTAAGTTGGTTCATCGACTCACCGCTCATCGCGTCACCTTCTCCGCTTTGTATTTCAAGCTCACTGATCGTACACTGCCGCGTTTCACGACAAGTTAGATATCAAGTAAGTAGTACCTATACCACAACGATATAGTAAGTATATGGTAGGTAGGTAATTTCACATTCGTAATGCCTCATTAGACCAAGCAAGGTTCAAAATGGATCATTCATACACATATATGACATTAGACACGAGTACCGATATATCTCTGCAAGTTCTGCCCTGCCAGGTGGGAGTACATAGGTATTTTTCACTTATACTTACTAGTAGAGATATATATTCTATATTCACCTATCTCTTCTATGATATATGTACATATATCAGTAGAATAGTCTTAATTTGGTACTGGGTAAATACGTATACATACTATGAATATATAGGTACTGTACTGTACAGCTGTTCTCTCACGCGCACAAAAGATGTATAAAACTAAGATGTTTTTATAGTTATAGATACGTCGTATACGCTCTAGAATGGTAATACGAAAGTAAGGTAATTGCCCAACTCGCATTCAGTTGGCCACGCTCTCGCCTCGCGTCTATACGTATCTCGCCTCAAAGCACGAATGTCTTAAGATATATATTCATCTCTTTCTAACGACAGGTATATTTATCTCTTTGTTAGAGCAAAGTGTCATAATAAATAACTGTACGTAGATATAGTACTACTTGCGCCATTTTTAAATACAATAATGTTGGTGTATAACGTGTCTACCTTTTGATACTAATCTAAGATATAATATTGAAAATGTAAGACGTGTCTAAGTGCCCGTGAGGGTCTAAAGGTAAATAAAGAATTTTTATTTTATTTATTTTATACGTCGCTGGTATAAAAGGCATGTATAAACATTGGAGATATTCGCAACAGTATTCATACCAACGTGGGCGTAGGTAACCAACGTTTGGTCCGGACCAAACCAGTTCTTTTTTAAAGGGTATATTCCGAGATTGTTTTGTCTTACACTCTATCTAACTCTATTGACTGTATACCATCAGGCAGGCCGTATGCTTGTGTGCTACCTTGGTGGTATAAAAGGAAACTATACTTCAGGACAAATCCCGTGCAGGATTACCATTTTTGCTGTGTTAACAACAGAGGTAGAATCGCGCTATTGACATTTAATGTGGCGCAAGTGTTCATAGGCTAAGGTAACTATCAAATGCTTGTATGCCTCACGACGTTGTATATCCAAAAAAAAAGGATAGGCAAAGAGTACCGAGCGCCACATGGCTCGTTCCATACACTGCTTACTCGCTTCTTTAATATTCACAGCTCTTTTTATGCACGCTGTTTCTAATAGAACACGACAATTAGGTTCAGAGTCTCTCCTCTAGAGTGAGATCCATTCGTCTCGATCCTGTGCCACTGACACGCCTGTCCTGTACACGCTATTCGCCAACCTTTCTTCTCCAGCGGTTATCTACGAACTATGTGGCCGGCCCACCGCCACTTCATCTTGCTTATCCTTTGAGCTATGTCGGTTACCTTAGTTCAGAGAAACCTCAAGCATAGTTCTTTTCATAGCACGCTGAATGACCTCGAGCATACGGTCCGCAGTGAAAGGCCACGTCTCAATTCCGTATGTCATTACTGGCAACACACACTATTCGAACTCAGGAATACCAGAAGGAGACTTTGTACAAAAGTCATCTGCGTGGGTACCTCTGTCTCACCTATTTCTACCGCCAAGCATCTATATTTATATAGCTGTTTTCCGGTTTGAAGGGTGAGATATGGGAGAGAAATTACTGGGTGCTGCGACGAAACCTCCTTAGGTCACAAGATTGGTAGCACGCAAGTAACATACTCGTGGTGTTGCGAGCGTCAATAGGCTACAGTGACCGCTTACCATCTAATGCGCATGCTTGTTTGCCAATCTAGTTGTATAAAAAATAATAATACTTTGCTCTTCAGATATTTTGGGCGAGAAAATATGCCAAAGTTTTCCTACCCAGCCCAGTTGTAATCATCTGTCGACTTGTTAGTCGAACTTGAACTTGCCCAACTGAATAAATAACCTGCCCTAGGTAGCCATATTCGGCGACGACTTTGATGATCTTAGTCTTATCCATGTTCATCTTGTGACTTACCTGGTTGGAAACACTATTGAGGTCATTGAGCTTAGGGCTAAGGTTCTCCAGCAATTTTAGTGAAGGACTATATCCCTAATTTATTAGCTAAATGGCAGACAAGTTTAATGAAATCAATCTGGCAGTATAATGTAAGAAAACATTGAACTAGATTGGCAAACAAACATGCGGCCCGCATTAGATAGTAAACGGTCACCGCAGCCTATTGACGCTCGCAACACCACGGAGATGTTACTCGCGCGCTGCCAATTTTGTGACCTAAACTTTTTCGTCACAGTATCCAATAATTTCTCTGCCATAACTTACCCTTCAAACCGGAACACAGCTATATAAATATAGCTGCTTGGCGGTCGAAATTGGTGAGACAGAGGTACCCACGCACACGACTTTTGTACAAAGTATCCCTCTGGTAAATAATTCATATGTAGGTAGATAGGTAGGTTTATCAGTTTCTTTATGAAGTGGTGACTGATGAACTCAAACACGAATATATAAGGGTACTGATTCCACAACTATGCAGCACGGTAAGTGTATGAGTTATAAAAGAAATTGGAATGCGCAGTTGGAAGGATTAGCGTCTTGGTGACGCAAGGACGTAAAGCGCAGGATCTAGGTGGAAGTAACTGGAAACGCTAATGCAGATAAGAGAGGGCAAGTGGATCTTTGAGGATCTTATAGAGGAAAGAAAGGACATGGAGCATGGGCGGGATTATCCATAAGGCGGTGTAGGCATCTGCCTAGGGGACACGCATCGGCTAAGGGCCCCGCGCGCGGATAAAAATATGCAAACCGGTTGACCCCGCAGGTTATCCCTGAAACATCTCGCTATTTTCGAGCTCAAAGCGCTCGAAAATCTGAGTTATATTAAAAAATATACATATTTGAAAATATTTGAATGGCGACATCTTTTGAACGCGTCGTTCGATTTCGATGCGGTTGGTGGCATTCGACGTGGGTTTTAAGCACAAAAAAAAGGATTTATTAGTCAAAATACAATCGGTTTAAAATTTTTAATAATTTTTAATATATTGTAAAAACACTTTTTGAAAATTGTTCGACAACAATATCTCTCGAACGAAATTACTGATTTTGACCAAATTTGCGGGATTCGACGAAGTTTTTTGGGAATAGAGCTGATTAGTTTCTCTCATGCATACGGCAGCGAATTAGTTTAAGTTATCACTTCTGTGCATAAAAAGAGCTATGAATGTCACAGAAGCGAGTGAAGTATGTAAGGACCGCGTCTTATGGCGCTCGGTTCTCTCTGCCTACCCCGCAAGGGACTTGGCGTGAAGATGTACATAAATACATACATCACTTCTGTCGGGCGTCCCGAGACGCACACTTTTTTTTTATATTACATTGTCATATTTCAAATTATTACAGATAGATATTTATTCTATGTTTTCATTTTGAAAAAAGACTATTGGATAAAAGTTTTACAAAGAGTGGTCAGTGATTAAATTATCATCCCATGGTAATATTAGCATTTCGGGTGATAATGAAACTCTTGGTTCTCAACATAAGCCACTATTTGGGAATTTTAATTTATTTGGGAATTACTCGCAGAGTAAGAACAAAGGAAGACAATCATATTTGTCTTCAACGATTTGTGAGGAACTTATTGAATAATTGGGAAGTAAAGTTTTAAAATTAATTGTTAATGAAATTATTGAAGCCAAATACTCGTATTTCTCAATAAGCGTCGATACGACACCAGACATATCTCATACTGATCAGTTGACTGTAGGGCTGGGATACGTTACGTCAAATGGAGACAGCAGAATGTTTTCTTAAATTTTTGCCTATAGTAAGTCACAATGGGGAAGAACTAGCTGCCACAATTTTCAATTTTATAAACCAATATAATATTGATATAAAAAATGCGAGAGGCCAGTCTTACGATAATGCGTCGAATGCGTCTGGTTGCTACAATGGTCTACAGGCACATATTACGAAAATAAATCATCTCGCTCACTACATGTGCAATGTACTCACTGAATTTAGTTGCAATACGTGCTGCGGAGAGCTACGTTACACTATACAACTTTTTTTTGCGTCAACCCGTCGTTGGGCAATTATGGTGAAACATATTGAAAAGGTGATGATGTAAGCAATCGTCGTCCTTAGTTCTGAAAAGAGTGTCCGACACAAGGTGGTGTGCAAGAGCCGATGCGATTCTGATATTACCAATAATCAAAGATTGCGGTTTAGTAGGATTAACTCACAGCCCATAGCATTTAGTCCAGTTCACGATTGCCGAAAAGATCTCTTATGATGCAAAATGTCGATATATTTGTAAATCGTTTGCATATAGATAGTAAGAAGAGGATATTACTTTAGTAATTTGCTTAAATGAATACCGAAAAGAGAAGTGCGGATAGCACGTCTCCTTGAGGGACACCAGCGGTTAAGTCGATCCACTTTGAAAAGTTGTCATCAATTTTAACACACTGCTGTCTACCTCGAAGATATAAGTTAAACCACGAGATTGCTGAAGGCGAGACGCTAATTGAACCTAGAGTACCAAGTAAGACATCAAAGCCTAGAGTTGAAGGTACTACTAAAATCCAATAGTACAACTAGAGTGAGTTGCTGGTTATCCATTGCGTATCGAATATCTTCAGTGACATTAAGTCACTGATGGTATGAACACTTATGGTACTATGTGAGGGAAGAAATCCAGATTGATATGGACTGAAGTTATTTGTAAATAAATCGGCATATAGTTGCGTTTGGATATCATCTTCTAGTACTTTAGAGAGCACAGGTAGAATATAGATAGGGCGATACTGCGAAAGTAAAGATGGATTAGGGACTTTGGGTAAAGGAAAAACATGAGCCTTTTTCCATATTGTCGTAAAGACATTTCTTTTTTATGTAAGGCATAATGGCTCCGCTTCGCCTAATGGTAAGCGAAAGAGGAGCCCAAATCGCAACGGCAACTAACAAATACTACACAGTGTCCTGTCAGTTGTAGTTAGAGAAAAGTTAATAACGTGTGTAATACAAGAAATATGTCTTCTAAGATTGAGATTATCATATTAAGACTCATGGTATTCCTTATAATATTACTTACCTACTAAAAAAAAGGGGCTACTGAAAGGGGAATGACAAATTTATTTAAGACTAATATTTAAAATAAAAGATTATAAAAAAAAACTGATTCTAAAGTTCGGCTAGTTTTGTCTTTGAGGACTCGCGTTGGTTCGATCTAACCAAACTTCACTGTTCACTGGTCGGCAAGCACCCGGTCACGGTCCGGATAGAAATGTAGGCCGCCGGCTGTAGAGGAGCTCGCCAGCGAACCTCATATATATATATATATATATATATATGTATATGTATACCTATACCTAGTCTTGCCATAAATACTGAAACAATGAAAAAAAAATTCTATTGCAAATAACATTTATTACTTTTACATACAGTGTGTTAGTTTAATACATAAATATAAAATGTAAAATTTTTAAATATAATAAGCTTATTCGAAGTGGTCTCCATTGGCTGCCATACAGTCCTTTAAACGTTAAGGCCAGTTATCAATAGAAGCACGCACTCTTTCCATGGGAAAATTCTTCTGCCAATCGTACGGATTTTTTTAGGGACTCCAAATTATCATGGCGTTTAGAGCAAGCCGTACTCTCAAAAACTGACCATAAATCAAAATCCAGCGGATTAAGATCGGGACTAGACGACGGCCAGTCTTCGGCTCTGATGAAGTCCGAAACGTTCGTTTCCAACCAAGACTGCGTAGACCGAGCTTTATGATCCTTCGCCGAGTCTTGCTGGAAGGACTATTCTTGGTTTATGAACATGGTGTTGTTAAGGGGCTTCACTACCTTCTCAAGAATGGTATCTTGATACACTTGTGCCGATGTTTTGATACCTTTTTCACAAAAGTATGGCTCAGTCACTCTTTTTTTTTTTTTTTTTTGTTGCTCAATTGTAAAATTTTTCTCATCCGTAAACGATTTTTTTCTGTGGCTTCCCTTTGTGTACCGCTTCAGTAGTTGTTTTGATTTTATCACTATTCTCCACCCCAACCAAACCCAATTTCAATAGAGAAGATGGTTGGCAAGAACCACCTGCTTAGGATCCAGTCCTGAAAATAATCAAGTCACAAACCCAGAGATCTACTAAAAAACGTTCGGACACCGTGAGCGATTTTTGTGTGAATCGGAAGATATATAATTAATCCATCCATGTCGGTAGATGTAATAATTGAATAACCAATGTAAGACAAATATCACCTGTCTTCCTGCGACCACGGATGCTGAAAAGCGTTCGAAACGTCAGGTTCAACAAAATAATAAAATACGCAATATTTCCGTTAAAAAATGTTTAATTCAATGTATATCAATCGCGAAAACCTAAGACAATACTAGGAGACTATATTGTTGAGAAATTGAGTTCTGAAGTCATCATATAAAAGACAAGTATTGAGGTCTCCCATTATACCATGCTCATATTTATGAGACACATTCTCAAGGACAACTTCGAGAGGTTATTAGGTCTTCGTTATTAGGTATTCGAGAGGTTAGAGGAGATTAGGTCTGTATATGGTGTAACGTGACATCTGGAAAGAAAGAGCTATTCAATAGAACCAGTATAATTGCAAGGAGATTGCTGGATGATTGAGCAGGAAACATTACCATGAATGTATACACACACACTCCCCACCACCACTAGCCCCAACACGGTCATTACGAAGTAACTTATAGCCAGGAAGTAAGTACAGAGCTGTAGGGAGAGATGGTTTTAACCATGATTCGGAAACAAGGATACCTACAGTCGACTACGCCATTTTCAAACGAGGCCAATAAATCGGAGTGGTGACTCACTACACTCTGTGCATGTATGTGCACAACGCTGAAAGACTTATTATAGTTAGATAAAACAGAACGCAAGTTAACATTCAGCGTCTTTTGTGTTATCACTAAGAACACCACCGGACTCGGAACAGGAGTACAAATCATAACCATCGGACTCGGAACAGGAGTACAAATCATTGTCACTATTTAAAGACATGTAAAATAATAATAATAAACATAAAATAAAATCTATGTATAAATACGTTACCTATTTTATACCCACACCCAATTTGGTTGATAGCAGACTATTACAATTATTTTACATAGGTTTCATACCTTAAATGTTATATTCTTAAACAAAGATTGTGGAAATAGTTCAATTGTAAATAATTGCAAATGCAACTATTTGATATTATACAATGGCTACAAAAGAAAACACACTAACAAAGAAGCAGATCAAACTTTAAAATTTAAAGTATCCGAACGCAACCATACCATGAACGCAACTATCCGATCTTCTTCCCGCGCTTTTAACGAGTGGCACTGTTGTTATACTTGAAAGTTTTACAATTCAGTATAAAATTAGTTTTATGTGACAATTTTGATAGTATTTTGTAACACAAGTGCTGGTGAAATTATACTACAATGAAAAGACTCAAATATAACACATTTATGCACTTTTTGGAAGACGTAGCAGTCAGAACCCGTTATATACGTATTCCCATACATTTCGCGGTCGTATACGACCACCCGGGTTTCGAAGGGTTAAGATCATGAAGATAACCTGCCAAAAATCACTATCGTTATACGGGTGTTATTTTACTGCAGGATTAGGTCTGGGTACCCTTGCCAAGTATTTTTTCAGCACAGTTCTTGAAGACTTGGCTGTATGGGCAACGCTAGATCGCTTTTCCTTTCCCCTCGGGGATAAAGAGAACCAAAAAAAAAACAACCTTCCGTCTTTCGTACGCATGGCATGGACTTCTTCCCGCGCTTTTGACGAGTGACATTGTTGTTATACTTGAATTTTTTACAATTCAGTATAAAATTAATTTGGTGTGACAATTTCGATAGTATTTTGTAACATAAGTGCTAGTGAAATTATACAGTAATGAAAAAACTGAAATATAACACGTTTATGTACTTTATGGAAGATATGAATAAGTTCATCAAGAAAACCTTGCAAAAATCACTATCGTTTTCCGGGTGGTATTTAACCTGGGTTGATTGGGTTGAGATACCCTTCCCAAGTATTTTTTCAGCACAGTTCCTGAAGCTGGAACATAGAATTAAGATTTTCAAATGGTTCTAAACTGAAGACTTGGCTGTATGGGCTAGATCACTTTGCCTTTCCATTAGGGATAAAAGCAACCAAAATAAAAAAATCGTACGCATGACAGATGATAGAGGTAATTATTGTATTGTTTTGTTTGAAAAATCACAGTTGTTAATGTTATTATATATTAACATTAAATTGTAATGTATATGTCTTATAATCATACTAACCTTTGTTTGTTATGTTAGTGTATGACTATTATTTCAGGCATGTCAACGGAGCGTCATAAAGTCTACACCACTTGCTAAACTGTTTAATATACTGTACACTCGCAAAGCCACTTCTTAGCAGTCACATACTTAGTTAAATTATGAACTAACATATGAAAGCTCTGACATTGGTGAGAACACCAGGATCGTCATAAAGAATAATAATAACAGTTGTTATATTTCCTTGTTTTCTATGCTTCACCTTCACTCCTCAGATTTATAGGTGGCATTGACCTGGATTCCGTTACACCACATCTTTGCTGGGAATGAAACGGCTGATAGGTGTGCTAAAGAAGCAATTCATTTAGGCATTTACAAATACTACATCAACTTCTCCAGAGAACTTAGATTGCAGGCTAATATACGGTTTATGAGAGTATGGGATGGGCTAAGACGAGGAAAATTGCAAAATTTTACTCCAAAATCCAAACTGACATCCCTTTGACAAACATCTAACATATGCTATTATAAAATTACGTCTTGGCCATGTCTGTTCCCCGGTGTTCTTAGCTAGAATAAAAATTCTTAATTGATCCTTATGCCAGTGCAGTTTGGAAGAAGAAACACTTGAACACCTTTTCTTTAATTGCCCAAAATTCTAGGTATCTTTGTATGACATGCTCCCTCACAATATAACCCGTCCCGTTAATGTCCCCTATCTACTCATCTACTCACCCTGGAGTATTCTCCTTCATTTATTTTTCTTTATTTCAGTTTTGGTCAAGTTCATTAAAATTTATAATATCTATCTGTGAGTCTATTTACACTCATGTCCTTTTGTTAAGTATTCCATGTTAGGTCACCCTCTTTATTTCATATAAAATAAAAATGTATAGTGAATGTACCATAATATAAATATGATACTACCTGTTCAGGAAATATTAAAAGTAAATAATACCCACTTTCAAAGGTAACAATATAGTTACGAAAACTTTGCTATATGTAGCATTACTTACTGGTCCAAATGAATACACTATATGTTGATCATGCACTGGGTACAGGCAACTGCGAAGCCAAACTTTGCAACTTTGCTGTGGATACAATCTTGTGACGAGTCTTGTCTGGTAGTTGGACGACCACAATCCCATCTGAAGGCCAGCAGTGTTTGATCCCAAAATGTTTCCTTGAAGCTATAAACACCGATACCACACACCAGACCAGAACCCTTCAGGGAAGTTTTAGCATTCCGAATCATTAACCAGTATAGAAAGCATGTGAAACGGACGAGGACAGGTCTAGATTTGTCTTTCTTAATGCCAAGTCCATAACAAACCTCGATTCCAGGCTGACCAATATCAGGCTTCATAGTTTCAAGTAAAGCGCTTCAATAGTTTACCAACAAAGTCTTCAGATTTGTCAAGACAAGATTGGCTTTCCTGCCGATCCAGTTCTTCCATAATGAATTCCATTTGTGCCTTGTGCATTGAAATGACCTTTCACACAAATGTTTTGAAGTGATGATAGTCTGTAGATAGTGAATTGACCGTGTGTGGAGCACCGGATGTTGTACTGCTGGCTGCTGGGTCAGAGTCGGACTCCAATTCCCCCATCCTAGTTGTGATCAGTAGACCCTGTTGTCTCTGTGCACTGCACTGACGTCACGATAGAATTATTGTAAACATCAAAATAGAAATGCAATTTATACAGGAAAACATGTCTATTTTATCAGAAGCTACCAAACCAAATTAGAAAATCAATCTTGTGGAGTCAATTTCAATTGTAACTAATGTGACGAAGCAGTTTTCAAAGTTAATTTTACATGAAAAAGGTTTCTCATGTTTATAAAAGCTGACTACCGTTTTAATAATGTTAGGTTTCATATGTTGAAAAGATTGAAATGCTTAATAGAGGCCATACCATATTGCTTGAGTGTGTCATTTTTAAAATGGATTTTTTCAGATAGAAGATGCAGCCTAACAGAAAAAAATTTAGAACAACTCATAATTTGCTATGCTGCAATAAAACAACTATAATGAATATATAATGAATAACGATAACCTGAACGAAAAAGGAAACGTGTATATTATTCATTTTAGTAGTACCGAAGATGGTTGTGTAAATATTGAAAAACCAGTTTAAAAATTTTAATTGCCATTATTTAAAAAAAATTACGTTGTTTGTCACTGCACCGACAACAGTGCACCGAGATACCGGGGTCTAGTGATAAGTGTTACCAAATCAGCGATAATTTAGTTAAGCTGGTCTGCAACATGCTTACTACGTATCTATGGTGATGTGAGTAATAGTTTAAACATGCCAAGGGGTGTGGATTAACGTTTTACACTAACATAAATAAATTTAAGTTACATATTTATTATTGAAATAAATAAGCAAGAGGTAAATTTCAATATGTTTATACTTTAACTACCCACGGTAAAAAAACGCACGACGAAAAAGTTTACCCACTATTAGGTAGTAATTGTTACACTAGAATTACCTTATATAGGTAACTGTTTTGTGCCTGTAATACTACAAATATGCCATATAAAATACTAAATTAAAACCATTATTCAACGTTATGTAGAACACACATTGCAACAGCTACCATTACCTACAAATAGTCTAATCGACGATTTTTACACGACCACTCCACCAAAAAAGGTCTTATAATTGCTATATTTATTGCATCCTGATTTAGAGTTAAATAAAGTGGGCCCTTTTCCCTTCGAGTAAACGTTATGACAACATTTATCTGATTAACTTAATGAGCCTAAATTAGAAACCAAAACGTCTCGATCTAAAAATGTTTATGTTAGGCTATGACAAATGATTGGATTGAACCGAGTGGCAACCTTGTGTAGCCGCAGTACTTCCCTTGTAGCAAGTACATGTTACCCAGCAGGCTGGCGAGGTGGCGGTATGTATGCTGTAGCGATTACTAAGTGGGTGGTATCAAAATTAGTGAGCTTGTAGTGGTATCATCGCCGGCGCTCCATAAACTTACCGCATTATATAGATTATATCGTTTTTATCTATACTGCATAAAAATGTGAGTATCTACCAGGCGCAAGTTGAACAAATAATTTATATTTTATAATCCAGTAATAATAGGTATTTGCTTATTTATATAACATTGTTTATGGTAGCTGTAAACAATGTAACTACTACTGTACTGTACTTACTTATCTTATTGGGTTATTAGCACTACCACACTTGTACCTTCGAGCGTTGAATCATGTATAATTGACAATCAGTCACTCAGTAAAAGGCCATACAACAAGACGTGTTCCTAAAATTAAAATTACCAAAATGCGGTACAATAAGCTGGGAGCCACTGGAATTGAAGTCTCTGAATTAAGCCTGGGTGGTGCAACATTCAGTGATATTTACGGGTAAGTATGCTTCATCTTATTACCATATTAATCGTACAATGTATGTATGTAATACGTAGATAACGTTTAACACTTCTTTAATATGTTATTTATATCTATCTATCTATAACTTCACGCCAAATTGTTTTATTTTGTACTACTATCGGGCTACGGCTGTTTGCATCGCGAATAGTATATCCGACTTGTGTTCGTGTATAGTGAGGTATGTAAGGGCCGTGTTATGTGGAGCTCGTTTCTCTGCCTATCCCGCGTGGGTCTTGGCGAGAAGATCAAGTAGCTTGTGTTCTTACTGCAGCAATTCTGGTAAACTTGCTCAAAACTGCTATTATATATATTTTGTTTTTTCCATTCTATCTATCTATAACTTCACGCCAAACCCCTTGCGGGGTAGGCAGAGAGAAGCGAGCGCCACGTGACCCGATCCTTACACAGCTCACTTGCTTCTTTCACATTTCATTGCTCTTCTCATGCACGCTCGCAAGTTTCTAGGGTTCCTGACATAACCATCTGATAGAACACAACCAATTTAGTCATGGTAGGAAAGTCTTGGCCTTCCTCGGCTCCTACATCTTTCCACTTTTACATTGTATATCTGCTTCATCATTCCTTCATCCTGCATTCTTTCTATATGGCCGAACCAACGACGGAGCATGCCTCTTCTTCTTTTAACACCGACGCTCTCTTTCAGGCCAACTCTATTCCTAACATCATCATTGCGAATACGGTCAACAAGCGTTACGTTACAATTTTGCGTAACGCTCGCATTTCGACAGCGTTTATCCTACTTTCATGCTCTCTCTGCCATACCCAGCTCTCGCTTCCATAAGTAAGCGTTGGGACCAGCACTGCATTGTGTATAGCGTTACAAGGTAAAAGGTACAACTTACTATCTGACTCAAGTTTACTGCGAAGAAGTTCAGTACGAACTAGATGTTGAAGCGAATTATACTCACATACCAACACTTGTTATGAGAGATAGTCACACTGAGTAGGTACTTCTCATTCTCTATTGACGAGTACAATATTTATTTTCCATGTTTTTGAGTTACATATACAATAATTTTAGTATTAAGAAAAAATATACAAAACGACGTTATATAGATATTTACACCGAAACTTTGTGTGCTACCAATTAGTTCATGTGCACTAGTGGCGGCCGGCGCACCCACCGACTACCGTTAGTAGATGCTTTCGCTGCCTTGGCTACTCCAGCCGTCTCTGTCTCGACTGAAATACGAACCGCATGTACCCGCAACAGTGGGCAACCCTCCGGTCGTCTCTGCGATACGTGTTTTGCCTCTCCACGAGTCATCCATAGACATGAGAATGCATCGTGACGAAGCGAAAAATGTACCGTAGATTTAAAGGCTGTCCTTCGCAGAGGTGACCGCAGCAGCTGAGGCAGAGGCGACAGAACTGCCATGACAGTGACGGCAGGCATCTACTTTAAGTATTGGGTGGGTACCGTTGGTGCTAGTTTGCATATAAACTAATTGGTAGCGGAATCACAGAAAATACTTTAGGTCAAATTACCTGCAAAACTAAACATTATTTTTTTGTGACTATGAAATATGTTAAGAGCAAAGACTAGATTGTGAACAAATAAAATCAAGCGGAATAACGCCACTAGTATTAAAAACACGAAAGGTCGTGATATTTTAATGTCATTGCCACATCTTAGATGTTTGTACGCAATCACACATAAACGTTTGAACAAGTTTGACACATACATAGAACATGTTCGGGCTTAGCAATGAAACTATTTTTTATCCAGCAAGTACATAGAGCCGCTTTTTAAACCGGGCAGCAGCTACTAGAAATCTAGCCTTGATCGTATGTCGGAGAGATTAAGGTTATATGTAGCCAATTATTTTTTGCGTATTAGTAATTTTAATACTTACCTACTCATAATGTTATTGCTCGTGTGAAAGTGACTTGCGAAGGGAGTGTCTGAAATCGAGCTCCGTATAGGGGTGACTAAATTAAGGTCATTTCAGTTCCACTAAACTCAAGCCTGTTAATTATACCAATTGCTGGGCTCCGCAATATCTGAGCCCCTCGTTTTATTGAATTTACGTGCCAAAATAACCATCATTCGGTAGTCAAAACATTGCCTGTTTGCAATTATAGTTCCCGCAAAGATATAATTGAAAATAAATTGAAGGCATTGGGATTTTTTGTATTTGTATCTGTACCGAACTTCAGAAGTCATTTTTCGCGCATACCTGTATAATTTTTGTAGCTGTAAAATGATGATAAAATCAAACAAACTTGGGAAGAAATTTGGGTTCGAACTTGAAATTTTGCATAATGCCTTCCAGTTTTCCATGTGTATCCCACTAAATAACATTCATGCTAAGAAAGGAGTTCAAAAAACTCCCGCGGAAGACGCATATTCCAAGTTTTTTTATGCCACTAAGGTGGTAATCAGACATACGGCCTAGTTACTGTTGCAAATGGTATTTTACCTACTATCAACCATATGTTTGATTGCTATTTCCACCCGAAATTTATCATAAAATTTATGGTTTAATACATTTTCTATTTTTAAAAACCTCACTTTGAACTACTTTGTATAATATGCCACCAGGCAAAATATACTTCTTTGTCATCTTATCAGTACAACACAGATTCGGACGAAAACTCTCTCTAGTCGGGTAGTAATAACAATTAGATAATGATCATAAACGATTAGTATGTATGTACCTGTTCGCCGCCACTTTTCTGCTGATAATCCGTTATCCGCGTGACTTTGAAGTGTTCTAAAGTCAATGAAGAGCGTAGGTACCTATCTGTTTGTTTATCGATCGATATTTCAAATAAAATTTATCGTTTAATTACATTATTAATTGTCCTCAAATTTAAAAAGAATGTACAGCTAAGTTAACTGTGCTAATTTTTTTTATATTTTACTAGACTCTCTTAACTCTTACCTACGTACCAGAGGGAGACTTTGTACAAAAGTCGCCTGCATGGGTACCTGTGTCTCACCTATTTCTACGGCCAAGTGCTATATTTATATAGCTGTGTTCCGGTTTGAAGGGTGAGATATGCAGAAAAATTACTGTGTACTGTGACGAAACAGCCTTAGGTCACAAGATTGGCAGCGCTCGAGTAACATCCCCGTGGTATTGCGAGCATCAATAGACAGCGGTAACAGCTTACCATCTTATGCGAGCCGCAAGCTTGTTTGCCAATCTAGTTGTATAAAAAATAACTCCAATTTAATCTAAATTAAATATAAATGACAAATACTTGTTTCGTTGACCGTACACTAATTCAATTCACATTAATTTCATGTGATAAAAAGCAGAAAAATTTTCGATAGAAATCAGTCTGAACTTTATCGGGGCAAATGGACATAGCATCGAGTTTTAAAATTAAGCCAAATTAAAAAGGAACAAATGCTTCTTTTTCTGTATATGGTACGCCATATCGTCGTCAATTGTAGACAGTTTTATTGGGCACCTATTGGGGTACTAAAATCCAATATGTGCGGTTTACACGAGTCCTAATTATTATTTCCGTCGCAGTATGAGAGAACAGACGAGGCCGATTATATTCAATCAAGATTATGTGCTAATCCATTTTAAGTAGCGTCATTCATTCACACGTAAATGTAAAAATCTGTCAGTTTCATATTCAATTTGCATCAGATATTTATTTACCTTCCTTATATATAAGTTAAACAAAAATATTAATTCACTGCATCATACGGAGCTAAAACTGTAGACACTATGAAAAATATAGTCGGGTCAAAAGAGAAACTAAGGAACAGACACAGTTGTTAATATTTTAAATAATATATAAATATATTTGTCGGAGTTAGGTAGACCGAGAAGTTGAAGAATAACTTGAGTATGCTTTGGTGCATCAGAATAACGAAGGAAGGAAGGCCATTACATGATGGCGAAAATATTGTATTAAATGCTTCCTGAAGAATCCAATACATCCTAGATTCGATATACGACTGGAAATCGTTGGTGAATTCAGGTTAAATGTTTATGAAAGTCAAGAAGCTTGCGAAAAGGGCATGAAAATATAAAATTTATATTATATTATGATATGCAGTTGTATAGGCTACTGCTCAGCATTTAATTATTTCAAATAATGTATAATAAAATTAAATCCGCCACCCGTTACCGAGTAGCTAATAATGACTACAGTAGCAGGTAGCGATTTCGATTCTCGCACAAGATAAGCATTTGTGTTATACTTAGCAATGTACGCCTTTGGGGGGTAGTCAAAGAGAGTCGGTTAACTAGTAACCAAGCTATTCTTAGCAATTACTTAATCCTTCCAAACCCGGGTGGTCGTATACGACCGCGAAATGTATGGGAAAACGTATATAACGGGTTCTGACTGCTCAATTGGCATTGCGTAATTCATTCGGAATATTTATTTCTCATATCTTGCACATTTTATAATACTATGCATTTTTTTATTACATACATTATCTTTATTAGAAATGAAAATATTTTATTACCCGATTGGAGGAAGGGTGTGGTTTTTCGGTCGTGTCTTGTAGGTATGTAGCATGTAATAAATGTACTTTATTACCCCGTAGGTATTATCTAAATTTCTAGAGGGATTTAGATGATTAAGGTATTGTTAGATTCGTCTTAGCAACCCAAGTATCTTAGAATATGTAAATCAAGAAAAAATCTAAATTGCAAATTTTGGGTGCGATTTTGTGGAGTATTTCAAAAAATCGGCCAAGTGCGAGTCGGACTCGCGTACGAAGGGTTCCGTACCATTATCTATAAATACGGCAAAAAAATCATGTTCGTTGTATGGTATGAGCCCCCCTTAAATATTTGTTTTATTTTAATTTAATTATTTATTCTTAAAGTGAATATAGAACTAAATATTCTGTGAATATTTCAAGCGTCTACCTGTTGCCGTTATCAATATCGAGCAAAAATGAGCAAAAAAATCACGTTTGTTGTATGGGAGTCCCCTTAAATATTTATTTTATTCTATTTTTTAGTATTTGTTGTTATAGCGGCAACAGAAATACATCATCTGTGAAAATTTCAACTGTCTAACTATCACGGTTCATGAGATACAGCCTGGTGACAGACGGACGGACAGCGGAGTAATAGGGTTCCGTTTTACCCTTTGGGTACGGAACCCTATAAAGATACATTTGAACTTCATATATTAATTAAGAAGGTTTTCTGCGGTTTTGTGGATCTTGAGAAGGCATTTGATAGGGTTGTGCGAAAGGAACTGTGGTGCATATTGCCGAGATATGGGATTGACGGCTCACTGCTCCGTGCTGTGCAGTCCAATTACAAGGATTGCTCAGCATGTGTGCGAATAGATGGCAACATGTCACCCTGGTTTGATGTCAAAATTGGTGTCAAACAGGGTTGCATGTTGTCTGCTAGGCTGTTTATTCTGTATCTTGATAGTTGTCTACAGAGAATAAGATCGACGAATGTAGGATTACGCATGGGTGACCTAGTGGTGAACTGTCTGCTGTATGCAGATGATGCCGTCCTGTTAGCAGAAACACCATCTGAGCTGCAAACACTAGTCACAATGATGAAAGACGAATGTATGAAGGAAGGCTTACTATTGAATGCGAAGAAAACAAAGATTATGGTATTTGAAAGAGAAGAAACCAGAACCAATGAAAGAATTACGGTAGATGATGAAGTGTTGGAACAAGTGAATGAGTTTGTATATCTTGGATGCGCTTTCAGCAGGGATGGAAGGTACACCGCAGATGTGGAAAGGCGAGTGAGTGCTGGGAATAGTGTGAATGGAGCGTTGGGAAAACTTCTTGGCAGTAAAAACCTGAGCCAGAAGGCGCAGCTGGCTATACACAATGCAGTGCTGGTCCCAATGCTTACTTATGGAAGCGAGAGCTGGGTATGGCAGAGAGAGCATGAAAGTAGGATAAACGCGGTTGAAATGCGAGCGTTGCGCAAAATCTGTGGTGTAACGCTTGCAGACCGTATCCGCAATGATGAGGTTAGAAGCAGAGTTGGTCTGAAAGAGAGCGTCGGTGTTAAAATAAGAAGAGGCATGCTCCGTTGGTTCGGACATATAGAAAGAATGCAGGATGAAAGAATGACGAAGCAGATATACAATGCAAAAGTGGAAGGATGTAGGAGCCGAGGAAGGCCAAGACTTACCTATCATGATCAGATTGGTCGTGTTCTATCAGAAGGTGATGTCAGGAGCCCTAGAAACCGGCGAGCGTGCATGAAAAGAGCAATGAATGTGAAAGAAGCGAGTGAGGTATGTAAGGATCGAGTCGCGTGGCGCTCGGTTCTCTCTGCCTACCCCGTAAGGGATTTGGCGTGAAGTTATAGATAGATAGATATTAATTAATATGGATATCAATTTTTTTTTTATTAATATAAATTTATAAATTGGTAACTTAATAAATAAAAAACACTAGTGGTGAACTAAAAAGGTCGGAATAACATTCTTACGCTTATGCACTGCTTGTAAAAAATTGTACGCAGTCGGGAATTTAATTATTTTTATTGTTATGTATGCTTATTTATATCGGAAACTTAACGGCCTAATATTTCTTTACTTCAAAATGTGTTCTATTCTATTATAATAGTTCTGAATTTGCTCTTGTTTGAGTGCTCGTTACGCTTTTCATACTAGCTGAAATGCAGGTGAAGCAGCGTCGACCATAACCTGTTCATAGACGGGTTTATCTATGTCGAGCTTTTCTATGCATTAGAGGGCACGTTTAGCGGTCGGACCCAGCTGTTGTCGATAGATCACAGTCGTTAAGTCAGTTGCCTTCGACCGCAACTCGAAAACACTGGCCTCCGCCAATCACTGAACAGCGTGATGGAGTATGTTCTAAACCCCTTCGGTTACATTGAGACCCGTACCCCTGCAGTGGGATGAGTTAGGGTTGGTATAGTAGTAGTGTAGTAGAATTTGGTCCCTCATAAATTTGATAAATATATGACCATTCTGACCATTAGTTAAAAAGTTGTTTATAAGAAACTGTCAAATCCGACTTTGTTCTGGATTGTGTTTTATTAACGATCCGATTTGGATTTCTGATTCATAAGCGTAATTTCCGTAATAAGCGTAAAGATGATAGATCCCAAATCCCCAGAGGGCCATCATATTTACAGCCAAAACCAACTTCATCTGCATATGGTGCACCCTGCTAATTTGTGAGGGGGGAAAAATAGGTTGGGCACAGTAATATAGAATAAGTAACATGCCTTAGGAAGTATATCCACTTTACAGAAATTGCGTGTATATCAGTTGTCTACTACCTATAACATAAGCTTCGCATACTTTGGGTCTGGATGGATGATAATATGTTTGCATGACGCTGTGTAATTTGTCCTAAGATATTTATTATTATTTTATAGTGATTTAAGTCACTCGTTTTTAGAAATATAATTTCTTGGACATACGGGTTTCCTCACGATGTTTTACTTCACCGTCGCGAAGCAAGTGATAATTAAATATGTACATAAATCCGAAAATACGTATTTCTATATATACGTAACGGGATCGTTGAATAATAGGTCGGTTCCTCCACTATCCACTGAGCTGTCATACCTAATATACTTATATAATATATATAGTATAAGTACTTTTCACTTATTTTTCAGAGTCTGGAATGAAGACAAAAGTATCCAACTGATAAAAGAGTCTTTCAAACGAGGAGTTAACTATATTGAAACTGGTCCCTGGTACGGACAGGGTACTTCGGAGCGAACGGTTGGAAAGGTACTATCACGGGGCGGGAAAGGAACTAGTTTTTTTAAAAAGAAAACTATTTATTTAATACACGAAAATAATGTAATAAAGAAATGTAGAAAATGACTTGTTTCGACAGCAGTCCCAACCCTAGTCTCCTATTGCATTGACGTCAATGCAATAGGCGACTCAGCAGTGTATTTTATAATACTTTGTCATACAGGCCGATATAACAATACATTTGATACTTTGTGGCGGAGTGATTAATAACGCTACTATTATACCAATGATCGTGCGTTCGATTCCCATACAGGACAAACAATTGTTTTAAGAGAGGTAGGACGTATCAAAGCAGCCCGTCTGGTGAAGTACCTCCACCTTACAGGAAACCGCGGCCAAATAACAACTTCCTGCAGGAGAGTCGTTATATTCTTGCGAGTGTGTGAGATTAAGCTCATAAGGAGTTGTGTTAGCAGTAGAGGTGGCATCGCGCGAGGGATACTTAATATGTTGCAAGCGCAACATATTAGGTATCCTTTAAATGGCAACCGCTTTACATCAATACCGTACCGTACGCATGCAAGCCTCGCGATGTTGTATAAAAAAATTCATAGTCACTATTTCATAGGTTTATGTACCAGTCACTCCGTTTATATAAATTTGCCACTTGAGTATATTATGTGAGTATCAGGTGCACAGAGCCACAATTAATGCTTAAAAATTCATGCGAATATAATGTTTGCTGCTATAACATAAGGTGCATGGTAGTGGTGGTAGAAACTTACTGGTATCCTCGAGTCACTCTCAGACTCACAACAGCCGTCAAAGTTGCCATTATTTGGCTGTAATTTCCTGTGAGGTGAAGGTATTTCCCGAGACGGTCTGCTTTTGTACTCCTTACCGTCCTTAAATACACCCTAACCAAGACAAACAGACATGTTCATGCACAGAAATGTTTGTCCTCTATGAATCGAACCCTCGAGCCTTGGTCTCAAAGTAGGTTTGCTAACTACTCCGCCACTCGTCTAAAGTTACTTATGAGTATTTGTGAGGAATGTTGGTGTATGAAAAAGTGGAACAAGTGAATGAATTTGTGTACTTAGGTTCTATGTTTACGAGAGATGGAAAATTTGAGAGCGATATTGAAAGAAGAGTGAAAGCAGGAAACCGTATCAATGGTGCGTTGTACTCCGTGGTAACAAGCGATAACATATCGAGCAAAGCTCCCCTTGCTATTATTCAGGGTATATTAACGCCAACATTGATGAACGGTAGTGCAACATGGGTATGGCAGAAGAAACATGAAAGCAGGATGAACGCCGTAGAAATGAAAGCGCTGAGGAGTATGTGTGGAGTGAGAATGGTTGATAGAATAAAAAATAGCACGATACGAGAACTTTGTGGAATGAAAATTGATGTAGTGACAAAAATTGAAAAAGGTAAGCTGAGATGGTTTGGTCATTTATTTGATTTATTCATTTGAATGAATGACAAAAGAGTTACGAAAGAAGTGTATCAAGCAAGAGTGAATGGTGATGTCGGGAGGGGCCGCCCTAGACGCAAACATATAGATCAAATTGGCGATGTGTTGAAAAAGGGCCAAATCAAAAGTACCCAAAACCGAAGA
Organism: Pyralis farinalis; assembly: GCA_947507595.1. Lineage (NCBI taxonomy): Eukaryota > Metazoa > Arthropoda > Insecta > Lepidoptera > Pyralidae > Pyralis > Pyralis farinalis. The sequence continues at coordinate 32,425,405 of OX382265.1, forward strand.
GCGTGCATGAAGAGGTTGATGAATGTGGAAGAAGCGAGAGTGGTATGTTTGGATCGGTGCACCTGGCATTCTATAGTCTCTGCCTACCGGAGACAGGCGTATTGATATGTATGTATGTTGGTTTATCTCAAACATAGTTAAAAATATTGTTTCGTATTTTTCAGGCGCTGAAAGACATCCCTAGGAGTTCATACTACATTGGTGAAAAAGTTGGTCGATATGAGATGATAGTAGATAAAATGTTCGACTTCAGTGCTGAGAAAGTTGAAGCCAGTTTGGAGAACTCGTTGAAACTCCTTGGTTTGAACTACGTGGACGTAATTCAGGTTGGAGTTATAAATGTTTTTCTTATTACGTAGTGTGGCAAATAATAAAAGGGTGACATCAAACACTCGTAGGAACATAACCGCCGTGAAGCTGTCCTTTACCTGCAGTCTTCTGTGAGATTATTAATTTATTTAAATTGGCACTGACCTATATTTATTGGAATTTACAACGACGAAATTCACATTACACATTTCCCCTTAATTCCTTTCGAGTCAAAGGAGTGTGTATGATAATTTTATTTGCAAATAAATTTGCCATACACGGATGCTATAAGAAAGGGTTTTCAAAAATACCATGAGAACACGTACGAAGACACAGGATTCCTCTATACATTATGAGTGCGATTGAGTGAGGTCACTAAGAAATCGGTGAAGGGTTGCTGTATTAGTCGCGGTTGTGATTTTTTTTATATACAACGTTGGGAGGCATACAAGCATACGGCCCATCTGATGCCCACGAACGTCTGCAATACACCAAGTATCACTCGCGAGATGCCACCTCTGCTGCTAACACAGCAACTCCTTAGGAGCTTACTGGTGACCTCACTCACACGCAGGTACACAACAGCCCTCTAGAGAGTTGTTATTTGGCTACGGTTTTCTGTGAGGTGGAGATACTTCCCCTGACGGGCTGCTTTGATGCGACCTACCTCTTACAATGTGATAAAATGCTTGCGATTCGCGCTACCAAGCGTCCACAGGCCATGATACCAGCTACAGTTCTGTTGACCTGTGTTCTTGTTTATCATCCGACGTAGTATGAAAAAGGCTATCTCACATTATTTCAGGTACACGACCCAACGTTCGCTCCGGACATTTCAATAATTCTGAAGGAAACGTTACCTGCGCTCGAAAGAGCTGTAAAAGATGGCAAAGCGCGTTACATCGGCATTGCCGATTACGATCTTGACCTGTTGAAGGAAATCGTGGAAGAATCAGAGGTTAAGATATCTACGGTTCTAACGTTTGCGAAGTCCACGTTAATAGATAACCGGTTGCAGAATTACACCAACTTTTTTAAGGTGAGGCTGAGAAAAAGTTTCTCCTACTAATAGACTTTTTGAAGTTATGTCTCTTTTGGCGCGTATTATCGTTTTGTTTTATAAACGTTTTTGTTCCGTTACCGTAAGAATTTGAGTAATTTACCCTTGACGTTGGCCTACGCTAGGGGCCAATTACCATTTAAATTGAATAATGGCAATTGTAACTGGCACATGCATCTTCTATTACAATAAAATACTGTATACATTGTATCCTCGATCAGACAATTTAACCCTCTGTTTATAACTGAATGGTCGACGATTTCGTTAAGGAGTCGCTGCAAGTCCGGTAGGGCCGTTCAAGTGAAATATAAAATTCGCTAAACATACAGTTGATTAAAAATTGTATCACAATATTGTAATTTATTTATAACTCGTAAAATTAAGCATAAAATAATAACATAGTAAATATATTATAGTTTTTAAAACGAAATTTAAGTGGTAAAAGCAGTCGTTTCTGGAACGTTTCGTTGCCAGAAACTTTCGCAGTACATATTATTCTGTTAAAAAAACTACAGAGTATTTTAAGCAAATATTTTTAATTTTATCGTGAATATTGTGAGTTATTTAGATTTTAATCGAGTGCCTCTTACTGAGAACTGTGAGTCACTCAACAGATCGACGTTTAGCACGTGTGGTTTCCAAATACATTCTGTATTCGTTCACTACTACAGACGTACTATCTCGAATGGAAACAAAAACATGGGCCGCCTCATTAAAGCGACTTCGATGAACTACAAACGTTGGCAGTGGCGGCGCTAGACGTAATGGGACGTCGGCGGCATCAGCCTTGCGACGTCCTCTCATTTTCTAGTCAGAAAGAAAATGTTAAATTATATAAGCTGAATTTATGCACTAATTATTAGTGTATATGACTAATTTTATTTTGCAAGTATTATTGCTAATCAATTAATATAATAAAATGCATGTCGTTAGGCAACCGTCCTCGGAACTTCTGAAACACGTATTCCTTCGGACAGAATTTTTCCTTCTTAAGGTCGGCAGATGATGAATTGGAACCGTCACCACAAAGGAACTAAAATTTACTTTATGGCGAGATTCCAGTCGCTCGACTCTCAAGGTGAAGTTGAGAGTTATTCTTCTTTACATAGCCTACAACCTCCTCGACCTTTGTAGACCAGTGTAGTCTGGAAACTTACAACGGCGTCAATATCAAATAATGACAAAAATCACAAAAATAAATTTGCGAGGCTCCAGCGGGCGCGAGACAGTCGGTGGTCGATGACGTCGCCGACGCTTACCGCTACCACAGAACACTGGCTATATCAGGAGTAAAAATTGTGTCTTACTACCTTTACTAGACGAGCTCGGTGGCACAGTGGTGAAACGCGTTGTTACGCTACTTTGACACCAACGCTCGTGAGTTCGATTCCCACACAGTACAAACATTTGTGTGCATGAACATGTCTGTTTGTCTTGGTCTGGGTATGTTCTATGTATAATAAGTATGTATTTACAAAAAAAAAATTACGTATGTTTATCAGTTGTCTAGTACCCATAACACAAGCTTCGCTTACTTTGGGGCTAGGGGGCGCTGTGTAATTTGTCCGCAAATATTTATTTATATTTATTTATTTACTCCCCGGGAGTTACCTCACGCATGTAGGAACACAACGGCAAGGAATGTTACGTAGTTTATTTCTTCCTTAAGGCATAGTACTTCCAAGTCGGGATGTTTTTTTATTCATTATTGCCTACTGCTTATTTATTATCTCTGTGGCCGGACTCTCGTTCGATAGTTTACAGGGGAGGGGAGGTTGTTATAGTTTTAAAGATGTCCTGGAGCTACTGCCCCTCCAATTTGCTTGTTTTACGGTGACAAGTTCGTATTATTCACGTATTGCCCCCCTACCGCTGCTCTGTCGTAAGATTGAGAACTTAAACGTATGACAGGGTATTCGTTTACGCGAATAATACGGCGAGTAGAAGTAACCCCATGTATTATAGGGTTACTTCTACTAAAGACCGCAGCCAAATAACAACTCGATGGAGAATTGTTCTGTTTGTTAGCATCGGGAGTGCAACAACACAACAACACAAACGGACAAGTTCCTATTTGTTTTGCAAGCATTCATATAACTGTAACTTTAATAGTAACTGCTTCATAACAGACAGATATCTATATTTGTTTGCCATATGATATTATACAAAAACACATTGATGTTTATTTCGTACAAGTACCGATGCAGTTTGGCTTTTCAAGATATACGAACCGATCCTGAATTAAAAAAATAGCACTTCGTATTAGTGAAAGATTTTCAGAACAAAGTTTACCCCTTTATAATATAGTTTATATAATAAAACATGTAAAATAAGTATTGTGCTATAATAAACAAGGTATCGTAAAGGTAATACCTAAAGGAAAGTTACGCAAAGGTTGTAATCGACTAAACCACTCGCGGAGGGAAGCACACACAAACAAGGACTTCATACACCGTCCTCCGTGAATCAAAAATCCTTTGCCTGCCGTGCCTGTTAAGGCAATCGACGCGTACCTATGTATTAGCAATATAAAGAACTAATAATCCAATAGTTTTGTGTATCTTTGTAGAACAAAGGAATCGCTGTAATCAACGGATCCGTCACAGGAATGGGTATTCTCACGAACAATGGACCGCAGGTGTGGCACCCTGCCAGCGCTGAGGTAAAGGCCATCTGCAAACAAGCATCAGACTACTGCAAGGTACGCATATTATTTAAAGTCAACACGTACCGTCAACTTGGGTTGTGTGCTCGTAAAAACTATAACATAATCTGTGGTTGTGGAGAAACAATGTAACGAAATTACTTCGCAAATCTACTCGCCGCTACGGGTCGGGGATAAAGTAAAAAGCGCAGATCTTATTGGTTAGTTACTCGATACTCGCTAAAGCACTACGTTTTGGTGAGTGAGGGGGAAGTTTATCAAGTGGTTATTTTTTTGTGATTTTACTGTACCGCAGCATGATCAGTGTGGTGGTAGCTAATAATGTAAAAATATCAATTAATCAATAGTATGCTCTTGATAAACCTAATTTAAATATTATGTAGTATATGATATACCCAGAGCACTAAAACAAAATAATTAAATAGTTCTAAACGATAGAATGAATGTATTATTTTTTGATTACTCGTGAACCATATTCTATTAATGATTCGACGAGTCCGGTGGTGGAATGGTGGTTGATCTGGGTGTTTTCTATGTATTATAAGTATGTATTTATGAACGAACACTAGGATTATGGTTGATGATGTAGTGTTGGAGCAAGTGAATGAGATTGTATATCTTGGATGTGCTTTTAGCAGCAATGGAAGGTACACCGCTGATGTGGAGAGACGAGTGAGTGCCGGGAATAGGGTGAATGGAGCGTTGGGTAAACTTCTAGGCTGCCGAAATCTGAGCCAGAAGGCACAGCTCGCTGTACACAACGCGGTGCTAATACCAACGCTAACTTATGGAAGTGAGAGCTGGGTATGGCAGAGAGAGCATGAAAGTAGAATAAATGCGGTCGAGATGCGAGCATTGCGCAAAATTTGTGGCATAACGCTTGCTGACCGCGTTCGTAACGAAGACGTGAGAGAAAGAGTTGGTCTAAAAGAGAGTGTCGGTGTTAAGATAAGAAAGGGCATGCTCCGTTGGTTCGGACATGTAGAAAGAATGCGGGACGAAAGAATGACGAAACAGATATACAATGCAAAAGTGGAAGGATGTAGGAGCCGAGGAAGGCCGAGACTAACCTACCATGACCAAATTGGTCGTGTTTTATCAGAAGGTGATGTCAGAAGCCCCAGGAACCGGCGAGCGTGCATGAAAAGAGCTATGAATGTCACAGAAGCGAGTGAAGTATGCAAGGACCGCGTCTTATGGCGCTCGGTTCTCTCTGCCTACCCCGCAAGGGACTTGGCGTGAAGATATACATACATACATACATACATATTTATAATAATAAAAAAAATATTCATCAATGTTTATCAGTTGTCTAGTACTCGTAGCACAGGCTTTGGTGAACTTGGCACTAGACGGCGCTGTGTAATTTGTCTGAGAAAAAATATTTCTATGTTATTATTATTTAAAATTACGATTAGGCTACGGCTCAAAAGGAGAATACTTATATGATCACAATAAATCTCTGTTATTCTCTATGCGTAATATTTAATAAAATTAAAAAGAAAAATGTTCCTATTTACAAGTACAACTGCCTACTTTCAGTCTCAAAACGTGGAGTTGGGTAACCTTGCAACCTGGTTCGCTCTCAATCAACCCGATATCTCCACCAATATCGTCGGCTGCACCAGCCTTGCACAAATTGTAGACTGCCTGAACATAGTTGATAAGGGTATCAGTGACCATGAGAAGAAAGTGTTTGAACATATTCAGGAAAGGTAATGTATGCCCCTTGTCTAGCGTACCTAACTAGTAAATGTTTGTTGTAAGATGCTTTTACACCTTTTCAATGGGTGGCAGACAGGAAGTTGCTGATAGAGAGAGATGGTGACGTTGCCAGTGTCATTATAACCGACGACAGGTTATTCAACATCGACGGCAGGCTGTCTGTGGATGAGTTTATCTTTTTGGAGCTTCTTTGTGCTTCGGAGAGCACGTTAAGCTGTCGGTCCCAGCTGTTGTGGATAGATGACAGTTGTTAAGCTAGGTCAGTGGCCTCCCGGGTATTGAGCAGCGTGGTGGTGTGTGCTCTAAACCCATTCGATTGTAGGAGACCCGTATTCCTGTAGTGGGATGAGTTTGGGTTGGTGTAATACCTAGGTTTTGACGAGCTCGGTGGCTCAGTCGTGAATGACGCGACTTTGACACCAACGCTCGTGGGTTCGATTCCCACACAAGGCAAACATTTGTGAGCATGAATATGTCTGTTTGTCTTGGTCTGGATGTTTTAAGAGAGGTAGGACGCATCAAAGCAGCCCTTCTGGGGAACTACCTCCACCTTACAGAAAACCGCAGCCAAATAACATCTCTCTAGAGGGTTGTTGTGTTCCTGCATGTGAGTTAGGTCACCAGTAAGCTCCCAAGGAGTTGCTGTGTAAGCACCAGAGGCATCGAATGATACTTAATATATCGCAAGCGTTAATAGGCTACGGTACCCGCTTTACATCAGGTAGGCCGTATGCTTCAATGCTGCTCGACGTAGTAAAAAAAAATAAAAAAAAATAGCGGCCTGCCTGAAGTGAAGCGGTCACTTAACATCATTAGCCCGTTACTTACTGCAGCCGTACGCTTGTAACACAAGGCAAGGCTTGTTCATTTCTATTCCGATTGCCAACCCTATAGGTAGTCAGTAGCTTGCAGAAGCTTCTACCTCAATGAGTCACATGAACGCAATAGCTCTCTAAGAAAATATTTGGCTGTGGTTATTAAGCCAACTAATTTCAAAGTGAATTAAAAACATATCTGTGCCTTATCTCTACTTTGCCATTACATATGTGGCAAAGTGAAATACAGCTAGTTGAAGTTGACTTTAAAGCTAAAGATAATGGTAAACAATTTGCCCCTGAGAAGGCTACTACTATAGCTTGCACTACTCTCAAGCACTTACAGAAACAACTGCATTCGTAATAACCTCGAGTCTGCCTACAGACTATAACTCCACATTCGTCAGTGGTAATTATTACAATAACATTGAATATATAAATTGAAGCGAAACCTACTGATGATGTCGAACCGGTGCGGTGTCCGTGCTTAGCTCTATTTCGTCTTCATCACATGCTGATGAGATCGCTCTGAAGATGATCGGACACCAATTACAAATCTTTTCTTGACCATGCATTTGTCTTTCAGATTCTTCAATAACGTAACACTTCACTGGGATGGCGTCCAGTTACAGGAGTACAAGGATGACTTGAAAAAAAAACTCGGGAAATAATTACATCACGAGCTTATTGTGCGTCTATATCACATTATTGCTGTGCTGAATAGAAAAATATTTATGTTTATGATTTTAAAACGATTCCAGTATTTCCTTCGCGTCATGTAACGTGCGCCATCACTTTATGTAAAATAAAACAGTTTTATAAAGTCTCACAATTTATTCAACTTCTTTGGACTATAGCATTATTATTACAGCAAAAGCGCAGAGGGGCTAGTTAATCTGGAACAGTTTATATATTTTAACAAAAACAGAAATTCTATGTATAATTTTAAACTTTTACGGTCGATTTATACAACCTTAAATTTTTTGTAGATGCGGGACTATCCGTGATTTCTTTTCTATTTTTCCAAAATTTCAGCGACGTCTGTCTTCTATTCAGTCATCCCGTGACCACGACAATGTAGCCGAAATATCGAAAAAATAGAATAACAAATTGCGGTAAGTCCCATACCTACAATAGTTACTGAAATTCTATTTATTTTGTATTATTATATTAATAACAAAGAGCTTACTGACACACTTCACGCCACTAGAGAGAAACGTACCTAATTGTTCACTAAAAAGGTACAACTATCGTAAAAAACATACTATTGTTAAACCCATAGTTTTTATAAAATTTAACATAACTTGTAACTTACAATACTACTAGAGTAATTGAAAAGAAAAGTGCCAAAACAGGATATATTCTTCTTTCGTTTAAAGAGTTGCTAAATCTAGGATTAAGAGAACGTTAAATCCGGCTCTACACAACTGGGGAAACATCTCAAGCTTCCAGTCGCCAAATCAATCAGAATCTTGTGCATACCATGCACATTTTTTCGCCTTCATCCCACTGTCTGTATACTAATCGGTCAGACGAATTAAGGTAATAAGAATAAAACGTCCTTCCAATAGGCATTACTTAGTTCTAAGGAATGTCATCAAATTTAACACCTTTGACTCGGAGTTTTGTCATATTACTAAAATGGGAATTTTGTGTCTGGAAAAGCTTGACTCAGACGTTCTATTCTTTCGTATTATATATTGATGTCTAGTAGATCACAGCTTGCTATGCATAACACGGTGCAGATCCGCTGATATCCAGTGACGAGTAAATATGGGTACTAGTGTAACATCTGCTTCACTATTGTATCATCGGCCGTTATAACTTTAACCAGAAGGCACAGCCCAATATACTCAACGCGATACTGCTAATGTATAATGCTTAGGTATGGAAGCGAAACCACGACTGAGATGCGCCCATTGCGCAAAATATGTAACGTAATGCTTCATTGATGCAACGACGATGTCAGACAGTGTCGGTGGTTGAATAAAAAAGCTCGATACAACGAAGCATCCGTTGGTTGTGGAAAGTAAAACTCAATAAAATATAGACAATAAATAAAGATCAATAATCCGAGACGCACCAGAGTGTAAAATCAGGAGTTATGAATGTTAAAGAAGCAACTAGGTACGTAAAAATTCAGTCTTGTGGCAATTGTTTCTCTCTGCCAACTCTGCGAGAGACCAGGCGTAACTGTATAGAGTAACCCCGATTAGGGGTGGACAATTATACGAATTTTATGCAATTTGTTATTTTTCTAAAGTTTCCTTATATTATAGAAAACATATTACAGACAACCCTACTTCAAGCTACATGTGAGGCAATGACCGAAAAATCGTCTAGCCAGTATATGATAACAGGTAAACCATATTGGTATTAGAAATGGAGTTGGTTTGAATGAGTGTTTGTGTTAAAATAAGGAGAGACATACTCCGTCGGACATGTAGAGATAATGCAAGAAGAAAGAAACAGATAAACAGTGTGAAAGTAGAAGGACGTTGTAGGCGCCGAGGAAGACCAAGAGTTAGTTACCAAGATCAAATTGACCGGGTTTTATCATAAGGGGACGTCGGTAGCCCTAGAAACAGACGAGCGTGCATGAGAAGAGCTATATATATATTAAGGAAGCGAGTGAGTTGTGTAAGGCCCGAGTCACATGGCGCTCGGTTCTCACTGCCTACCCAACAAGGGATTTGGTGTGAAGTTATAGATAGATAGGTAAACCATGCGCGTTACATCAGTTTCTTTTGCATATTTATAAAAGCATGCTTATTATACGGTTACGACATATGAAGTGGCGAGGGAATCTGATGCGTAGCATTAATATGTTTCTACATGTATATTTAGTATAAGAGATGTAGGGTTTAACAAATGACTGACTTTTGACTAGTCGTACATATATATATATATATATTTATTTTTCGTACATACAAATATTTTTTCCTCGAGTGGCGCTAGTATCACCGCAGGGAACAACTAAAAGCACGTCAAGCTCGACACATTGTAATTTATACCGATGTTATGCTGTATGTATGAAGAGCTAAAATCCAACTACAAGTGTAAAGCGTCATGTGCTCTTTGCCGTACTTTATAAATTATTTCTCTCTTCTTTTATAAATATTTCTTCTTGATCGTCTTTAACAAATTTGGTGTTAACCTAAGCTTTGATACCTTAGGTTAATACTAAATTTGTTAAAGTTTGTCAGAAACTCACACACAATCGTCAAATAATAAGTGCAGCATTATAATTTGTGGGGCAGTAATGTTAAGATAGACAAAAGTACATCCAGAAGTATGACAAAGCAGTCATATCAAACAGCATACAGTCATAATTTTATTATAAATGAATTATTTTCGTTAACAATCATACCCAACAGTATAACTCAAACTACAAATTGCTATAGTTTATTATGTATAATGGATATGTGATTATTCCATGATCCCACTAAAGTGGTATAGAATTTATGTTTGACAGCTTGAAACCACTCTAGACCAAAAGGCTCGTGATGGAGCCTTCGTTTTATCAAGCCACAATAATTTCTGAGTACAGAGGAAACAAACTCGCAACCGTCACACGCTGTAACGCGATTTCGATTCACGTAAACTAGCATGGTGTTGATAGTTGATGATAGAAATTTAGTACTTACTCTAAAGTACTTTATTATCGATAACCCTTGCTCACTATTATTACAAGTGTGCCCTACGAACTGGGTCAACCATGCAGGGTTCAAATATTTGTACAAAGAAAAAACATCAAAATCGGTCTAGCCATTTAGGAGATTCTTGACATACACACGTAACACGAGAATTAAATATAATAAAATATTGAAATGAATAAATACTACTTTGTAAAAGATCGTGCTTATTTAGTAGTATTTTTTAACAAAGTTACCATCCCTAGTTAGTAGTCAGTTACTAGTTTAGTTAGTCACTCTAGTTCTTTTTTAATTTTTAATATAGTAAATAATTATATTTTTAAAGGTCTATAGAAGTGTCAAATAATACGGGATTCGTATGGTTAAATAAAAAGAAAAATCAGACACAACAAAACATAGAATCATAGCCTATTTTAACATTATACCTTAAACAACGATAAATTATAATATTTAAATTATATAAAGCTATACTGTGTGTGATACAACTATAATATGATATATTAAACAGAAGGGGCAAACGTGAATTCAGAAACAATTTTTGAATGTTTTCATGTTACTTGATACATAAATGTATTCGTAACATCGTCTGCGATCATTAAATAGAATATATTATAGGAATAATAATTTTAAATGGTTTATATTTCTCGTAAGTAGCTCTGCTACTTTATATGGGCCCTTATTTCACATATTTGAAATCCGACATGTGACACTTAATATTTTTATATGTTTTTACACTATTGGCCACAATATGCATAAAAATAGTTTGAAATAAATATTTGGCGCAGAGTTTTTACACTAAATAGATTTTAAACTATTTTTATGTAGCTTAGTTATAAATTTTATTCGCCTTACATGTAGACGCAGTATTATAATAGTATATAATAATTATCCGTATTAATGCAAAAACGAGACTAAATTTTAATTAAATCTTGTTATAAACAATCCGCATCTGGTGTGAAAACAAACTGTGGGAAGCAGGACTTCTACATTAAACATGAAAAACATCCCTGAACAAGAGTAATACTAACACCTCATATGTTTAATTAGAATTGTTCTCTTTCTTCCTTTATTGTGCAGCGTGGGTCGTTTTTTATCTTGGCACATGAAAAGAGCTGATTGATAAGTATAAGAAAAAATATTCAATTAGCAAATATTTTCGATAAAATTAATATTATTATTCAGCTGGGTTGTATAATTTATTTAATCATGATTTGTTACGTTGTTTGTATGTATTTTCTACATCAAACACAAATAAAATTACAAAAATAAAGATGTAGTACATTAGTCACAAATTCACAAAATAACCCGCGCAAAAATGTTGCGATTTAAAAAACATTGTAATGGTTCTTATCATGGAAATATAATGTTCAAAAAGCGATTTAGTTGTGTAAGGACTGAGTAGTATGGCATTCGGTTCTTTCTGCCTACGCCGCAAGAGACTTTACTGATGTGGAAACACCTGTATATATCTGTAGGGCATTTTTATACTCTGGCCATCAGGCATTTTTAATGACAGGTAAAGTTTTACCTACTACTAAATTTAACAATTAAAATAATTAGTTTCTATATTATGTATAAATTATAATTAAGTTAAAAAGGACATCGTATTGTGTATCTTTTCAATTGGACAAAAAATAGAATCTTTACGCAATATTCCTTGCGGGGTCGAAAAAAAGAAGATGATATGTCAAAATACAAATGACTGGATATAACATGCCATATCATCGAACTTTTTTCACCAGAAAACAGCAATAGACATAAAGAAATACATCAATTTGTGTACTTCTTAAATTTGTAACAATTTTGAAGGATCAATCCGTGAACTACGAGCTTTAATAACCGGTGTTACTGACAATAGTTATAAGTCGTAAACTATTATGTATAGACTAAACACTCGTTAGAACAAAGAATACTAAAAATTACAAAAATTCAAATGAATCATAACTATAATTTTAGGCACTTTGCTTGTTATATACCAAACCACATTAATGGTTACAAAACTCCGCTTTATTCAGCTAAAACGTTCGTAGAAGACAGGAATAAATGACAGTATTTGTTATAAAATCTATAGACAATACTATAGAGTACACATCGCTGCTCACTTGATTGTTGCATTAGAACTAAGTAGGTACTTAAGCGAACTATTTCTAGCTGTTTATATCACGTATTATTTTATTGCTGTCGTTTTGATTCTACTCATACCGGATACCTAATGTATTCTAGTAACCCTTTTTATTTTATCAATGGTAGTAAATTTACAAACTTTACCATAAATTGGGAAGGAAAAATATCTATCTAACGAATTCTATGTATATTCGATTCTGCGATTATAGTTCTATCTTATAAAATATTGAATGTGAAAGGCACGGGATGATAAGATGCTAGCCAGCTTCACAAGTGTCTATACAGAGCGCTCCCGTGCTCCAGGGCGATGTAAGCAACACATCAGGAGTACATATACATAGCCCATGTACTTCAACCAAATAATTTGTATAATCATTGTCATTCGTCGCAGTAGCCATTTACTTTATATAGATTTACTAACACAAATAACATTTTATAACATAAACTAGCTACTCGACCCAGCTTCGCACGGGTGATCTAATCGTTACCAAACTTCACAGGATCATCTGCTGGGCTAACCTGAAGATTCACTGAAAATTTCATCAAAATCTGCCCAGCCCTTTTTGAGTCCATAGAGTACATACAGACAAACATTCATTTTTATAATATATGGATAAATGTAGTCATTCATTTTTTATGAATACTTCATTGATTTTTTACAGATCTAATCTGATCCTTACTTCTAATGATAAATCACTCATATCGTCCTACAACACAAGACACTGCTGATTGTAAGCACACAGACTAAGCTAAGCGTAGAAGTCGTTGGAACTCGTTGTCAATAGTACATTTTTGAAGTAAATAGTATTTGTCTTTCATGAGAGAAATCATAGACACGATGATAAACGTATACTAGGAAAAAAAATGCGTGTATTTTCGAACAAGATATGAGTAGAAATAATTTAATGATACAATGAGGGTGTTGTAGTGATCGTCAACAAATGAATTGCCGCATTTTTTAAACGATTTCTATCTTTATAAATAGCGCAGTGCAGATCAGTCAGTATAAAAACAATTAATAATTCAATTAGTACACAAAGATTAAGGACACTTGAAGTGTTTAGGTGGTGAAATATCATGTTCATTAAATGTTTTATATATCTACTGATGAGAACACTTACAGCGATACAATAATACAACTTATGCTACGCACGCATAATATGATCAACTGTGTAAATGGGCGCACGATGTTGGTTTAGTTATCAACTCACAAAAGACAAAGTTAATGCACATACATTCACCTAAAACACAGTGAACACTGAGCCAAAAGTCGTGTCCCATGATCACGGAACCTTACACAATCATACTAAACATTGTTTCTGTCCAAATATAGAATTAATTGAACAACATATGTATATCGGATTGATAATTGATAGCAGATTCAATTGGGGACCACATAAAGATTATATATGTAATAAACTCCGCTCAGTAATTAGTAAACTTACAGTGTTGAAATACAAATTACCATATAAAACGCTTAGAATGTTGTACATGGCTCTAGCTGACTCTGTTATCGGTTACGGTTTGAGCAAATAGGTCCTATATGGAAGATATTTACAAACTACAAAGAAGAATATTGAAAATGATTGTTCCTAAACATATTAAAGAAAAATTCCAAAATGATGATGAGGCTCTATTCAGATATTGTAATGTAATGAACGTTCATGATAAAATTATTTTTTCTATATTAACAGAAGTACCTCATACCTATATAATACCTTGGTAATTAAAATACGCTCAGGTAACTTAAGGCAAAACGTACACTTCAATAGATACGTTCTTCCAAAAACAAATAATTTATATGGATATAGACTCTGTATCAATTTAATTCCTACATACCTAAACGAGCTACCAGAAGAAATACATAACATGTACATAAAAAACGGAAGGTATGTGTGAACAAACACACAATGTTACTGCTAGATGCTAGGTGATATGGTCAGTTTATAGATTTTTTTTTTCATTTCATGTAACTGTGATTCGCCGTGTCACAGATAAGGCTGTATATGTAATGTGTATGCTAATATGATGTGAATAAATAAAAAAAAACACATTAACATATACGTAATTTAATGTTAATTATTGCTTCATTCATAATAGTTTCGGCCATATGTTTCATTTTAGCAAAGACATGACATGCCTACAGCTTAAGAATATTAACAGTATCTTTGAATTTTCGTCTTATAGTATTAATTCGTCCGTGGAATAAGGCAGAGTCAACGGATGGATATTAAAACAACTGGTGAAAAACTCCGTATTTCTAGTGCACTTTGTATAAGGTAATTGATTTTAGTCTATTATTTTGCGATCAATATACTGATATAATATTTTTAACAACTATTTTTATACCATTTGCATGGCAAATAAGCGTATGGATACTCACTCGCATGAACATAACAAACACCAAGGGTGTTGTTAACGCTACTTCAAATATGTATACAGTTAGACAACAAAAAACTGCTTAGATCAGGGCCACAAGAATAGCAAATGAGCGCTTCTGAACTTTTTCCCAGGGGATTTAGTGTATCGTATTTTACGGAGCATAGATGAAAAGTTTTATAAAAAACATTGATGGTTGATTTCCATCATCATTTTATGTAATGAGCGTACACTTAATATAAAGTTATTTGTGGTTTGGTTAACGTATGCCCATTTTACACGCATATTAAACGTATTTTGTTAGCTAACATATTATTTTAATTAAGTCAATATGTCAATTTTTCAATTAAAGCTATGACGGAGGTGAACACTTCACTAAATTAATAGTTATAGTCGTGAACCTGAAATCGCTAGTAGTCAGTTTCATATAAATTATATAGGCCAAATGTAAAAACAATTTTATAAACTAATATATATTTAATTTATCTATTTTTACCCCCCACTGATAATTTAAGTAATCATAGAGGATGGATTACAAATTCGAGAATATATTATACTGCATTTTTTTTGTTCAGGCATTCTGTCAATTTATAACGAATTCTTCGTCTTCCAATCGTTATCATGTTAGGATTGGAGGGGTCCGATAAGTCTAAGGATTTGGCGAAGATATCGATTTTTAGACAGAGCAACTGCCGTTAGACCTACGCAACCCAAAGAGAATACTAGCCCTTTCAGGTCAGGTCCCATGTCTTCCGAAATATAATTTCTTGAACATACGTGTTTGCTTGCCATGTTTCTCTTCACCGCCAGGCAAGTGCACATAAGTCCGAAAACACGAATGGAATTGTTTACTAAATTATACAAATCAAAACTACTAAAGGTACAAATACAACTGATCATATCACTTGACTTTGCTAATCAAGCATAGTAAAAATAGACGTTGCTTGAAGATTACTTAAACAGTAAGAACATTTATTATTATTACGATAAATTTTTGTTCTAGAATCACAAATGACTACAAAAACCTAATTAACGTCTAAACGAGATTACGAAAGGAGTCTATCCCAGTTGTTCATTACAACAAGAAAGATATCCGTAAAATTAAAACTTTGGTAAAGCAACGGAAATTATACAAGCAAAATGTCGCCGCCTGCCGCATGTTATGCAATCTCGAAACGAATGGTACGCAAATTAGTTTGATCATTGAGATTACCTAAGCGGTTGGGGCGAGATGCGGAGATCGCTTCGCACGCTTTTTGACCTGTAACAGACCACGTATTGCTTACGCTCATTTTCACTTTGTATGGAATCTCCGTTGAATATCCTCATAGTCTTGAAATGTTCACTGTACTTACATTTGTCGATTGCACTGAGACACCGACAAAAATTGTACGGTGAAAAATAGCCGTGTTAGCACAATTTAACAATGCGTCGATTGCGTAGTATTTAAATCAGAAAGATTAATTATAATCGGTTAAGCATTGCGATCTGTACGGATCATTCGTACGTGCGTGCATACCTGCACACAAACGATCTGAGGAGCAAGTTAGGTCACATTTTCGTAATTTAATAAACCGCTAATGGTATTATTTGATAGAACGAAATCTTTTCTGACCATAATAGTAAACTAGGATTTTTAATTCTGGTCAACGAAATGATAACCGAACTATCAGCTGACTAGTTAATACAGTGATATTCAAGAAAGGTAAAGTTTACAATTGTAATTTTAAAGATATAAAATATATACCAAAACTACATTATAAACTTGAAAATCTTAACAAAAATAATATTAATAAATATTTATATAAATAAAAAGTGTAATATATCTGTTTGTCGCTGAAGATTAAGTTTCTCATAATAAAAATAGGTATACCATGATGATGGTAGGTAATTCCTTGATCAATGAACGGTCTGTGTGAATAAAACTAATATGTGACAATTTACAAGTAACAAAAATCTGACATCACTGCAAATGTCAGTTAATTGACTAAAGTTTACAGTTGGAGTTTCAATTAAAAGTTTATTCATATAAACAGCATACACCGCGTTGCGTTTTGTCCATTATGTACGATAATCTCTTTAAAATATCGGTGTATAGCCATGATCTGCCGTGTTAAAAGTTTTATTATTGTCGCAAAGTATATAAGATTATTGTCAATATTTTAATGTACTTATATATTGTTTGTATGATTGATTTGTTTAAAATATATCATTGCAGTTTTGTTGTATTAAAACATATGGAGATCAAAGTCAAACTATTTAAAATTATGATTACTCGTAGCATGACTGGCCTACTTAATAAGTGTATGATATTCAATAATCAACATCTTTATTGCATTTAATATGTAGTACACAGCCATTAGGACTTTGCAAACTGCATGCATATAGATTTGAGGGATAGTGGGGATGTGAAAACTTTAAACGACGTAATTAAACGTTCATTACGTTAATATATATATATATATATATATATGTATGTATATATGAAGTATTTCTTTCCTTTGTTTCACCCGATAAGGATATAATTTTATACTCTCAAACTATAATAAGATCATAAAATGAATTTAATGAAATGAGAATTACACATTGTCATTCATAGTAACTATGTTGAACTTAGTTACGTGACAGCCCTAATTCGAATTAAGGTGACATATATTATAATTTACATAAAATAAGTTTTGAAAGTCTTAATTTTAATTTGTCAACAATATTATGATTAAAACATTAAAATATGATATGGATAGCTTAAGTGTTCCCATTATGCACAACACATTATAAATACTATTTTTAAAACTGAAAATATTCTATGTAGAATTGATGTAATTTTATTAATTATTTGTAATACGAATGGTAAAATTAAATAATATTTTATCAGATGCTATGATAATCTTGTTTGTTACAATATAATATAAAATAACAAGTAGTAATATTAGATATAAGCGTAATATGATAAGTTGTTATATGATATAATGTAAATTTATTAATTTCTATCTAACTATTCTATTACATTAATAGGCATCAAAATTATTGCTTTTTTATTCTCACTGGTGCTCTGAATAATGTCTTTTTGTTATTATACAGCCTGCAAATATAATTTTTGGAATTAAGTAAGTAAAGTCGTTATTTTAAAATAAGTATTTTGATAATTATAATATAAATGTCAGTACATACTAAAGACTAAGTGGTATATAACAAAAGTTGACATATATAGTAGTAAGTATATTAAATGAGATACGATACTAAACAATAGATGACCATAGCTTGACTTTATTCGCTATCTCTAATCCCGGACCGAGTTCGAATCGTCGGCGACCAAGTGATCTACGCTCGGCTAGACTAGCTTTCTACACGAAGAGACGTTGCTTCTCTTTGTGTACTGTACAAATTGTATCATGGGGAGTGTTCGGAGGAGCTGTACATCTTAATACCAGCCGCTGAGTTTCACTAACGTACCACTCGTCACAAACTAAAATTTAACCCTCACCGTCTTGATGAGAAGCAATCCACTACAGTACGCTTTTTGAGGCATTATTTGCCATGTACGTTGAAATTGTGGAATAAATTACCCTCAGCGGTGTTCTTGAACGAATACGATTTAGGTGCCTTCAAGAAAAGAGCCTATGTTTCCCTAAAAAGGCTGGCTACGGATCAGTGACCCTTTGGTCTTGCTGATGTCCATGGCCGGTGATGAGCACTTACCATCAGGTGACCCACATGCTCCTTTGACCCCCCACCCCCTAACATGAAAAAATAAATAATAATTTAAAATCTAGACACTCCTTTAAAACTATACATAGTCTTCGTACCTTACGTTCCTATTGGAATTGATACTTGAGAAAAGAGTAGGTACCATAAAGTAGAACATATATGAATAATATAATGCGGGGACAGATATCAAAATATTTAAACCCCTAGCTAATTTAATACTAATATTCGATTTGGCCATTTCTCGTTCATCCTTTTATGAAGTTCACGCTTAAATAGTTTAATATAAATATCTCATAAAGTGTTATCTGTCCTTTTTAATCAGACGGTAAATTTAAAAGTAGAGGCGATGAAACTATTTTGTTATAATAATTTTGCTCGTCAATTATATTGTAAAATGCAAAGCGTAGATATTAAATAATGGAAATTACGCATAGTATTTGTTTTCACTGTCTCTACATAGACAAGATAACGACTTAGTAAAATTTGTAAACTGTTTACTTCTAATATATTTGATATAAATAAATATTGTCTTAGATAGTGCATTGTGGTGACTAGTGCAATTCTGCATGAATGTCATACGTCCGCCGATTACGCGTTACGAATGTCTTAGTCCCTTTATTGGGATCAACTGTCGCCATCCCAAGCTGAGTAGTCTCTTTGAGCAAATTTATAAAACTCGAATACTTCCCTACATTTATGTCGTTCACTTTTAATTTTATCGTAGATGTTTTGTGCTTTGCTGTTTTAGTGTGCCACACTAGAACTTTGGAGCAGTTTTCGGCTAATGGCTCGATGTCTTCGAGCTTTAATCCCAGACTAACCAGGAAACGGTCCTCTTCATGGCCAGCTATGAATGGCATATTGGCAGACGGTGACAAGAATTCTATGTTGACTGCAAAACCAGCCATGTCGACTGGGAACGTACGTGAGCCGGGCCACGAATCAAAGAAGCCGATAACCTGTAATAAAACATTCATTGTGTTAGAAACAAACGATTAAAAATACAAATAATGTCCGCCCTACCCCCACCACTATTCGTTTTGATTTGTGTGTGACAGACAGATAGTCAACAAAGTTCAGAGGTTCCTTTTTATCGGGAGACACGGAACCAGTAAGAGGGTGATTGCTAGGGCGAAATTTGATTTCGTCTACTGACGAACTCTATGAGTTGGCGAGCGGCTTATAAGTCTTTTCCCTCTGGGAGCCATGCTTTCTGATCGCTTGCAAAAGCTACTGAGGGAAATTTCTCTTTCTCAGTCGTCCGTGCCACCATTGCAAAAACCGGACGGCAGTCACACCTATAGTGCTAAAGAAAAAGCTGATTTACTGGCTAATCTCTTTACTCTAGCTCGAATTTGAATGATGGGGCAGCTGTGCACCTACCATCCCGTAGTGCGGTAGCTCAATGCCGGAAATCTCAACTACACAGGGAGATGTCCGGCAGGCATTACTCTCTCTTGACATTCATAAGTCGAGTGGGCCAGATGGCATACCGGCAGTGGTGCTAAAGCTACACAACTTTATGACTCAGTGCAAAGACGAGTTGTGAGAATCGTCCTGAGAATGATCCTGAACTCACACACGGTATGGAGCCTTTGAGTTTAAGGAGAGATTTTGCCTCCCTTTGGGTGTTCTAACGATTGTGCGATGGGTTATGTTCCGAGGAGGTGTTCGGCATGATGCGAGCCTCATTTTATAATCGCACCTCTCGCCGACGACTGGGAGTTCATCCTCATATACTGGAGTCGCAATGGTCACATACTGCGCGGTTCCAAAAAAGTGTTTTGCCGAGAACTCTAAAGTTGTAGAATGAGCTTCCTTTCGAGGTTTTTCCTAGGGACTACAGCATGGGGTTCTTCAAGAAAAGCGTGAGGAGGTTTTTACAGGGTAGGCAATGCAAATGCACATAGGCAACGGTAACTGCTTACCATCAGGCAGGCCGTACGCTTGTTTACTACTTTAGTGGTATACAAAACCGTAAAAAAAGACTACTCATATGATTAGATGAAAGCTTGTATTCATTTTGGCACCAATTTAATACATATTTTAATGAAATCCTATCCTATGTGATATTATTAATTCTTAAAAATAATGTAATTCTCAAGGGACAACATGAACTTGTATCACATAATGTAAGAAGATGGAGCGCATACTACACGTAACCAGACTGGGGAAGTACTCCATAATGCCCCACTGCAAACAAATAACATTTCCCTTAAGAGTTAATGTCTTTCCGTGAGCGTGTGAGGTCGCCGGTAAGAGTCTATCTGATGTTTTCGCACTATTATAATTTGGCCTAAAAATCGAAAGCCCTAAGTAGCAACTCCGGAGCCCACTCCTTAGAGGCCTATATACCTAAGCAACCTCACACACTAGAGGGAATAAAACAATCTTCCAGCTAGTTGTTATTTGGCTGCGTTTTTCATGAGGGTTCTCTCAAGTCAGTTGCCTCCTTAATAACACCCAGAATCCAATGTTTCTCCTCGTGGGTTCAATTCGGTCTGGGTGTTTTTGTGCGTAAAGTTGTCATTGCTAACCAGTCGACCATCGGGCTCGTTCTGTCATCCCAAACACAATGAATCTATTTCTTCTTCAGGTCATCCCGTTTGCTAATCCATTAAGATTGGCGGGGTCCGCTACCTAAGCTATGGATTTGGCGAAAACACTGATTTTTAGGGTTCCGTACCCAAAGGGTAAAACGGAACCCTATTACTGAGACTCCGCTGTCCGTCCGTACGTCTGTCGCCAGGCTGTCTCTCATGAACCGTGATAGTTAGACAGTTGAAATTTTCAGATGATGTATTTCTATTGCCGCTATAACAAAAAATACTAAAATATAGAATAAAAGAAATATTTAAGGGGGCTCCCATACAACAAACGTGATTTTTTTTGCTCGTTTTTTCTCGATATTGATAATGGCAACAGGTAGACGCTTCAAATATTCACAGAATATTTAGTCATATATTTACTTTAAAAATAAATAACAAATTAAAATAACAAATATTTAAGGGGGGCTCCCATACAACAAACGTGATTTGGTACGGAGCCCTACGTGCGCGAGTCCGACTCGCACTTGGCCGATTTTTTACATGGAGCTACTGCCGTCAGACCTCCACAACCTAGACGGAAAACCGGATCTTTCTTAGGTTAGGTCACACGTCTTCCGAAATATAATTTCTAGGGCGTGTGAGTTTCCTCACGATGTTTTCCTTCACAGCCGAGCAAGTGATAAATATGTACATAAATCCGACAACACGAATTTAGCGGTACATTACCCAGTCAGGGATTCGAATCGGGTACCAGGTGGCCCAGGGGCGCCGACTCCGTGGGTGCTCGGGGGCTCCGGCACCCACGGGAGGGAAATAGTGGGTGCGGAGCACCCATGACGCTAGACATCATTATATAACTAAATAATCCTCATCTCATTATCTGTTGTTCAGGTTTTCATTATCTGGTTATTCTAGTAAGCGCTTGCTTGCTTACTAGAATGTGTGCGACCCGTCCTAATGTGATCTCAGTTCCCACCAGATACTTTTGATGTAGAGCCGTTTTTTTGTTTTGGGCAGGGCAGTCTTTGGGGGACGCCTATGTCCAGCAGTGTACGTCTTTCGCCTGAAATCATGATGATATACCTAGTCATCAAAAGAGCATGAGCACCCACGAGGTTTTTCAGAAGCCGGCGCCCCTGAGGTGGCCAATAGGCCGGGTCCTTATCGTGGGCTATCACTGCTTACAATGAATCTATCTATATACCTATAATTTCACGCCAAGTCCCTTTCGGAGTAGGTAGAGGTAACTGAGCACCACACGACTCGGTAAGCGCCATATGATTCTTTCACACTTTACTACATACCTAGTAAAGTGTGAAAGAATCATATGGCGCTTCTTTAACATTCGTAGCTTTTTTTATACACGCTAGCTGGTTCCTACGGCTTCTGACAACGCCTTCTGTTAACACCCGATCTATTTGGTCGTCATAGACGAGTACCTGTATACCTGTTTCGTCATTCTTTGCCCTTTAATATTGTCTCTAAATTAATTTATTCCGCACATATTGTAGTTTAAACTGTGCATTGTCTATCTATAAAGAAACAATTACTTTAAACAGAACTATCAGATAAGTTACAACCCCTCTTTTCACCTCTTAGAATTTTGAAAAACCAATTCTTAGCAGTTTATTTAGTAGTTATCAGCCTCTGCATATACGAGCTCGGTGGCGCAGTGGTATTACTTTGACACCACGGTCGTGGGTTCGATTCCCACACAGGACAAACATTTGTGTGCATGAACATGTCTGTTTTGTATTGATGTGGGTTTTAAGAGAGGTAGGCCGCCTCAAAGCTGGCCGTCTGAGTTGTTGTGTTCCTGCGTGTGAGTGAGGTTTCCAGTAAGCTCCTAAGGAGTTGCTGTGTTAGCAGCAGAGGAGGCATCACAAGTAATTATTACAAGCGTTCATAGGCTACGGTAACCGCTTTACATCAGGTGGGTTGTATGCTTGTATACCTCCCGACGTTTCATAAAAAAAAAATACTCGATGTGTACTAACAACTTGTGTGAACTAAATAAAATGCACAGAAGTTAGTCACTTCACTAAGAAGAATAAATTCATATATACCTTTCCATTTCTCACGATAGGCGACGAGACACCATACTCGCCTATAAGACCAACAGGAAACATGGACACTTTTTTTGTATGTCTAATCTCTTCAAATAGTTGCAAGTCAACTGTGTTATCATCATCACCGAAATACAGTATTCCTTCCTGTATATTCTTCTGTAACCACGCAAGAGCTGCTCGGCGGTTAGCCACGCCGCGGGGGAAGTTACTGCTACGATATTGGTAAGGCTTCGGACTAGATATATGTGTAAATGGCAAACCTGTCCTCCTGAAAATTACAAGTATAAGTGGTTAAAAATTGTATGGTTGTCGTTCACAATTTTGAATGACAAAATTTGGAATGACATTTCTTATTCATCTTAGCGCCATCTAGTTTCCTAATCCTTTAGTATTTATTGGTGGTCTTACCTACCTAAGCCTAACCATCTGACCGTTAGGCTTAAGTAGCTATGCTATAAGGTCGATCGGCGAAGATACTGATTTTTACATGGAACGACTGCTGTCAGGCCTGTATAACCCAGAGGGGAAACCAGACTTTCTTAGGTAAGGTCACAGGTTATAAAATTTGGAATGACTATTCCTAAATAATCTATTTTAGTGCGCAGAATGTCAGCCCCGACTATTATTGTAAATTCCAACTCACAGGAAACCGAGTTTTAATAACAACTCCGTAGAGGGTTGTAGTGTTCCTGCGAGAGAGTAAGGTTACCAGTAGCCTCCTAAGGAGTTGCCGTATTAGCAGGAGTGGCGGCGCACTCGTTATTCTTCCTATATTACAAGCATTCATAGGCTACGGTAACTACTTTACATCGTACAAATATATTTATTTCAGTTCACATGGTTCACTTACATTAACAGTGTTTGGAGTTACCAGGTAAGTATAAGCCACTTGTGTTTGGCAAACTCCGCTCTTCCGTATTATCTAAAGATACATGTCATTAAAGACATCATGTAGACCGTATGCAAAGTTAGGCATACAACCGTATAAAAAGCTACATATACTTAGGTCATATTGAATGAACAGATATTAAACTAAGATGCATTTATTAAATGGTTAATTAGGCTTTATTTTGCAATAGTCAAATTTACATGCAATATGATCTAACCAGCTTTGTGGTTACAAATTACAAGATGGTGTATGGTTTGTAGTTGCATTGTGGTTTGTGCGGAATCACAACAAAGCAGATTACATCAAAGACCCATATAATGTTTCTCAAAGTATATGATTCCAGTGAATCCATAAATGTATAAATTGTTCGATTTTACACATGTTTGCTTTCGTTGGACTGATGGTATGCAATTGGTACACTTTTCATTATTATAATATTTTTAATGGATTCGTTGAACGCATCAAATCAAATATTCTTTATTGTGGATGTGGATAATGAGCGCTATGTCCTACCACTAGGGGTAACAATAGCAATAGTTTTCATTAAATTAATTTTAAATGTTATTATTATGTTAAATGTAAAAGTAATAGGTCGAACCCACAGCTGTGTACACAGTCAAGTACGATATGTTCAAAAATTTGAAAACAGTTGGTTAAATATCTTACAATAACATTTTTCCACCAACATTTTATGCAAACTACTTTGAAAATAGCTTTCCGATGCATCCTGGACTCTTTGTGACGACTTATTGTAGGGCTTTCCAAATATACAAAGCCTATTATTCTTCACAGTCCCAAGAGCTCATCATCAACTACAGAAGAAATTCTTTCTTTGTACGATTAGCAAACTCGTGTTGGTAAGTTAGTTGACATCTCTGAGCTCGATTTATAAACTAAACCAAACACATTTAAATGTACCTAGATTAACAAAATATAATAAAAGTTGTATAGCTATGTGTGCTAAAATTTATAATAATTTACCAGTTGACATAAAAATGTTAAATATCAAGTTATTCAAGACAAAATTATGCAAATGGCTGAATGATAATAACTTTTATAATTTGAAAGATTTTTTTTTTATAAATAATGATCACTTAATTTTGTAAAATTTTATTGTAATACTTGCATGCTATCTTCTCCGTTAGCAAAACATGAATGTTCTCGACCATAAATTAAGATCTATGTATACCATGTTTTAAGCAATAAAGATATTATTATTATTCTCTTATTTATTTATTTCTCTGTTTTTTACATTGTTATATTTACAACATATTTATACAAAATACAATGTTATAAATATAAAAATATATAAAAAGGAATCCCGCCGGCGCAGAACATTTATCAGAGTCGCCGGTGGTCAGGGCGACAGACTGAGGAACCTCCGCACAATACGTGCAGTTCCCAAAATTGCTACCTTCTGTGTCCGGCTCTTGATCCAGGGACTTAGCGAAAGTCTCTGGAGATGTCG
This sequence comes from Pyralis farinalis, assembly GCA_947507595.1. Taxonomy (NCBI): domain Eukaryota; kingdom Metazoa; phylum Arthropoda; class Insecta; order Lepidoptera; family Pyralidae; genus Pyralis; species Pyralis farinalis. The sequence continues at coordinate 32,450,821 of OX382265.1, forward strand.
GTTAAGACTTTTCGCTATTAGACCATTGACCGACACGACTATCGGAACAATTTCTGTTGAATCAACGTCCCACATGGCGGTAACCTCGTGAGCCAAGTCCAAGTATTTTGATAACTTATCATTCTCAGCTTTCATGAGGTTCTCATCACATGGGACGGTGATATCAATAAGAAATGCCCTTCGTTCCAACCGGTCTACCAGCACGATATCAGGCGGTCCCAGTAGAGTTTTGCATGGCCGTTTTCAAGTACTGGCGTAGGTACATACTTATTATTATTATTATTACCCTTGTTAAACACTGAATTGATGTGACACCTTAAAACTATCAATGAAAAGCAAAGAATCGAAATTTTTATACTCTAATAATAATATATTTTTAACAGTCTACAAAAAAAGGGTTTATAAACCTATTACATTTTTTGTTATGGAAAGGATATAACTTCAGGTGAGTCCCATAGAAATTTTATCGAAATGCATTCAGCAGTTTGGTTTTTAAATCAAAAAACAGAAAAAAATATGTCATTCAGTGGTGTTTACGGTCATATTTTTTTTTTACACCACTAATATGGCAAACAAGCGTACGCAGTTACTACTGTAACCTATGGACCTTTGCAACACCAGGGGTGTCACTCATACGTTGACACCCTGTATAATCCTCGTCATGCCCACTGTGTATGTACTTCAAGGCTACTAATCACTTCTTCTTGAAGAATTCTATGCTGTAGTCGCTTGGGAAATCCTCGGCTGAGATTACTATAGTACTATATATATATATACTGAAATAGCTGTTGACCTTTCAAAACAAAATATGCCGTACTTGAGTATTTAAGCAATGTGTCTGTAAAAGACACTCAGCAATGCCGATATCTAAAACTATTTTTCAAATACAGAAGGCATAAGAAAATATAAAAGACAATACATACTCCAGATTCCTGAAGAACTGATGAGATATCTTTGAAAATAATATTCAGACAATTTTCTTTTCTATATCACAGTTTAAAATTGGTAGAATTTATTAAACCTGGTACAAAGTGGTACAATTGAACTGATAATTTGGTAATGACCTAATAAATGAAAGAAGGTCACATTTATACTAACTATTTAGTATAGCAATTAACACCCTGTGTGATTTGTGAGATTGCGAGTCATTATTAAATACCTTGTACCTGTGAGGAGCAGCTGATGCGAGCCCCCCAAACAGATAACAAAACAGTATTAAATCTGACTAAGAAAATAAAACCACATTTTTTTCTGTAGAAGCTACTTGTTTACAATCCAGCAAAGAGAGCCAAAAGAGAGTATTTCTTGGAGCTGGATGAGAGATTTGTTCCCAGCTGTAATGTAGACATTTGACATTGGACAATGATTGGGAAGTTCCCACACCCAGGAACCTTCAACTCACCTGCTTATAGTACCAGTGCTGATTGCAGATATAGCTTAATTTTTTAGTAATTAGTATTAGTCTGTAGAGCACTGTGTTTTTAGAATAAAATTTATGTTTATTAATAAAATTGTACACTTACTTGATGAGATTTAAAACTTGATTAGAACATAATGGCTGATCATCAGCAATTATCCAATGTATTCGTGGCACATGCATCAATGTATGGGCAAGCCTGGTCAACTCCGGAACCTGCTCAGGCCTGGGATATGTAGGTGTCACAAAATATATGATCTTCAAGTCAGTCTGATTATTCATATGAATTCTTTCATCATTGAAGTTTACATAACATAATTTATTTTTCACGGCAACAGAATTGGCCTTAAGGGAAATACTTTCTAGACTGAAACCAAAATTGGATTAAGATTACTTGACAAGGCCAGATTTAATTACAGTATAATTTTAATGATTGTTTATGTCACAAGTACAGGACTTACCGAGATTTAATTTTAAATTGAAATATTCCCATTAAGGTTACATTTACAAAAGCTAGGAAGATAATGGAGTACAAGCAGTCACCAAAGATATTTTTCCACTTAAAAAATCTGGAGTGTGTATAATTGACTGTGTGGTAACTCATACGTCGGCAAATTAAAATATTGGTGACACAAAAGGGTCAAGGAACACATAAGTACAGTCATAAACACAGAAATTGAGATATTTTCCATATCGGAACACTTTCTACAAAAGAATATCACTATTCTCTTTATATTATATATCACTAGATTGAGTTGCTTAATTTGAAAATAGTCTCAACTGAGTCACGCTTCATACTGAGGCTAGTCCGTCAGTTGACACATCAGCATTGAGCAGTCAGAACCCGTTATATACGTTTTCCCATACATTTCGCGGTTGTATACGACCACCCGGGTTTCGAAGGGTTAAGAGAGGTATGACCCAGCAAGGGATCGTGCTGTGCTCCGCCCAGTCAAGATTTTCTGTAGTGGTGGGGCATGGCAATACCTCTTGATCTAAATATCCGTCTGGGGGAGCAGGATTGTTGTGTTTCTCTGTGTGAGTAAGGTCCCAAGTTATTTGAGAAATGGATGTGCGTGCAGTGGGAGCACCGGCGGATATCGAACCGCCACTAGCAGTATGGGCGCGGAAGCCTGGTACAGCGGTAAGGAAGACCCGGTGAACCGGCTAACTGCTGACCGCCCGCGGGTCAGTTCTCGAACCCGGGGATAATATAGTCTTCGCCCCAGGAGGCTGAACTGCCAACCCGCAAAAAATCCCTGTTTTAGAGGTCATACCGGAGTTATCTGCGGTGCGGTAGCTGCGGCGGTATTAGATTGCATAGAATGCTACATTCCCAATCGCCTTGTGGCTGCTGCGGGAGCTAAAAAGTGACTGTGGTTTAATCGGCCTTGTAGAGAAACCAAACTTCTCAAATAGGCTGCTTTCGAGGCTTGGACCACGACGCGTGCTAATGGAAATCCAGATGTCTCTGTTTCGAAATTAAACAGAATGTTGCCTCGAGGTCCAGTAAGAGGGTAATCACCAGAGCAAAATTTCATTTCATTGGTAGAGTTGGCGAGCGGCTTGCAAGCCTTCCGTCTGGGAGCCGTACTTTCTGGTCGCTGGCTAAAGCTGCCGAGGGAAACTTTTGTCAGTCGTCCATGCCACCATTCTACAAACAAGATGGCAGTCTGGCTTATAGTGCTAAAGAGAAAGCCGATTTACTGAGTAATCTCTTTGCCTCTAACTTGACTTTGAATGACGGGGCAGCTATGCCACCTACCATCCCTAGGTGCAGTAGCTCAATGCCGGAAATCTCAATTACCCAGCGAGATGACCGGCGGGTGTTGCTCTCCCTCCACATTCATAAGTCGAGTGGTCCAGATGGCATACCAGCAATGGTGCTAAAGCTGTGTGCTCCTGAGTTGTGTTCTGCGCTAACGCGCCTTTTCTGCTCCGCTGGGCAAGTCCCGTCTGTGTGAAAGACCGCCTATGTACACCCGGTGCCCAAAAAGGGCGATAGATCAGATCCATTGAATTATTGCCATAATCTTCCTTCTCTTCAAGGCGATCGTCAATACACCTTGCGCCCGGTCATTCAACTGGTGATCTTCTAGTGTATCTTACACACTGCTGGACTTCGGCAATCGAGAGAGGCCTTTTATCGAAGTTACCATCGTAGGGGCTGCCGAGGGTTTATGCAAATGAGTTGTCAGCTTCTTATCTAGCAGATACATCAAAGCCTAAATAAATCATGGTAAGATCTGTACTTATAACAGTGAGATTTAATTACTTCGGAAATAAATTACTTACAGATGCAAGAAATAGTATAAAATTATAAACTTTTTGTAATTCCAAAATGTCCATTTGTGAAATGAATCATACTGTAATGCCCATTTCACTATCAAATAAGTTTTATACCCCATATACAGTGCACATTGCATATTATTATATTATTAATTACATACATATTACATAAGAAACATAGAGCAAATCATAGTACCCTATACTAGCCAGACTAGGGAAATTCCTCCAGCTCACAGAAAACCAGATTCAAATAATAATACCTTATAGGCTTGTTGTAATCCTGCATGTCAGTGAGATCCCCATTGAGCATCTGAGCGATGCATTCTATACTGCAAGCAAGTATTCACAGGCTACAAGAATCACTTTACATCAGGTGGGCTGTAAATTTGTATGCCTGACATTGTGTAGCCAAAACATAAAAAAGGTTGGAAAGTATGTGTAAGTAAGGCCATTATACAAAACTAAACCAATTATCATAAGTAATCTAGGTATTAAAATCTTATTACTTGAAGCTACTGCTTGACCATTTAACATTAAGTAACAAGTTATTGAAGCTGAAGAGGTTCGTCACTGTTAACATCAGATATAAGTTATTAAATAGGATGCTTTCTATTAACAAATAAGAACGTAATTAAAAGAATAATTAATAATAGTTTTTACCTTATCATTCCCAGGTTAGACCAAATAAGTAATGATAAAAAAACACAAAACAAAGCCATTATAAAAAATTTCTTGAACGTGCTAAGAGATCTCATGATATCGACCCCTTGATACAATATTTTAACCATAACCACAATTCATTTTAAAAAACAAAATTTAACATAATTGTAAATAGACGCGGAAATATGGTTTACGTATTTAACTGAATTTAAATTAGTTACACAAACAAAAAAGATTTTTGATTGACACACAAGTATTATAATTATTAACAAAAAAAAATACAATATAAAAATTACTTGTACTCTAATTGTACTAGTTTGACATCAAAATACATTACTCCCTGACTGACGGAGTGTTTGACTTTGACGATGACAATGACACTTACCCTTAACCACTCTTTCAAAGATAGATTAACTTTGAAAAAGTGGTTAGCAATACAAGCAGAGTGCAATAATTAATGAATATATCAATTTTTAATTAAACCGAAATTACAGTGCTCCCAGTTTCTTGCATGAATTGCTCCACAGCATAGCTCCACAGCTTCTGAATTTAACCAAATTTTCCTTCATGTCGAATTTCTACTAAAATCTGCTAAACAATTTATTACTACTTTGCATGGAAGTAGTACAACGTTGTACGTACCTAGTACTTATTACTTCCATGCTACTTTGACATCGATTGATTTGCCCTAAAGTTATCAAAATAGTAGAAATCTTACTAAATTGGTCACACTGCGTTCTAAGCGAAACAGAGTGCGCGATCAGGGTAAATACTTTCCCTACCTTCGCAGCGACGTATTAGTTCCTTCGCGCATTTTTACACCATAGGATATGTTCAGACTTCGGACGCAAATCGATCATCATGTATTTTTTCCGTCTTTAACGCGCTCGAGTAGTGATCTGAGAGTGTAGGTATAGAAAAATAGTAGGTAACCATTTTTCTATACTTACACTCCCCACTCTTTTATTTTATGAATGGAATAAATAAAAATGATTCTGTGCGTTAAAGGTCTAACGACACTTTAAAGCTTAGGTGAAGGAGGGCAAACTATATTCCTTCGTCTGTGTGTGTACTTCATTATACAGAAGTATAAATTCGAAAGTATGGAAAGAACATAATGAAAAAAAGACCAGGTTCTGAACTTTGAATCGCTTCGGACAGAAACAAATGAGTTGCTCGAACCGAGCGTCCATTCTGCTTCTCACAAGGGTGCATGGGCAACGATGTTGGAATGACAAAATCATAGACGTAATAAAAAAAGCAGACATCGTCTCACCGTCCCGAACTAAACACTGAAGCACCGCCATAGTAAGTCAGTTGCTATACGTACGAGCCGACACGCACACATTCACACCATAGTAAGTCTACCGCCCGCCATTACGCACCGACACCTCGCCACGTGGTAACCTTGTCGAAAAAAAAAATAATACCGTCGTGCGTGGTGAAGAGCTGTCGAAACCATAGTGGTACAATAAAAAAGCCAAGGGGTTACTTTTCATAGGTAAGCAAGTAATTTTTCTGATTAAATAATCGTTTCCACTTAAATTAATTTTTCGAAACAATGTATCGACCGGTGTTACCATAAACTCACATTTCCAAATTAGCGTAAATGTGGGAGATCATTTTTCTTTTGTTCTCTTGTAATTCTTACATAAATCAGATACCATAATTAGATACTATAATTTTTTTTCTGAACAACTATTATTCATACCTTTAATATTTTTTAGATTTCCATCGTCAAATGAATGCATCATTTGAAAGAATGATTGGGTACAAATCATAAGAGAGTCCAGAAAAGAAAGTAGTTGGATTCCATCTAAATCCAGTGTAATATGCAATATACATTTCGAGGAGTGGCTGTCGTCTTCTATGAGGTGGAGGTACTTTCCCAGTCAGGCTAACGTCGTGACCTACCTCTCTTTCGCCAGAGCCTCGTTTGGTCATTAAAATTCGTGTATTTGTTTGGGCATTATTTATTTCAAATAAGTATGCATCTGTTTGTCCTATATAATAAAAGGAATATGTAATGTTATATTTCATGTGTTTAATTTATTTTCATCAATACCTATTTTAAACAATTCAAGTTACAAATCAACGATCCATAAAATTCGATTTTCAAAGACAGTAACAAATCATATATTTTTTTTATTTCTTTTTAGTTAGTGGAATGAGCTTCCAGCTGAGGTTTTTCCAAGGGACTTCAGCATGGAGTTCTTCAAGAAATGTGTGAAAAGGTTTTTAGAGGGTCGGCAACGCATGAGTGACACACCTGGTGTTGCAAATGTCCATAGGTTACGGTAAATATTTACCATCAGGCAGGCCGTATGCTTGATTGCCACCTTAGTGGTATAAAAAAAAATTGTTAAAGAAATGGGAAATTTTCTTCCATCTGGCAACCCTTGACACTCACACATAGCCGCCATTGTGGTGCTTCAGTTGTTTCTCAGCGAGATTCCGTCTGACTATTTTATTACGTCTATGGGCAGAATGGTATTTTTTTTATTCTTTTAAAAAAATATCTTAATTTTTGTATGGGAGAAATTACACTTTTGTTAATTTCTCCAATACGTTGAAAGATGGCAACCACACTGTTTAGAAAATAACTGATTCTGAGCATTTCATTCAAAGATACATTTTGTTTAGATCTGTGTGTACTGATTGCTAACTGCATTCGCTACCAGTCAACCATTGGGAGTGGAGAAAAATGCGATTTCGGTTTTTATTCAAATTAAAATAAAATATAAATGGACCCTATAAAGAACATAATATAGTCTTCATAGGGTCGATTCATATTACTCGTACATAAACATAAGAATGAAATGAATGTTCCTATATGAAATCTATATGTTTGCCTGTGCGTACGTTTTTTTCGAATATTCGAATTTTGACTTTAGATTCGGATTCAGCATAAAAAAGTAGAATAGGAATGTTCAGGAACACTGTTCCTATCTCTTTTAAAAATGGGCGACAAATTAAAAAAATATATATATTGTTATATAATAATTGACGAGCCGTGTTCCTCTGGCAATGCAAGCTTGCGCATTCTCAACTCGTTTATCTTACAAAAGGAGCCATTCGCTCTACAACATGGGCTCCAGAAAATCCTTCAGGGAACTGTTCAAGGAAATAAATATACTGACTGTTACTTCTCAATATATTTATGAAAATGATTAACAAAATCTTCGTGAAGATCAGGATAACACACATCACAAAAACAATAAGTGGAAAAATAAAGGATTGAACTAATGTTTACATAGTTTCAATATGGAGAGAGTTTCTGTATCGATTTAGAAAGCGCAATATCGATATTACTTTACGACTAACTTCAGCCACTTGTGTGCTACAAGTCAAAGTAGACTCAAGATACAAGCCAATATTTTTGACACTCTTACTGAAAGAATAACAGAATTATTAAACATGATGGACGACATGATGCTGATGTCAATTTTATCAATTTGCCTTGAGCTACTCGTACCTAAGAGCCTGGCACTTATTAGGGTTCACCGGAATTACAAAGTTGTTCGACCAAGAATTTATTTGGCTCAATATTTGATGTCGTTTGCACATAAACCTGCAGATCATCCGCGTATAAACGATCAGAGCAACTCAACGAAAACGTAAGAAAATTTATAAAAATAGAAATCAATTAACCCTTAGAGACCCACAGGTCATATATGACCAGTAAAATTAGTACCGTAAAACCCCACTGGTCATATATGACCACCTGTCAAAACGTCATAAATCAATGGTTTTTAGGTAGTTTTAAACTTTATTTGTGACGATTGTGTGACTAGAATGGCTTGTTACTTGATTTTATAATGTAGCGTGTCATTCCAGTAATGCCAACAAAAATCCACGATACTCTAGTGGCTAAAACAAAAATTTGTAAATTCAAAGCGTCAGTACTAACGGCGGCGTCGCCGGGCCTTGACGGAAAAGTTTTTTGTGGAGTGTTTTTCGTGTTTTTATGTTTTTCGGTGTATAAACAGGTATGTTTGTGTATTTTTTTTATGTTAGTTTATATTGTTTTATGATAGGAAATGCCAACAATAATGTGGTTTAGTGAGTTTATATATGAGAAAAAAAATATATTACGTAACGGGTAGGTACTTTCAAATTGCATATTTCCTTCATGAATATTTCGTCTAATTGTCTAAAATTTTATTATTGTCGAAAAATAAATAAATATCGTATTGTAGCTGAATAGATTATCTATAAAATGAGGTAAAAATCAAATATATAGCTCCTATGTACTATTTTATAGGAAAAGTTTGAAAAATTAGTACGGCGCGTCATTCGTAATCCGATTTTCAAACTCAATTTTCAAATGCGAATGTTTATTTTCTATATATAATATGTACTATTATTTTTCGATTTATGTAAACTATGTACATTGTCGTATAAATATACAAAGACGCTAATCAAAAATTATAACACGATCTGAACTTATATTCATTTATCTGAAATAAGTAGGAGTATTTCATCGGCTCTGTTTGAAATGCCTATAACAAATTATACAAACATTCAAATTAGTAATTTGAAGTTTTATTATCAAACATACACTATTCAACAATCGAAATAAGTGCCACAAATGCTTCTAAGTGTAAACAACTGTCTGTCGTTATTTAAACAATGCTTTATAACGGGCCGCCGGCTCATATTTCAAGTGGCCTTGAGACCACCCGGGGTTTCGTGATTTATGGCCGTAACGCCTATTGGGTCTGAAGGGTTAAGATATAAAATACCGCCCTGGGGAACCCCAGTTGACAGATCATTTCAATTTGATATATCACGGCACATGCGAACCGCCTGCTGTCGACTCCGAAGATTTTTATTTGGCTTCCGTGTCTATACCGAAGATTTTAAATGTTTAATTCCATTTATTTTGGTTTTCAGCATACGATTTTAAATATGCACATTAATATAGAATCCTTTTTCAGCTGACATCTCCTTCCTATAAACTATCTATCTTTCAAATTTCAGCATATATCGATTACACTCCGTTACAATTATGTCAGGTCCCATTAAAATTAAACATATATTGATTTACGCCATTAATCTCAAATAAATTTCTCAATATATAAATGACACTAATTGTCAATGGTGATTTACTACCAAAAGTAAAGTCCGCTTATTGACTTATATAAGTGAGACGTGCAGAGTATATTCGTGGAGGACAATATAGATTACAATTTTTAGGGTTCCGTACCCAAAGGGTAAAACGGACCCTATTACTGAGACTCCGCTGTCCGTCCGTCCGTCCGTCTGTCACCAGGCTGTATCTCATGAACTGTGATATTTAAACAGTTGAAATCTTCACAGATGATGTATTTCTGTTGCCGCTATAATAACAAATACTAAAAAACAGAATAATATTAATATTTATGGGGGCTCCCATATAACAAACGTGATTTTTTTGCTCGTTTGTGCTCGATATTGATAACGGCAACAGGTAGATGCTTGAAATATTCACAGTTGCTCACTTTAAAAATAAATAATTAAATTAAAATCCAACAAATATTTATTAAAAAAATTTAATCCCATACAACAAACGTGATTTTTGCGCAAGTCCGACTCACACTTGGCCGGTTTTTTTATACTACGTTGGGCCACATACACGCATACAGCCCACCTGATGTAAAGCGGTAATCGTAGCCCATGAACGATTGTAATACATTAAGTAACACTCGCGCGATGCCACCTCTGTTGCTAACACAGCAACTCCTTAGGAGCTTACTGGTGACCTCACTCACACGCAGGAACACAACAAACCTCCAGAGAGTTGGTATTTGGCTGCAGTTTTTCTATGAGGTGAAGGTTCGCGAGATGTTCGGTTTTCACAAGCATTCAAAATAAAAGTAGCCTGGGCATCATCATCAAAAAACCTTCTTATTATCTAATTCCACACCATTCCAATAATTTTTACCTAAAGTGCGTTCAGGTAACCGAGATAAAGAATATAAACAAACATTCAGGGCAGCACAATACCTATATTTTTATTGATTTTAGTAGTCTTTTTTCCCTCTAGCGTTACCACCGTTATCCTATTTCTACTTTTTTATGTAGTGTAATTAAACTTATTACGTATTTACTATAACAAAAATAAATTAAAAACTAAAACCCAACTAATACATAAAATCCCTACCCAGTGATACGGGCTAGACCTTAGAGAAGGATTATTTTTTATTATGGGGATGGGGATATAATATGGGGACTACATACGTTTGTTTTGTCCAGACATACATATCATTACTATATATGTATTCGTGTCATGTGTCTTGTTGTGGGACGATGTCCGTGTATGTTTCAATAGCACCAGGATTCATAGTTTTCCAGTTGTCACTAAACTTTTTGAATATCGGGATATCAGAGCTACTTGCGATTGTTGATTGGAACATGCATCACGTTTACGAAATGGTTTTAAAATGTTGTGTTTATAACCAGTTCGTAAACGTGATGGCGATAAGCAAAGAGTACTAATTTCCTGTCAATTTTTTGTAAAAAAGTACACAAGCTCCATTAATCTCCTCTTCATATCCCCTTCCTCTTTTTGTAGTAGTTCCTGAACTTACCGTTTGAGATGGCAAGGGTTCCTCTAGGATTTCAAAATCTTGTGTAATAAGAGATGACGATGAAATCTCGGAATACATTTGCACATGTCTTTTTTTCTATTCTTCTAATTTTCTCTACCTTGTTCTTTCTTCTTTCTCGGCTAACTTTTTGTCTACACTCGCTAAACATCGATGAAAGTAGAGGAAGATAAAAAAAATATTGGAACATGTTGGTAACGACAAACATGTTCCAAAGTATCAGCGTGTGCTATATCGAATGCATTATCTATATCGGTTTGAAAGTTCAACTCACGGCGCTTGTAAACATCTTATGTTTAATTAATATTCTCGTCGCTCATGCACGCTCTCTGGTTTCTAAGGCTCCTGTCATCACCTTCTGTAAATAGACGATTAATTTAGTCATGTGTGCCTCGGCTCCTACATCCTTCCACTTTTGCGTTATCTGTTTCGTAATTTTATCTTCCTGCATTTTTTCCAAATGTCCGAACAAATGGACTAACTTATTTTAACACCGACACTCTTTTCTGACCAACTCTGTTTCTAATATGATTATAAGCATCTACACACATAAGTATATAGCGAGCTTTTACTACCAAAAAGTTTTCCCAAGTCTCTATTCATACTATTCCCAGCACTCACTCGTCTTTCCACATCAGCGATGTACCTTCCCTTCCACCTCTGCTGCAAGCGCATCCATACAATCTGTTCACGCCTGCCTGAGTTGAAGGAGTAAATCCCTAGGAATTACATATTGCGATGAATTCCAATAAGTGACAGTGACGTGGGTGGATATTTTTCATAGTTTTTATTGTTCACCTACATTTTTCCCTTACAAAATTCCTATTACGACGAACGTTTGTGCTCCTCACTAATTTGCAAAATTATGCTGAAAACCTGCATTAAACCGAACAAATCGTTTTTGGGAGTTTCATTTTGAGGCCCCGTCCTCAACATATTGGCGACCGTCACAAGAACCTCATTTTTGGACAAGAAAAAACGAAGATAACAACGGTCAAGCTGTTCGGCATACTACGTCACTGAACTAGTTTGCAATTAGTTTGCACCAAGGAAGGTCAAGCCATTGCAGCCATCACAGGTCTATGAACCTCATATTCAGCTTCAACCGCAGCCAGGCCAATGCAGCTAAGTGCCTTTCCATACATTCCAATCTATCTATATAACTATCTTGTATCTACCAACAATACAACAATCAAACAAATTCCTTAACGGTTTATCGGTTTATAGACAGTGCAGTGTGGTTATGAAGGTGCTAGCGGAAGCTAGCTGAAACTATAGGCGAGATGTTGCCATAGCAACATATACTCCCTTATTCGATCGTACTTTTGCAATGGTACAACTAAATTAAAACTTTGCCATTATGCTGCTTCGAAGGTGCTTACGCAGGGCTGTCCTCATGGTTCGGTTTTGGAGCCGTATCTTTGAATATCGGTTTTGGTGACTTATGACTTAGCCTACCCTTACCAGAAGGGTGCTCGTTAATCGGCCTCTTTCTATCGGAAAGACGAACGATCTCCCCATGGAATAGCTTACCAGGGTCGGACTGGGCCGGAAGGGCCCGGGTGGCTGACCACAAGCCCGGGGCCCGAGACTAGATGATGGTAGATGGGATACTGAGATATACAAATTGAGATAAACAAAATAAAAAAAATAATTATCAACGATGTAATAAATTATTAGGCACGGACAATACCACATCAAGTTACCCACTACCAGTATAAAAGGACCTCCCTTAATAGGCGAGTTTCATATAACTCGAGCTCAGTTCAAGGTCAAAGTGTAGTAGTAACCTGATAGTAGATAATAATTATTAATTATATTAAACAGACATTTAAGGAAGGCGTTCTTTGTAAATTGTTTGACACAAGAGACTGATATTAATTATATAGTCTCTCCTCTAACATTAATGGGCTGTAGGTTATTTTATTTTAGTTTTTAATATACATGTTACATTACCTACTACATACCTTTAAATATTGTTTTTGTTTTTAAATTACACTTACATAAAATAGCAACCATTGAGTGCTTGGTTACTTTGGCAATGATGTCCTATTATTGGCTTTTGTATTATGTATAACACAATTCAAACATGTATATTAAATATAAGCTCTTGGATATCTCAATCAATAATAAAGTATTAAGTATAACAAATAATATATAAAGCTAGCCAATCAACATTTTTTTAAAAGAGGAGAACTTTCAGCTAAGCAGTTAATGACTCGATCGTAAAGCTGCTGTTCTCGTCATCTTTGATTAGATCCGATTCTGTGTTTAATGTAATCAACAAATCCAACAGTTCTTGCCCCAGTAGAGAGCGAAGTCTCGTTTTAATGAGTTTCAACGCTGAAAATCGTCTCTCACAAGTCACTTGCTTGAATGAAATTGTGAGAATTACAGAATATGCAACATATAAGGTGGTGTACGTGCTTATATGCATGGTATACTGTGATAAAAGTTTACATGCAACTTTGACAGACGTCCAAACCACTTCTGGAAAAACACATGGCGTCCTTTGCTGTTTGGTCTAAGTCTAAGACACCTTCGTCGTCATCTTCTTCAGTTTGTGAATCTGAGTCTTGCTTGTGTTGCCTAGGTGAAATGTGCTCATCCCAAAGACTTTTAGACAGTACATTAAAATTATTTGCAAAAGATTCCAGTTCTTTTGACAGCAACTCTCGATCGACATTTGCAATTGATGCGAGAAACTTTAGTGCGTCATTAGGAATCCCATTTTCGTTGATTTTATTGAAGTTCTTCGAGTGTCCTTTGCTGTTTGGTCTAAGTCTAAGACACCTTCGTCGTCATCTTCTTCAGTTTGTGAATCTGAGTCTTGCTTATGTTGCCTAGGAGAAATGTGCTCATCCCAAAGAGTTTTAGACAGTACATTAAAATTATTTGCAAAAGATTCCAGTTCTTTTGACAGCAACTCTCGATCGACATTTGCAATTGATGCGAGAAACTTTAGTGCGTCATTAGGAATCCCATTTTCGTTGATTTTATTGAAGTTTTTCGAGTCCAACCAAGCGGCATCTTTCATTAAATCTTCGTTGCAGATTAATTATTCGTTTATTTTAACTAAAGCTGTATTAATAATGAGTTTGTAGACAGAAATAGAATAGAATCTCTTTGGGTCTGTAGCCAATAATGTTGCTTCATCTTGGCATAACTTCTTCGAAATTCTTCGTAACGGCAACGTGGTTTGTACGAGTATGTCGAGATCAATGTTTTCGGCGTGCATCAAGTCTTGAACATCGGATGCAAATAAACCTGCAGTTTTGAAAACATCATCAAAAGTATCTAAATATCTTCGTAAATTCATATTTAAACATTTGAGGAATCCCTAAGCTTTAAGATAATCCAATGTAGGGGTTTGGAGATATTGGCTTACTAGGGTTGATAGGTCAAACATTTTCTTAAATGTGAAGGCTGTCAGGATAGTTTCAAATTTCAAAAAGGAATCCATCAATGCCTTTGCTTGGAACGAAACCTTTGGCCCGAACTCCGTGCTCGAAGATATGGCACTTAAAGTTTTTATTAACGCGACGTATCGAGTTTTCTCCATAATAGTTGTCAAGGCTTTGTCTTTAGACCACCATCTCGTTTTTCCAATTCGTCTCAATTTCTCTTGTTCAGCTGTTAATTCTGAAATTTTGTCCACCCATAGAGATGTGCGCTTAAATGATTGCATTACGCTATAATGATACACGCCTAAATAAGTTGATTCGATCAAAAGTTATTGCCGTTCAACAAAAAATTCCAATACTAGTTTCAGGGGGTGGCTTGCTCAGGTTCAACCATTTATCGATTTTTTCTATATCATTTCTCTCTAATTGTATGTACGCAATATATGATCTAGTTTTACATTTAGGTCGCAAGAGCTGGGACCTAGCCTGCGCGGGCCTCCTATCCTATCCTACGGTTGCCGCAAGCCCCGCAAGCCAGGCCTGTGGGGGCCCGCGCAGGCTGGGGCCCGGCTGGCAAATGCCACCTCGACTATATGGCCAGTCCGACGCTGTAGCTTACCGTGGGTTGGCAGTGTCAGTCCGACGTCTTAGTCCATCAACCGATTCAGACAAACCAGTTGGAGTCAGTCCACAAAGAGGCCATGCTGTACGCACTTGGAATAGACATCCACGCGAGTAGGCAATCCATGCACCTGTATGCCGCTTACAGACCCCCGATTTCAGGGACAGGCTCACCACTTATACCCAGCACTGTGTCTCCTATGTAGCCAGAATTAACAGCGGCGACCACCAAAAAGGCAATGAACAGTGAAGTTCATTGCTGTCCCGGCGGTTAAATTACAGCTGCCTTGGAACTCACAACGAATTTAATCTGAAGAAATTGGTAGGAGTAGGAAGATTTTGAATTGACTTCCCCTCTTGGCAAAGTGAGATACAACAATATGACAAATTAGGCATTTAAAAACCTCAAAGAGATGGCTAGTCGAATGAAGCTCAACTGCCGTGCACCACGATTTATCAAATATCTGACACAATTGGGACTTAAACTGTGAGTTGTTACCTAACACATCGATTCCAATAGTATAGATTGCAGAACCGCCTAAACGCCTAGTAATTCTCCCTTGTTGCCACCAAATCAGAATAGTATACTATCCTGGATGTAACATGCAAGGAATTTAACATATCATCGACGCCAAAGATCGCACTCCCAGAGAACATAATGTGCTGTTTGCTCTAATTCATAATTTGTCGTAGAACACTCACATAAAGGCGATGACACAAGTCTAAACGAAAAGAACTTCGCCCTAAAGCTTCCATGCCCTGTTAAAAATTGCTCAACAGGATGATCTACTTCTAACCACTCTTTACTTAATTTGTCTCGCACTGATTGAAAGAACAAATACAAGTGGCGTCCTTTAGTAGAAGTTTCCCATCTTTCTTGCCATTCAGATAGCAAAGTTTCGAGTACCTCGTCAATTGGTTTGAACAGTCTAAGTATTTAATTATGATCGCGGTGTTTTAGAAAATCAGAGTGCATATTTTTAGAGGTGTAGTACATTGAAGCGCGTCGTTGTATTTCCAAGTCAGCTGGTACACGCCTGCCAGCACTGGTAGTGTCTCGGTGCTCACAGATCTATACGATTTATATAAAAATATTAAAGCGAGACGCTGACTTTGCAGTAACATACGACGTGCAGCACCTATGGTACTGTGTGTGTGTAAAAATAATTGTGTATGTGACTTACTTCTTTATAACAAATAAGTATTAAATTTTTGTATTAAATATTTATTATATGTTTACTTACTTTTCTGTTTTTTAAGTTGGTTTTACTTTTTATTTTATTTTATTTTATTTTATTTTATTTAATGCACTATGTAATATGTATGTATGTGTAGAGTTTAACATAAGTTGATCGTTTCAGTCTAAAACCATACTGATGATCATTAATTATGGAGTGATCTTCTAGGTAACGGATCAATTGATTATTGAGGATCCGTTCCATGACTTTGCACAACACTGAAGTTATAGGCAATGGGGAAGTAATTTGAAGGGTCAGAGCGGTCTTCTTTTTTGGTGACTGGCTACACATTGGCCTCTCTCCAAGCCTTCGGAAAAAAAAGTCTCAAGTTGCATGCAGAATCTGATGCTAGTCAGATGCAAAATACCGCTCATACTGTAGAACACATACAGCTTAGCAGGGGGATCTCCAGATATATGCGGCGAGACTTCGTCAATTTAATACTGTTCGAATTATAGAGGTGATAGAGTGAAACCAAGGCTTCAAAGTCTTCGTCAAAGAGATACTGTGTGGCAAAGTCAATTGACAATGCTGAAGTTCGACACAGTCGTCATTATTTTATGGCTGAGATTTTAAGTTAGATAGAGAAGTTCTATGGACAGGAGTAGAGTACGAAACCGATCCATGTGCAAAAAGGTGAAAGACCGGGCGACGTCATATCCCCGAAACGCTTCAATGCAGCATTAGAAAATGTCTTCAAGTGTTCAAATGTACGATTTCCTGACGATATAGGACTCATGGCAAAATCGTAAGGGACTGTGATTTGCTCATGACCACAATAATGCTTCCAACCAGGCATATCTCAAAACGAACATGGATAGGACTAAGGTCATTGAAGAAATAATAGATTTCATTTAACCGTTTCATCTAGCCGTCGTTTCCTCAATTGAGAAGCATTCTAAGTAGGTAAGTCTACCCAGCACTAAAAATTTAATTAATAAAAAAGTAAAACCGATTCAAAAAAGACAAAAGTTAACTAAAACACCAAAAAGGAATATTTTATACAACCATATTATATACTTATTTGTCGTTTCCTTTAATGTTATTAAGAAATTATTGTTGATTATTTAATTCTGAAGTTAGTGATAGTAAAACGAAACGATTTAACTGATTGACAGACGGATTATTTACTGTTACTGTAGGTACGGAATTTACCGCGATTTGTTTTTATAATACTTTAAGCGATTAGTCAAGGAAGCGATTGAAATAAAGCAGCATCGTAATTTCAATTGTGAAGACGGGCTTGACGGACGGTCAAGTTGTCGGGAACGTATAATCCAGTGGTCGAGATTTGCAAACGTTATGTGCGGGCTTCGAATTATAATCTCCAACAGGACACCATGAGGGAAGCGTGTAAGGCGCCAAGTAATAAGCGACGCAGAAAGAGGGTAGACAGATATATCTGTCCTTAATAGACTGATACCTACTCGCCGTCTCTAGTCATTCCGTGACCATGGCGTCTGTAACGTCGCCGAAATGTCGTGAAAATATAAAAACAAATCGCGGTAAGTAAATACTAATGTAAGCAACCGAGCAAGTTTAAAATTATAGATTGAATTATTTACACACTTAAATAAAGTTGACAATACTTAAACATAATAATTTTGTATGTGACTTACTTCTATATAAGGTGTTTTTTTTATATGCCCGAACTTCAACGGGAGAAAGAATATCGTTTATTTCTTACGATAGAGAAGAAACTTCGTGTCCCGGCATCGTTAAAAAAGTTTGGGAAATCAAATAAATAAAGTGCCTACTTGGTTCATGGTGTATAATGATTGCCCCGCCGTTATAATTTAGTTTGACGGGGTATCAACCCCGACCGATCGTCAGTCTCGAATTACTGTCGTAAAGCTCAGTTAAGAGAGGTAGGATGCGTCAAAGCAGCCCGTCTGGAGAAGTACCTTCACCTCACAGAAAACTGCAGCCAAAGAGCAACTATTCCTGCGAGTGAGTAAGGTTACGAGTGAGCTCCTGAAGAGCTTCTGTATCAGTAGCGGGGGTGGCAACGTGCAAGCGATACTTTCTGTGTTGCAAGCGTTTATAGGCTACGGTAACCACTTTACATCAGGTCGACCGTACGCCTCCCAACGTTGTATACAAAAAAAAAATACCTATGACAGCTGTAACTACGCCAGCTAAGAATGTTTTTACATAGGTAGGTAGGGCGCATCAAAGCAGTCCGACAGGGGAAGTACCTCCATCTCACAGAAAACCGCAGCAAAATAACAACTTACTGGAGGGTTGTTGATTTAATGTGAGTGAGTGATGTTACCAGAAAGCAGTGAGACGAGTTGTTGTGTGAGCAACGGGGGTGGCAACCCGCGTGCGATAAACCTTAGTGCGAGCGTTCATAGGCTACGGTAACCACTTTACATCAAGTGGGCCGTATGTTTATTTATCTCCCGACGTAGTAAAAAAAACGATGTGCCTGATCCAAAGCATTCAGGCCACATTGTTAGGTATGCATTGAATATTTTTTTACAAAATGCTTCGTAATTAATATTACTTTTCGTTCAATCACATTGCAGCAATCAGCTGTTTCATACAGCTGATTGCTTCATACGAGGTAACAAACATCCATCACTAAGTCTGAGTAGTTTACACTTAGATACATTTTCAATGCATTAGGTACTTATTTCATGAGTGGTTTGTTTACTTAGAATATTATTCTAAGTTTGTTTATGGGAACGATAAAAAAATTGATATGTCTATTGTTGGTAATTGTGTACGAGGTTCGATATAGGAAAAAGGTACACTTACACCACTAAGGTGGCAAACAAGCTTAGGCCCTTCCTGATTGTAAGCATTTATCGTAGCATTTGGACATTTTTAACACCAGAAACGTCGCTTATGTGCGTTCACATTCGGTGAGTATCTACTTAGTTAACGCCGGTAGAGTAGCGCTGAGCTACCTATCTAGTTAAATAAAAATGGAAATTTAGAACACTTACCGGATATAACAGCTGATCCATTTTTCTTAAAAAGTCATAAACTTTCCATCACACTTTCACACAGGCTTTGGACTGTCAAATTAATGTAATAACATTAAATTTAAGTATTTAGTGTTTGTTACGATAACATTATAGACTAGGTAGACATGGTTTAATATTGAAAAATAAAAAGCTATCGGATAACGTTTGTTACATTAACTTGGCGTGTTTAAAAGTTCATCAGTTTATTTACAAGTTATTTACACATTACAATCACGACACTAAATACAAAATTGTTGCACAAGCCCACCCTGGCGTTCCATACAAAGGTATGCACGTTTGCGAACATGTCTCTGAACCTTACGTAACGTGTCTCTTTCACGATTCACTTGAATAAATGCATGTTCAATACGCCTTTTTAATTCTTCTACACTTTCAATATCATGCCCAGTTTGTCCATACACTAAATCTTTCACACGACTCCATAAAAAAAAATCCATCGGCGTTATATCAGGGGAACGGGGAGCCCATTGGACTGGCCCTCCTCTTCCTATCCACCTCATGGCGTACGTTACGTCCAGATACTCGCGAACACGCAAGGCGTAATGGGCTGGTGCTCCATCGTGCTGGAAGTATAAACCCCTTAGATGTTCAAGTGGAACATTTTCCAGCATACTGTCCACTTGTGTTTGCAGTAGGTGAAGATAGGTATCCGCATTCAGTCTCTCTAAAAAAACTGGTCCTAACACTCTGTCACCGAGTATACCCACCCACACGTTTACACTAAATCTGCGCTGGAAATGATCTGGCCGCACTACACGAGCATTAACATCGGTCCAGTAATGCGCATTATGTATGTTAAACATACCAATGCGTGTGAAGGTTGACTCGTCTGTCCACAAAATATTGCGGCGCTCCGCACGAAGCCAACGGCAGAAGTCAACGCGAGGCGCATGATCTTGTGCCATGAGTTCTTGTACCCTAGTGAAGTGGTATGGATGTAGCCCTTCATCATTGAGTAACTGCCACACGTAACTGTTGCTCACATTGAAAACGGCAGCTCCGTCTCTCGTGCTCGCCATTGGATGACGATTAAAAAAATCCAGCACGTTCTCTTCGAACTGGGCAGGATACCGACCTCTACCTAGGTCCTCCGGAGGCAGGTTAAACTGCCCATTTTCTCGTAACCTGTATACTGCCCCGAGAATGGTATGATGGCTCACTTGTATTCCGAACCGTTGTTCGTACAAGTTTACCGCTTGTGCAGTGATGTTATTGCACTCGCGATAACAAAGTACCATTTCGAGATACTCCTGATTAGAGTAACGACGTCCAGGCATGATTACGGTCACGCGTACTAGTGTAATGCGCGACACTGGGAAACACACTGATAGACGAGTGCCGCGCGTGCGTCATCTACACAGCGCGGCGCGGTGGCTACGTACATGGCTCCGCGGATGGATGCGCAGTCGGCGTTTTTACAAAGGGCCGGTCAGCGCGCCTGCGTGTACCTGCGTACCGTATATACCGCATGGCATGCTTATAAGTATTATATTACTGGTTGGTTTCATACAACAGAAAGCTATTTTTTAAGATTTATTTTTTCTATGAAAGAATTTGTAACACGTGGGGCATAAAATATATTTACTATCATAATCAGCATACATAATACTATTTCCCATTTCAATTTGGGCATATTATTTAAGAACACCATATATAACAAATAAGTATTAAATTGTTGTATTAAATATTTATTATCTGTTACTCGTAACTTACTTTTCTGTTTTTAAAGTTGGGTTTACTTTTTATTTTATTTTATTTAATACACTATGTATGTAATATGTATGTCTGTGTAGAGTTTAACATAAGCCTGAGCTACAATACATAGACCTATTAGATTAGTGTTAGAATAATTCTAATTCTTTCGCGAAAGTCTTAATAATCAAAGTGACAGGCAACTCATCTACACCGCAAATAAGTTTATTAGGGAGAGGTTGTATGATTTTGTATATTTCCTTCTCTGTTACCGGTTTAAGGAACATCGAGTTTATAGAGGGTGAGATTACCGGCTCACCTTTTGATATAGGTATGCTGCAAGTTTAGTTTGATTCACCAATGATGCAAAATATTTATTGAATTTCATCTCGACTGTACATGGGCATATAATAACTTCGTTATTGGTTTTTAGTATGACATTTTTGTTACGCCGTTTTTATTTGTTTGGCTGTTACAAGTTTTATTATTTGCCACAATATTTTAGTTTTAATTGTACATATTTCCATTTCCATTATATATATATATTAGTTTCTTTGATTGTTTAATCGATTTCTCGAGTGTTTTTCTATTTACTTTGTAGTGTTACTTTAGGAGCTTGCTTTTTTTTATTGATTTATAAGTATTTTCAGCGATCTTATATTTTTGTAAGATGTTTTTAAACCTACTGTAAGCCAAGTTTTTCTTTATTGTCCTGTTAATTTAATTCGCTTTAATGGAATAGTTTGATCTAATATTATTTTTATTTTATCAATAAAAATATTATATTTTGCATCCACGTCGTTACGTGCTAGTATTACATCGTTCCAGTTAATTTTATTTATTTCAGATTTAAATGCCAATATATTTTTTGAATTGGTTATAAGACGCGTGTACTTGTAAAGAGGTCTCTGTCGTATATGTGGACGCCCTTCAAATCTGTATATTATTGACTTATGGTCTGAAATTCCTAGATCCTCCACATTTACTGTGAAGCGATTATTATTTGTAAATAATAAATCTATACAAGTAGAGGACTCGGAAGTCTCTCTTGTAGGCTTTACAACTATTTGATGTAGATTAGTCTCTTATATTCTTTTGAGTTCTTTAAGGCATTCATATTGAAATCTCCAGCTATGATGATATGTTTTGTTTACAAAAATGTGACTTTAGTTTATTTAGTAATTGTTCAAGAAAGTTGGTCTGAAAGAGAGCATCGGTGTTAAAATAAGAAGAGGCATGCTCCGTTGGCTCGGACATGTAAAACGAATGCAGGATGAAAGAATGACGAAGCAGATATACAATGCAAAAGTGAAAGGATGTAAGAGCCAAGGAAGGCCAAGACTTACCTACCATGACCAAATCTGTCTTCGATTGTTTTTATTTTTTCATTGAATTTTTCTACATCTAATGTTTCAAATTCAGGGAAACTTCTGTTCAGTATCTTCGGCGTCGCTGTTTGTATTGACGAGTATCTGTCTTGTCTGCACTCAAAGAACTAAATGAGTTATACGTTGGTATGTTCGCCCTATTTTTATTTCTATAGGTTATCGTCGAAATAATTTCTTCTGTGCTTATTTAGAATTGATCTAACACAGCCTGTTGCGATGGTGTGCCGGTAATTTTATGCTGTCTGTTATTTTCTATATTTTGTTCCGTTTTATTTTTATTTATTAATTCCCAACAAGTCTGCATTTCCACGATAGTTTGTTTTTTGGTATATTCGTAGTAGCAGTGGTTTTGTACTTGCGTATCGCACTGTAGGTAGACTGGTGGCTTGAGTCGACAGGTAGCTGGGTTCCGGGAAAACAGATGATTCGCGTGGTTAATACTAGTACGTAATCCCCGTATTCATTTATTACCAATAGTATCGGGTCTGGCACAAAGCACTTCTCTCCAAACTTCCGGCATACAGTCTACCCCTCCAGCTTTGTAACTGGATTGCTGGCTTCCTCCATGAGCGTAGAATCCGCGTCCTTGCAGATGGATGCGCTTCGTGGTTTATGTCAGTGAACGCCGGGTTCCCTTGGTAATATTCATTGCTATGCAGACGACAGTACGGTACATGGGCGATATTTCAGTCGGCCTGGTGCTGGTCGGACGGAAATCGATGAGAAGCGTGAGAGTATTGTCACTGAGCTGAATCGGGTTTTGGATCTTATTAAAAATGGGGTTCCAATAACCTATTTGAGTTTAATGCTGAGAAAACTCAGGTGTGCGCATTTGCAACAAAAATGTCCTCATTCCTTCCCACTCCCAGTCTTCAGGGCGCGTCCCTCTGTATGCGAGATAGCCTGAATCTGCTACGTATGGATATTCGTTGCGACCTTAACCACCGTAATCTCATTAGCTTTTCGGAGTCCTGAACAGGGTGCGCCGGTTCTTCACGCCGGACCAGCTTTGTATGTTTATAAGACTCAAGATCGGATCTGCGTGGAGTATTGCTTATCTATGAGACGGCTTCGCATAGTAACTTCTCAAGGCTCTTGATAGGTTGCAGCGACGGGCTATCTGCATAATCGAAGACGAAGAGGTCACCAAAAACCTAGAACCTCTACAACTCCGTAGGGACATTGGCTCGCTAAGCGTAACCTACTGTGCTTACCATGGCCAGTGCTCTGAAGAACTGTTATCCCTTATCCCACCCTCTCTCTCCGTCATTAATCCACACGTGTAGGCTTGCGATGTCATCGTTCCACAGTCAAGAACATTTCTTCGCGTACCAAAAAGTTCGGCAACTCATATCTTTGTCGTACTATTAAAAAGTGGAACGCATTGCCTGCACATGTGTTCCCTCCTTCCTACAATATGAGATTTCCAAAGAAGTGTAATGAAGCATCTTGCGAGTAAGCAAGGCAGCGTTAACTGACAGCATACTGTGTAGTCTTTTATCAGTTGCAGTTGCGATTTGGGCTCCTCTTTCGCTTACCATCTGGCAAAGCGGAGTCACTATGCTGAACTTATATGAAAAAAAAGGTATCGGTATCAGTAGCGGTTACGCTAAGGGTACCTAGCGGTTTGGATGGCTAACAATGAAAACAGGCAAAGAAAGAAATAACAAAAAGGAAAAGTTTGAAAAATTAGAATATTCAAGTATTTATGTCTAATTTAATTTAATTTTGAGACAATAAAGAGAACATATTATTGATGATATTTTTGCACATAAATTTCACGTGCTTCGTGTCAATCCCAAATATGAAGTCATCAAAAGAAATGTGTTATTTCTTTAATAAAGGGCGGTCAGTTCAACAAATTTTATATTTACATACTTAGTTCAATGAAGAGTGCCCATTACTTCTTATTAAAAATAGTAACTGCCGGTTTCAGTAGGTTTCCGTGACTGACTTAATTGTCCCTCAATGTATATAACATGAGACCCGTTCATTTCTTGTTGTATTGTGTATTAATTCACGGTAATATAACATATTGATATCGCTTTACTGTTCAATCTGGTGCCTAGATTTTTCATAATTAGTTTAGCATAATTACTGTTATGTCCCGTATGAGAGCTGCATAGAGTTCGGATCGGTTAGGCTTTTCGACACCTGCTAGTCAACTTGAATTTTACCCTCATCAAAGTCAAGGTAACAAATCGCTAATAGATATATCTATATGTTAACTTTTGATGTAGATTCGTTTTGCACAAACGTATACAGTGAACATTTAAGTTTGAAATACGATGCCATATTGCCCCATGCACTGCCTGTTTCTTTGCGTCTATAAAGATACCCATTCCTGTAGCTTATATGGTTATGGAGCAATCAGTATAGCATAAGTAGGTTATGATTTTTAAGTTCAAATTAATTCATCATTCACACATAAGTTTGTCTACAGTTTCATTTGAAGATGTGTCATTTCATCGGTACCATTTTGCTATATAACGTTGCTAGGTCGATAATTATTTTCTGTTGCAGCCTTACAATCTCTTCTGGCCTTATTCATAGGCTACAGATCAGACTTATATTTTAAGTTTCACCAGAGACGTTTTACTTGTTAATAGCCGTATCTTAGGCCATCATACTAAACAGACTTAACTAAACTTAATTATCACTGATAAATAGAGTCAGCACAGGATTTATTTATATAATGTTGCAAGGTATGTAGACATGTGGCCTACCAGATATAAAGTGATTTCGGTCTACGAACGCTTACAATAGTAATAGTAGCGCTGGCACGTTGCCGCCCTCGCTGTTAAAAGAGGAGCTTTCTGGTGACCTCACTTACTAGTTGGAGTACAACAACCCTTTCGGAGATTTGTTACTTGGCTACGGTTTTACATATGTGAGGTGGAGGTATTACCTCGGTCGCACTGCTTAGGATGCCAGGTTTTTATGCCCAAATTTTTCCATAGGTGTTTCTGCACTTACACGCCCATGGTAGCATGCTTGTTTTGATATTAATGGGATTCTCAGGAAGTATAAGTGCACCAACTGGCTCTCTTGCCGACTCCCGTGCATATAATATATGAGAGTCAATGTTAGGATTATCAGTTCTTTATCTTCTATATTTAATCGCGGAGGAGTTTGTTTGTTTGATTGAAAACACGCAGGAACTACCTGTCTGATTAGAATATTTTTTTGTTTTTTGCATGTGATAACTCAATTCTTGAGGAAATTTATGTTTTAAACAATATCATAAGGCATTTAAGCCTAGGAAAAAGAAAAACGTAAGAAAAGCGGTTCCCACGGGATACCTTGAGACGCGCAGACGAAGTCGCGGGCTGCAGCTAATATATGTATAATAGTCAACGTAATTCATAAGTATATAACTCGGTAAAAATATATCATTCAACGAGTTTGAATTTCCAAAACATATTATTCGATTATCATTAAGTACTATTACTATGTAACAAAGATTACGAATACATATAAGCTCTCAACAATAATTTAAATAAGCAGCCACAAAAGTTAAGGAACCTTAGGGTCAACGATTTCTTAATTTTTGGGACAAAGGAGATAACAAAATCCATAGAAGCTACATGAAGTTGTTTCGAAATAATTGATTTATTTTCTGTGTAATGTTGGCGATATTGATCTGGCTGTCTGCAACTTCAGTGTGGTGGTGCGATAGTGATTGCGCGTAGTGTTATTGTTTTGTGGAAAAAATTGTGAAAGCTAACTAAATTCTATACGATTTGTATAAAAACTGAACATAAATACATTCTTTGTTCGTGTATCTTTATTTTTTTTGTGGAATATGTCATTCTCCAGCGTGGTAAGTATAAGCAAATCGTACATCAACATCAGCATAGGGCGGTGCGATCGTGTGGTAATTGACAGCGTTTCTCATTATACCATGTGTTATTATCACTAAAACTGATATAACAATGTTGATAAATATGGTAAAACTACTATTATATCATTACTTAAGTGATATAATTCAATTAGGACAAGTTTTTCTATGGTTTTGGCTAAGCATCCTCCATATTTTACTGCTACGTGCATGGTACCAACTACATAATAATAAGTGGCTATAGAGGCTTTTTTGGCTTCTGTGTCTAAAATTCCTTCGATTTTTCGTACACCATTGCTTAGAATTACGAAATTTTTGTCATTTATCACTCGAACGACGCATTTATTATATCGATTGGATTAATCTATAGGACATTTTGTCGTGACGCCTGCCAGATATCGGGTACCTAGATGTATTTATATATTTATTTTTGTAACAAAATTTCCCGTGTCAACAGTAATAATTAGTAAGTAATGCTTAGAAATATATTAGTTACATGTATTAACAACAACAGTAATAATTTGTTGGCCTTAATTTGTGTCTTTATATGTATGTACATTTTCAGTAAACTTTGTATGGACTAATTTCGTCAGACCACAACTTCTATACAAGCAGTGTATTCAAATATAAATGCATTTTTTTTCATATAGATTGATATATAACATATATTACGTATATAAATATTCATTTTGTCTTATTGGTGATGCCCTGTTGTCGCAAGCTTCCAAAGCCATCAGTAAAGAAATTAAACCATAATTGTTTAATGATAATGATTAGAAACCGATAAGTGTGCTTGTTTCATGTAACTCAAAATATTGAACAGGAAATTTGTAAATAAACACTGCGAATTTGTAAAGTATTGATTACTTAATGAAGTACAACAATATCTCTCTAACAGTATGCAATATTTTTGGAAAGAGCATCATAATTATTTGGCAACGAGAATATTTAGAGGGTAAGATTATATATATAAATACTATTTCATTTCAGCGTATTGGGATGCTTATTATTGATTGTTTACATAAATGATCTTTCTAAAGCAATAGACAGTCATTGTACAGTATTTGCTGATTATATTTCTGTGGCATTGGTATGCTTTCTAGCAAGCAAATTTAAGGAATAAATGATCAATAAAATAATACCGTATCATTTATATAATCTTTAGCTTAGCGAAAATAACTTGAGACGTAACAAGGTCCTTAAGAGAGGTAGGTCGTATCAAAGCAGCCTGTCTGGGGAAGTACCTCCACCTCACAGAAAACCGCTGCCAAATAACAACTCCCTAGAGGTTTGTAGTGTTCCTGCATGTGAGTGACGTTACCAGTAAGCTCCTAAGGTGTTGCTGTGTTTACAGCAGAGAAGGCATCGCACAAGTAATACTTAATGTATTACAAGCATTCATAGACTATGGTAACCACTTTATATCAGGTGGGTCGTATGCTTGTACGCCTTCAGACATATAAAAAAAAGAAGTTAATGTCAATTTAGACCTTATCCACAGAATAACTAATAGTACTAGCATACAGAAAGCTCAGTCTCAAACAAAAGTAAAATTTAGGTATGAAAATTGTTTGCCTACTACATGCTAAGTTACAGATTTATGTATTGGCAAAAAAAACACATATCAGTGTCTAAAATTGTTTCTGACCATACAATTAAAGAATTTTTTGATAACTACAAACAAAGACAAATATTACAATTCTTTGTTTTTCCTTTTATTTGGACACTCATAAATACAACAGTATCTATTATATCAATTATAAGATCATTTAGAAGTCATTGCTCATTGTAAAAGTCACAGAATAGATGCTTAACCAATTAGAGAGATTAACGAGAGCTGAGAGGCAACCTTCTGCCATACGTCTGCCCGGGAGGCGCGCCGTCCGAACGTAACTAAACTGCAGAGTGACACTCCGCTGCCTTATCAATGATGGTTTCGAAATAGAATCTTCGCAAAATGAAACCTTTAAGGTCTTTTTCCCAGTATGTCAAATTCTTAGAAAGTCACTTTCGTACAATGTTTTTTTGCTGAAAGTCATTGCCGCTACTTTTTACTTTATTATAAGATAGTATTAGGGATTCTAAATAAAAAAATGTGTTAATAATTTTCTGCAAAACACTGCAAAATAGGACAGTTATAATAAACAAAAGTTTTTGACTGTGTATAACAAGCATGCAATCTTAATACATATTTTATACATAAGTAGTAGATATATTGTTATAATAACTTGTTACACTAAAACGAAATTGCTATAGGCATAGTATAGCCACAACTCTTATAACTCTTACTCTTATAACCGTCACTGTAACTGCCGGTTACAGTTAAATTTAGCAACTTACAGCTAGAAATTCGCTTGAAATTAGTATTATATATAGCATGCTGGCATCATGAGCTCAATATTATGTATCTGCTATTTAAGACCATGGCTATAATAGGGTCAATCAATATGTAAAATTATCATTTGTCTTGACGAGCTTGGTGGTGCAGTGTTTAGTAACGCTACTTTGATATGCTCATGGGTTTGATTCCCACACAGGACAAACATCTATCTGCATGTCTTGGTTTTAGTGTTTTTAAAAGAGGTAGGTTGCATTAAACAGCCTGTCTAAGGAAGTAGTTCCTCCTTACAGATAACCACATCCGAATAACAACTCCCTGCAGGGTTGTTGTGTTCCTGTGAGTAAGTGAGGTCACCAGTAAGCACCTAAGGAGCTGCTTTGTTAACAGCAGAGGTAGCATTGCATGTTTTACTGTGGTATGCCTTTTAAAATCTCTCTCTCTCTATTATGAATGTAATTAATTTTACACCAATATAAGCCAGCTATTATGTTGAAAAAAAATACTTAATAGGACATGCTAGTACAAAGAAGTTTGCAAAAATTACTTATTGATGATGATGTCTTTATTCAATGTAGTTGCAAAATTAAATTCTGTAAACTCTAGATTTTCACACAGAACTTACATCCGGTACATATACATAAGACACATGCTTTGCCTTTGTATGTACAAATAAAAAGCAAAATGTGCATAACTTCAGCCATGTCAGCCAAAAACTGACAGATAGGTGACATGGACTGAACATTTTCAAATCGAGAACATAAGTATTTAAGTCTACACTTATACTTATTAGACGGAAACTGCTTCTCTATTGGGCAATTTAACAATGTACATTCAAAGTTAACCTTTTCAAATTCAAAGTTAATCTTTGTTTGTTGATAAACGGAATTGTAAATAAAGTAATATAAAAGTTATCAGTTGACTAAGATTGTATTTCAACACTACTTTTAATGCAATATCTGCATACACAAAGTATAAAGTATGTGATATTTGCAACACAATATTCCTACTGACATAGTTTAATTATTCAAATGTGTTTGAGTAATTTTGTCTTTTGTCCATCTTGATATTATTTTCCTAAGGCTAAAAGTAGGTAATAGACTGCCTAGTTTAATCGTAACAATACCTTAGGAACAGTAATAGATTTAGGACATTTGATTTTTCACAGAATGTGTATGGACCTTATAACAACAAATAAAAAAAAAGTAAAATTAAAAATTAAAGCATTCTTACAAGTCAGATTTTTTTGTTTTTGCATAATGGTACAGAACCCATTCTGTGTCAATTTAAACTACTGTGCTACTGTAAATACTACAAAAACAAAGCAATTAATAGTGTCCCTTACGCATTGACATGGTTGCTGCTTTTGCAGCGATTACTCAGGAGCTTATTAACCTTACTCATTTGCTGGAACACAAGAATCCTTTTGAGTATTATTATTCTATTATGGTACTCCACAAGGTGCAGAGACTTTTACTACTACTAGTCGGGCTTCTTATTAAAAGCACATTACAGTACCAGTCTTTCGCCCACCCAAAATTATAAAAATAACCACAAGCAAAGAAAAAAAAGGTAATTTCAGCATGTGCAGAATTTTGTGACAATACCCAAATAAACTAATTTATTTGTTTATAATTTATTTTTTATATCAAGAAATCAATAGAGTTTGATGGCTCATGCGTGTCATTTATTCGAACACACAAGTTAAGCAGTGTTGGTTACAGATTGTTTACCGCTGGGTTTAGTCTTCACAAGTTTCTCTTGGTTCATAAAGCATGTTCGATAAATGACAGTTGTTTAACTAACCTAGAAGATAGGTAAGGCATCAAGGTAGTCCTGCTAGACTGAGGTAATATTGCAACCTCACAGAAAGCTACATACAAATAACAACTCCATGCACTTATTGTGTTTTAGTAACAGTAGCCTGAGGATTTGCTGTGTGATTTGCAGCGGCAATAACAATGCGCGAGCATTACCACCTATATTGTAAGCATTCATAGGCTGCAGTAACCACTTTACATCAGGTGAGCCATATGCTTCTACACCTCCAGATGTTGTAGTAATAAATCAAAATAAATACTGTAACTTCAATTTTGGTACTTCTACATATTATACTTCTAAACTTTCCTTTACCTATCTTGATGCTAACATTCTTCTATTATGATAAACAAAGATGTTTTGTATGGTATGTATGACAAATTATTTATAAATTTTTAGTAAACGTAAACCAATTTAATTAGGCTAAGTTTGCTGCTTTTGTACTCAGAGTAAAGCAAGTGCTTTTGAGGCTCCAATGTTTGTCCGTTGCCTTTCAATCTGTCTGTCCATCTGTCGGCTATTTGTCATGTCCGTCTGTCGGTAACAGGACTGTAATTTTTGAACTGTAATATGCATGTAAGAAGCTATATGTAAATTATGAATATGATATTTGTTGATAATTTACTATTTATAATTTTTTTTCACCATAACATGTATAATTCAAAGACATATGTGTGTGTATACACACATTTATATATTTTATCTGTACTGATATAAAACATGTGTTATATATTCATGAAGGACCGCCCACGCGTTCGCTATTTCGCACAATTTGACGCAATTAGTAGACCAGCCTATCAGAATACCTGATATACCTGGTTAGACGCCCTCTCTACTTGACCTGCTGCTGACCACCCACCCTGCTGGCTACTGGGTTGAAGACAGGGCGCTCCTGGGCACATCTGACCACTGCCTAGTATCCAGCACGGTGCCAGGCACAGCTCCACCACAACCGTTAAGCACAGCACAGCGGTTAAGCGTCGTGTCTGGCACTACTCGTCAGATTCGAATGGCATGCGCGACTACTTTGCTTCCATCCCATGGAGGCAACTCCTATCTCTGACGTACCGTTAAAAAATAGAACGCATTGCAATAGGATTCTTCAAACGAAGCGCGAAGAAGCTCCTTGCGGTCCAGCATGGTAGCATCAACTGACAGGACATTAACTAGTCTTTTGTCAGTTGCCGTTGCCATTTAGGCTCCACTTTCGCTTACCATCAGGCGAAGCGAATCCACCATGAGAGCCGACATAAAAAAAACTTAGTGAACTTTTTAACACGCATTTTCTTAATTCTAATCCCAATGTAATAATGAACTCTAAAAATTCTTGCCCTGCCAATTATAATAGTATGTACTTGACTCCAATAAACTAATGACTTTTACAAATGATTTCTTGAATTTAAAAATACAAATTTGACAGTCTATGACAATATTCATGTAAAAGTTTTAAAATTACGTGCTAAACAGTTAAGTGTATTTTTGGCGCACATTGTTAATTTAACATTTACACTAGGCAAATAACCATCAAAATTAAAATTCCGTAGTTAAACCCCTATTTAAAAAAGGACAATAATATATGTATAATTACAGACCGATCTCTTTGACCCCAGTGCTATCAAAAGTAATTGAAAGTATTATGTATGATAAATAAAAAACTTTTTATCAATTTTTAACATAGTAAAGACAGAACAATATTGTTTTTGAAAGAATATGTTGAGAATCATAGCCTATTGTGAGCTAATTGAGACTGTAACAAATAAACTTTATTTTTTATACAACGTAGGGAGGCGTACAAACATACGTCCCACCTGATGTATAGCACCTAGTAAATACCATAGCCTATTAACGCTTGTACCTAATATATTAAGTACCACTCGTGCGATGCCTCTTCTGCTGCTTACACAGCAACTCCTTAGGAGATTACTGGTGTGTAAGTACTCTCTAGGGAGTTGTTATTTGGCTGCGGTTTTCTGGAGGTACTTCCCCAGACGGGCTGCTTTGATGCGCCCTACCTCTCTTAAAATAACTAACTTCACGACAAAGTGCATTGTAATGTTGTTTTTTTTACTTAAATTATTTAAATGGGTGAGGTCCTTTTCTAGGCGACCTCAGCAAATGGAAAGGCATGACACTAATTAAAGAAAGGGTTTAAAAAAAGCAAAGTTAATATCAGGCGTCAGCCATGCACTTTCTATAATATTGCTCTGAATAGTCCAGCGATGCCTGGATATTGAATCTCAAGGAGAGTAGCTAGAAATCCATTTGAAATCCGATTAATGTTTTAATACTTTTAGTAAACTGTAATTTGCTACACCTGACCCGGTGTAGCAAATTACTGTTAACTGAAATTCAACCAAAAACAAGATTATAAAAATTTAGTTAGTGAGGTTAGTTGAGTACAATGGCTTATACTAAAACTTACTGCACCCCTATATTCATCTATAAGCAAATTATTTCTTAGGTAAGGTGATGAATTCAGATAATAATCATTTCTAAGAGAAAATCTAAAGTTCAATCAAGTCACTAAGGTTGCAAGTTACTATGAGGTCAAATTACTATGGGGTACCAAAACTACTGTGGACTGCTGTATCCAATGTTATAAAAATAAGTGAATGTACGATACTGAAAAGGTCGCTGCGCGATGTTCCAGCCACGAAGCTCATAACCTCCACTCGCCAGCGTGCCATCGCCGTGCGGGTTTTCATGGACCCACGAAAAATTTTCTAGGTAAAGAATGCTGTCATCCCTTTTTGTGCGGAAACCAGCTGGAACGAACGACACCTTATTAGAATTTTGACCAAAGCACACGACGGAAAATTACCACATGGGCTTCGTCTATGACCACTTACTATTTTTTAGAAAATTATGAAATTTACATCACAATTACAAAATCCATCGGCTAGGTAGCCGTTTTCAAAATAAATTAGGTCGCTTCAGGCCTTTAAAACCACAAATTATGCGAAATTATTTATAGCCGCCATGTCGTGAGGAAGCTACGTCGGAAAGTGCTGGTGTCAAAATCTGGTTGTTTTTATGCCAGAGGGCAAAGGCCCATACAGCCAAGTCTTCAGTTCAGAACCATTCTCAGAAATTCCATGTGGCGAAAAGTACTCGTCACAGCCTATAACCACTATACGCATATTTTTTGCTGATGACACTTAAGTTTTAGTTGAGAAAAAAGATAAAATGGGCTATAAAATAGACAGAAACAACTTTAAACAATAAAATTAATCGGTTAAATCATAACTGTAAACATGACGAAAGCAAAACACTACAATACACTTTAAGACTATAATAATAATAATAAATAATAAATAATCTTTATTCAGTAACTTAAACTATTTACATTTATCGTAGCCGGAGTCTCCATGTAAGCAGAATTATGCTTGTAATTGGAGGCTCCGCTCTTCCTAGATGTAGTTACATTTTGTATAACAAGTCATTAGTAACGCTATAAAGGACGTGGAGTATGAGTGTAGTTGTGTGGAGTGATTGTGTATGAGAGTGTAGTGCTTGAGAGTGTTGTGTTTGTGTGTCTTATATGTGTGTTGAGAATGATATTGTTGTGCCTGTAAAGTATGTGTATTTTTATTAATATAGAAATATATGTGTGTGCGTCAACCTTGCGACCATGTCTTGGGATCAAAAGCAGTTGTAGTGAGAAATAATCAACTTTTTTTTTTTTTTTTTTTCACGAGTTATACTCTAAAGACGCTAGTCAAGAGGGATTCAATTTTATCATAGTCTTGCAAAAGCAACCATAAGGTCAAGGTCTTCTTGCACTCATAGTAGGTTAAGTTGTAAATATTTAACATTTTGTTTATAAGATTATATAGTTTCGATGATCTGCTAGCAAACTGTCTTTGTGCGAATGTTGATTTTACAGCTATTTTCGGAGCCACTGCATAGTTCCTTCTGCTGGTAAAATTTTTCTTAGAAAAGGTAATCGATTTGTGTTTTTTTAGAATAATGTGAAGCACATAAAGTTTCCTGACAGTTAGGAGATTTGATTCCAAATATAAGTTTTCTGTTGAATACCTAAAGTGTTTAAAGAACATGAGTTTCAGAAGTGACCGCTGAGCTCTTTCCAGATCCAAAAACTTAATTTTTGTAGCCCCTCCCCAAATCGGAAGACAGTATACGATGACCGATTGCGCCAGAGAAATGTATGTCTGTACTAGCAGAGTCTTTGTAGCAACGTGACGTAAGTTTTTAAATGTCCATATGAGTTTACGTACTCTGTTCATAACAAGCTCCAATTGTTTATGCCATGATAGCCGTTGGTCAACCATTACGCCCAAGTATTTAGTATATTGGACCTTGTTAATTGCAACACCCGAACAATAATTTTGATCTTGACCGGAGCATCTATGAATTTCGAGCCGGAAGTCCTCCGAAGGCTGTGCCCTTACATCTTTTGAAAAACATATATAATTTGTTTTTGTCAGGTTCAGGGTTAAAAGGTGGCAGTCCAACCAGTCCGCAATCCTCCCTAGGCCTGTTTCAGCGGTTGTACGTACGATATTCCAGTTCTTACCTCTAAAAATAATTGCTGTGTCATCCGCGTAGGAGATAATTTGTCCACCATTAATTTTCATGTTACAAAGACTGTTGATATAAATGAGGAATAATGTCGGGCCTAAAACACTTCCCTGTGGCACACCGTATGTAATAGGTTCTTCAAGACTGACATAGCCACCTATTTTAACTTGTTGAGTACGCTTATGTAAGTAATCTGTGAAAAGATCAAGAGCAGAGCCCCTAACACCAATACTCTCAAGTCGCTTAAGAAGAACAGGTATCGAGACAGTGTCGAATGCCTTTTTGAGATCTAGGAAAACAGCAAGGCATTTGTCTCCTCTGTCCATACTATCTGTTATAACAGAGGCAAGCGCCAAGACTGCATCCTCGGTGGACAAGTTTCGTCTGAATCCAAACTGCGATGGAGAAAGAATATCCATTTTATTCAGGTAGTTCGTAAGGCGCTGATTAATTAGTTTTTCTAAAATTTTGGATACAGACGAGAGAACAGATATTGGCCTATAATTGGATGGCTCCTTTTTATCTCCATCCTTATAAACAGCCGTTATAAGCGCACGCTTAAATGCCGCAGGGAAGACTCCCTGCTCGAAACACAGATTTGCCAAGTGGGTGATCACAGGAACAACCAATCCATGTGCAGTTTTGAGAAAACTAGTAGGTATTTTGTCCCAACCTGTAGCGCTATCTGATTTCATGCTTGCCAAAATAGCCAGCACCTCATTATGGTCAGTGTAGAATAACGCAAAGGACGGGGACGGCTGGCTATTTAGACCGTCAGTGTTCTGTACAACTGAAGCGTGGCGAGTGATCTGGTCGGCCAGAAGCTTGCCTATATTACAGAAGTATCTGTTGACGTTGTTGATGGAGTCTAGGGGATCAGTATTAGAATCCAGCAAGTCTATGTTAGATGTTTTGGGTGGTTTTCGTTGTGTAATGTCATTAATTTTCTTCCAAAGATTCTTTGGGTTCTTAAGTGCAGAGGAAAGCTGGTTTTGGTCAAATTTACGTTTTTGCTTTTTTATTATGTCATTGCAGTGGTTACGATATCTCTTATATGTTATTTTTAATGTTTTATTAAAAGGGTCATGTTTTAGTTTTCTTTGCATGTCATTGCGGTTCTTAATGCATCGCAGTAGGCCAGGAGTCATCCACGGTTTAATTAGTCTATTCTTTACAGGGACTGTTACCGTTTGAGTGT
This sequence comes from Pyralis farinalis, assembly GCA_947507595.1. Taxonomy (NCBI): domain Eukaryota; kingdom Metazoa; phylum Arthropoda; class Insecta; order Lepidoptera; family Pyralidae; genus Pyralis; species Pyralis farinalis. The sequence goes on from OX382265.1 coordinate 32,486,853, forward strand.
TTTCGGATAAACATTGAGCTATTTTGGTAATAAGTAAATCTGCAACTTTATTTGGATTGTGCAAATTTAAGAGTTCTGATAAGTTACAGGCTTCTAGATGTTTCAGTGCTCCTTCTATGTTTAGTATAGTTTTAGTCTTATTCTTTATTGGTGAATTTGTTGTGTTTGTTAGTTTGAGAATAGTCATAAAATGATCGGTAATTGTTGTGTTTATAATAAATATATCTGCAGTTTTGGTTTTGGATTAAATTTTTAACATGAAATGGTCTAGGCAGCTTTTACCTCTTGTGGGTAATGTATGTCCTGGAAGTAAACCATTTGTAGCCATCATATTTAGGTAGTTTAGTCTATTTGTGCGTTCATATGATTGTTCTTCTCGGTTGGAATTTAGGTTTATATTAATATCTCCAGTCACAATAATATTCTTATTACGAGTAATAGTATTTATGTGGCTGTTTAGAGATTCAGTGAAGTCATCAGAGTTTGTGTTTGAGGGGGATCGATATATACCGAGTATCAGAAGGTCAGGTGATACTTCTATTTCTAGACAAGAGGCGTGGGTAATTGTGGGCTCTCTTATTTTTATATTGTGGTTGATCTTAACGTAAGCAACTACTCCATCAGCTTTGTTCAGATGACTAGAAGTTTGGTACGATTTATAGTTATTTAGTTGAGGTAAGTTTTTGTTTATATTTAATCTGCACTCAGTTAGGATGATTACGTCCGCATCGAATTTTAGACTTGCTAGATTCAGATTAAAGTCGTCGAAGTTCGCGTAGACGCTTCGAATATTTTGCGAAACGATTGTAAAATCTGTCTTTTTTATATGCACTAATTTGCAAAAATCACTGGTTGTAAATTCCCCTGAGGTAGCTATTTGCGTATTGTCTATTTCTTCATGAACAGATATTTGTCTACTCATAACAAAAAATTTCGAAATATTTGAGGTCGTTTCCATAATGTGTCAGTATGCGGTATTGATTATTTTGTTTGAGAAAATAAACAAGTGTGGTCGTAGTTTTATAAAATATTATGTAAATATATGCGATATTTATTGTGTGAGACTTGTCTGAAACTATATGTGTAATTCGGATAAAGTATGTGGAGTGTGTAAATATGTAATTACAATATTGTGAAAAATATTTGGCTGTATTAAGTAGCGAGTGAAGCTCATAAGGAAAAATTAAGTTATGCCAAAGCAAGCGAGGATTAACTACCTTCATTAACTTACAAATTAGTCAAGAGGCTTGCATGAGGTGATGAGCTTGGGCTTCATTTTTGAGTATAATAATTGGTGAGTCATTATCTTTTCTTAAGTAGACCCTCCCATAGGACGTCCAGCAGAATGTGTATTTCTTTGTTTTTGCCAAGTCACGAGCCAGAAAGTGCAGCCGAGCACCCTTAGCTGTTAGCTGTTCAGACACGTAAATCGGGGTATCTCCATCCTTTTTAATTCCTAAATTTTTGGCAGTAAGCTTTTGCTTATGCTTGACATTAAATGTTATGCAGAGCTTCAGAAAGTTAGCCTTCAGGATTGTTGATGATAATTCAACAATTATGGGCATGTCGCTTCCCTTTTTACCACTGACTCTGTATATATCACTAATCCTTGAGTCATCGCTAGTGATGGTACCGCCAATGCTATTAGATAGCTGAGTTACCATATCCATCAGATCTTCTTTGGTTTCACCTGTTTTCCTTGGCACGTTCTTAATTTCCAGATTGGACTTGCGGTTCACCCGCAGCAAGTCCTCCAGTCGGTCCTCTAGAATAGCAATATGGTCCCTATCCTCCTTTTTTTCTTTCTCCAGCTGATCTATTCTTTTCTTAAATTCTTCATTCTGTGATATAAGGAACGATATGGAAGCCTCTATGTTGTTGTTTGTTTTTTTTAAGTCACTTTTTTTAATTCCTTTTCCTGTATCTGGAACATGGCCTCAATCATGCCTTTTATTTCTTCTTTGAAGGAATCAAATCTATTTATTTCAGACTACTAATATATATTCCAAAATTCAAATCAATATTACATTTCAAAACATAAATATTGAAGAAAGAGATATGTTTATTGGAGTAGCCGTTGATAGCATATGCAATTGGAATAGTCATAGAAATTTACTTTGTCACAGACTTGATTGGTTTGTCTAAGTATTTTGAAGACTTCGACTTATAGCATCAATGTAAAATGCTGTAATGGCTTACCAGGGATATGTGTCATGTTACTAAGATATGGAGTTATTTTTTGAAGAAACTCTGTGGACATTAGTAGAACTTTTGTTTGTCAAAATAAAAAAAATGTTTTCGTGTGTCATTTATAATGTTGATGCAGTGAATGGCTGTAATCCCCTTTTCGAAACATCGAATATATTATCTCAATTGCAATAAAAATGTTTAATCATTTATTTGCCTGACATTAAAAAACCTTTTAAGTATGAAATTACTCAAAAAAAGTTACATCAATGGTTTTTGACAAAATGTTACTATACAGTTAAAGAATATTTCTATGATAAATTTGTCGAATTGTAATTGAACATAAATACGTTTTAGATTGTTTAGAACTGTGTTACTAATAATTACCGAAATATTTGCACGCTATAATATCTTATCTTATCTAATTTATAGAGATTATAGACATTTACTTTAATGTAAGATATCCAATATAATTTTCATAATTAGTTTATCATATATAACAAAAAATATTTTTTGAAGTATGTTTACTTATACCTTCTTAGTGGATTTATTTTGTCGTAGCCGTGTTTTAGCTTTTAACTTAATTTAAATTATTTTGGCGTAGATTTGTGCCTTTCAATTCAGAATGTCCAACGGTTAAAAAATTTTCAAATCCGAACTATTGTATTCTAATAATGGCCAATCTTTGAGTGCAGTAGGGCTAGTTATGTGCTAGTAAGTAACCAATAGGGGAAATGCATCCAAACAAATATTATATTGAAAACATTGATAATAAAAATGTTTTTATTTATAACAAATAATTATTTAACATAGTTCTTAAACAATCCTGCCTTTAGTAACTGCTTACGGTTTAAGGCCGTGGTATATAAAAATCATATTTTGATACAATCAAAGCCAGTTGCTGTCGAAAGATTCGTCATTGTAAAAATATGAATTTTTGAGATTTGGTCATTGAGATATTAGAACATTTTCAGACGCTTTGGGAATGGTCATTTTGTAACCATTAGCTATTGTTAGAATTGACCATTCTGGACATAAAAGGATATGAGGAGCAAAATATACTCATTAAGACTTTCGTTAGACACACTTAATATTATTTTTATCTTCTGTTTTTACATACTTTATGTCTGGCATTTTGTGCCGTTTTCTACAACGCTAGCTTTATAACCCGCGGAACAGCATGACGGTTCTAATGAGTAGTTTAGGAGGTGAGTTTGGCTGATGAACATACATAGCCATACTTAAATTCATAATCCTGTTCCTGACTTAACCGTAGGCGGGTAAGTAATATTACTTGAATAATGCTTTATTGAAATAATTTAAACATTCCCATCACAATTATAAAAGAACCTGTACTAACAGAAGCAAACTGTCTTGTCCTAATACGCAATCTTGATACAGCAACAGCAATAATCGCAATTTACCGGTCTTCTTTATGTACGAATATTTCGCCCTTTTTGACGTCACTTAATGAATTATTGACTAAATTATACCTTTAAACCAAGAGAAAAATTACCACAATGGGAAATCTTACTTAAATTTAGCTGTTTTCCATGGGCTCTTACCAGCACATACCGTAACCACTAGGGATGTAAGCGGAACATGCATTAACAAAAGTCCAGAAACCTGTCGTCGCCCTGGATCTAGATCTAAAATCCAGAACCTACACTCCCAGGTAAAATCTACTTACAAAAGACTAAACAATGAAGACCTTAATACAGATATCCTTCAGATAGACTTAAACCCTATATACAAACTCAACAACCCTGAATTTTCTTTAAATTACCTCACCCGAACGCTGACCTATAGAAAAAAAACACGATTGATAGTGCCTACAACGCTTACAGATTATTGTACCTTAGATGCTTTACACAAGGCTTTGTTCGATGCATACGAAATAGGGACAAACTTCACCTAAATCTAAGCAGGAAATAACAATAAAAATCGCTTCCCAGAGATTTTTATTTTTTACTTAAAACCATCTCTAATCATAATAACACATTACAACAACAAATTATCCAACTAAACTTCTTACCCTAGCCTCTAAACCTCGCGAATCTGTGAACCTCGCAAACGAATATTTTGCAAATATCGGACGGTCTTTAGCAGAGAGCTGTGTGGCAATCAAAAACATACTTGAAAAACTTCAAACTGAAAAATCCACCACTTACTCCTTGGTCGTTTAGATTGGATTGAGATTTAAACTTATAGTACGGTGGGATAGGTTAAAATTACAAACGAAATACTTAAAGGATTTAGACACTTTCTTATAAATCCACTTACTTACATATTTAACAGCAGTTTTGAATAGGGAATTATCCCTTCTGCATTAAAAGAAACAGTCATAATACCCATTCATAAAGATGGTAATGGTGAGGGATCAAATTGGAAACTAGACTACAGGCAGGGTAGTGAAGAGAAAAATGTATATTTTTTGAAAACCAATTTGCCTTTTGACGCGGTAAATCTACATCCGATGCTGTCCATATTCTTTCTGAATATATTGTTAACAACCTTGATGCTGCAAAAATATGCTTGGCTATCTTTATTGACTTAGCCTAGGCTTTTGATACTGTCTCAATCCCAATACTATTAAAGAAACTTGAACACATGGGTATAAGGGACTTCAAAGCTGCGCTTATTTGAAAGTTACCTGTCTGAGAAGTGTCACAGTGTTTCTGTTGAACTGATCTCCCCGATGCATGATGTGATGATCGAGTACACATACAATCTCCCCGTAACCATCGGTGTTCCCCAGGGCATCCTGGCTCAACCCTGTTTCTCATATATATGAACGATCTCTGCTCTTCAAAGCTTACACAGATACTGGTGTTCATTTTTGCTGGAGATACCTGGAGCGAGGCCTATGTCGCCCAAAGGGGCTTAGATGAAGTGACTCCCTCTCTTCGTAGAACTTAGAAATATTCTTTATATTCTACTAAAACGATATATATATGTTTTTCGATACGGCAAGTAGCAAATACTCATAATCATATCTCATATTTGCAATCTATAACTTCACACCAAATCCCTTGTGGGGTAGGCAGAGAGAACCGAGCGCCACGTGACTAGATCCTTACACACGTCACTTGCTTCTTTAACATTCACTGTTCTTCTCATGCACGCTCGCCGGTTTCTAAGGCTCCTGACATCAGCTTCTGATAGAACACGACCAATTTGGTCATGGTTGGTAAGTCTTGGTCTTATTCGGCTCCTAGATTCCTCCACTTTTGTGTTGTATATCTGCTTCGTCATTCTTTCTCCCTGTATTCTTTCTGCACGGCCGAACCAACGGAGCTTCTTATTTTAACAGCGTCGGCCTCAACACATTTGCAATGACTCTTCTAATTGCAGTTGTTCCCCGTTAGTACGTACCACATACTTAAATACCTGCGCGTTATAATAGTGAATAACCTCTCCTATAAACGACACATTAAAACGCTCAGCAATAGAATTCGAAGACTTATAGTAGTTTTCAAAAAACTCTGCCATGTTAACCCAAATTGCTAAAACTGGCGTATCTGACATTCTTTATGCACGTCTTGGCTTAGGGAGGTTCACCAAAAACAACAATAAAACCCTTGGAAGTAGCCCAACGAGCATTGTTTAAAGTATCGACCTCTCGCCCTTTCCTATTCCCTACGAGGTTACTTTACCAGAATTGCGAAGTACTCACGATAAGACAACTATAATTATATACTCGCCTCCGTCCTGAAACAACACGAACATTTAATGTATGACCCATTACTATTATCCAAACGAACATCTTACCAAGTTGTCCAAAATTATCAAGTATCTCTCTAAATCCGATTCCAAAATGGTGTAGTAAATTTATTGCTGTTGCTATCATTATTACTCTTGTCAGTAGTGTCATCGGTAGACAAATTATTATTCCATGTGTATTTTAATATAGTGGCTGGTTTCTTTTTGGAAATTAAAAATTGTTGATTAAAATATTATTATTTCTCATATCACGGGTTTTAATCCCGGTCATTTGATAGGCGTGCGCGGGGATATGTGTACAACGCGTAGAGGCCCCTTTGAGAAGAGTCATGTTATGTTGTACCATCCAGACCCGCTCCTGCGAATATTGATGGAACAATATGTCCATGAGCAGGTCACGGCAGGTATTTGGTGCTATTGCAAATGTCTAGGAAATTATCGGTCTATTGTAATGACGTTGGGAGGTATTATTGGTACTAGGCTATTACAGAAGAGGGACGGACACCTGCCATAACTGTCATATCTGATTGTTACTTTTACTATTATTTATTATAATTTAAACCCACTCCCAATAATTACGACCATAATTACGCCAGAAAGAAGGAGATCGGTCAACATTTCAAAAAGTGATTCAAATTAATCATAATGTATAATTATCGCCATTAAAATAGTGACAAATATACATTTTTTAATAAGTAAACTTTTAAATGAACCCAAACTATGTTTAAAGATATTTATTTTAAAATGGCGCATTGATCTCGGGTTGCGTGACGATTACCGTGTAAACAAAGTGCCAGCCGTAAAAGCTATTGTAATTATTGAAGAACAAACAAAATAAGTTACTAACAAGTTAGTTAAGTGCTACAAACATCCAAATACCTTTAATATCAGGAATGAAATAATAGTGGCTTGTAGTTAGATTTTCTTTTTTATACAACCACTGGAGGTATATAAGCATACGGTATAGCCTATGAGCGCTGGAAATACATTAAGTATCACACGCGTGATACCACCTCTGCTGCTAACACAGCAACTCCTTGGGAGCTTAGTGGCGACCACACACACTCGTAGGAACACAACAACCCTCCTGTGAGTTTGTTATTTGCCTGCGGTTTTCTGTGAGGTGGAGGTACTTCCCCAGTCGGGCTACTTTGATACACCCTATCTCTCTTAAAACACTCTAATCAAGACAAACAGACATGTTCGTGCACGCAAATTTTTGTACTACGAGTATGTGGGAATCGAACCCACGAGCGTTGGTCTTGGTGTCGCGTACGCTTGGCGCCACCGAGCTCGTAAAATATTCAAAATATAGAATATTTAGACAGTGTTTTGGGACATTTAAGAGTTTATTTGTCTAAAATAATATTTTTATGTAAATATCCATTATAATTAATTTGAATCACTTTTTCGTTTCGAATTTTTTATACCATTAAGGTGACAGAGAAACGTACGGCCAGCCTAACTCATACCTTGCCGGCTCTTTTTTGTTTATACAACGTTGGGAAACATACAAGCATAAGGCCCACCTGATGTACAGTACCGTACCGTAGCCTATAAACGCTTCCAATACATTATTTAGGAAGTTGTCGTTCTCAGCCTGATTGTTAAGTACCACTCGCGCGATGCCACCTCTGCTGTTAACACAGCAACTCCTTAGGAGCTTACTGGTGCCCTCACTCTCACCGGAACACAACAATCCTCTAGGGAGTTGTTATTTGGATGCGGTTGTAAAACTAATTTAAATAAAATTGTAGTGCCTCTTCTCTATTACATGAAAAGTTATTCAGGCTGAATTGGAAATCCGAATCTACCTCGAAATCTGTATTAAGAGTCTTAGGGACCACTTAGCGGGAAATCTCAGTTAAATGACAACTCCCTGAAGGGTTCTCGTGTTCATGCCAGTGAGTGAGGTGTCGGTAGCTCCTGAGGAATTGTGTTAGCAGCAGTGGTGGAAACGACTGAGCGATGCCTTTCGTATTGCAAGCATTCATAGGCTACAAATGTAGGTGCCGAGGAAGGCTTAGACTCACCTACCACAACCTAAAAGATCGAATGTTATCAGAAACCTGTGTCAGGTGCCATAGAAACCGACGAACGTGCAATGTTAAAGAAGCGAAGTGAGCCGTGTAAGTACCAAGTCATGAGACGCTTTCTTGGCTTGAAAATTGGCATGAAGTTATAGGTATAGATATATATTAATAAATAATACTAAATAAATATTGTCGGACAAATTACACAGCGCCATCTAGCCCCAAAGTAAGCGAAGCTTGTGTTATGGGTACTAGATAACTGATAAACATACGTAAAAACATTTTTTTTTTGTAAATACATACTTATTATACATAGAAAATACCCAGACCAAGACAAACAGACATGTTCATGCACACAAATTTTTGTACTGTGTGGGAATCGAACCCACGAGCGTTGGTGTCAAAGTAGTGTAACAACGCGTTTCACCACTGCGCCACCGAGCTCGTCATTCATATATTATATAAATATATTTTGTGTATATATATTTTGACGCCAGATTTCTTGCGGGGTAGGTAGACAGAACCGATCGTAAGATATACATATTATATATAACATATACATAGTTATTGTATCCGGAGAAAGCTTTAAATATTTGGCTCATACGTAATTAAAAAAAGTATGGTTTTGCTTTCTAAGTTTATCTATATAGGGGTATAAAAAAAACGCGGATCGCTCAGGTAAAAAGACAATTATTAAAAAGTAAGTAAGTTTTGTACGGTATATACAAAGGCGACAATGTTTTGAGTTAACATTAAAAATACGTAATCAACATATACTTACCTATTCATATTTCCCACTAACCGTGTGTAATGCGACCCATACCGTTGTGAACTAGAGACAATTATCAGCTAATCCTGCAGTATTGTATGTCTGTACGTCGTGGGAAATTCTCTACACTAAGGTGCCCAGTGACCTTTGGATATTTTTAAATCATTCACCATTTTTTTTTTTTTTTTTTTATTGTCGGACAAATTACACAGCGCCACCTAGACCCAAAGTAAGCGAAGCTTGTGTTATGGGTACTAGACAACTGATAAACATACGTAAATACATTTTTTTTTGTAAATACATACTTATTATACATAGAAAATACCCAGACCAATACAAACAGACATGTTCATGCACACAAATGTTTGTACTGTGTGGGAATCAAACCCACGAGCGTTGGTGTCAAAGTAGCGTAACAGCGCGTTTCACCACTGCGCCACCGAGCTCGTCGATTATATTTAGGATCAAAATTAAGCCTGAATGTTGTACATCTTGTCAACTGCATGTTATACAAGGCTGTCCCTTGTATTACATGCTGCCCGACTGAAAATGAAATGCCGGAAATGAAAATTCCCGCTAGGATTCTGTTGCGTGACAATATGTGAAGCTCGGCGCTTATCATCGATATACAGGACATGCCCTAAATCAATCCCTACAGTTGAAGAGAGTGGCTCGATCAGAACGCCTTCCGTCCTGGTACGCAGGTAAAAGGCACAGAAATATCCTCCTGATGAAAAAAAATTCCCGATTGAAGATCACTACAACAAGCAAAATGACAAAGTGTACGCACACAGTTCTAAAGAAGCTGCCCAAGTGGTCGGAAAGGTACAACATGGTCATTATCCTGCTTCTGTCATGGTTTGGTGGAGACCGTCTTATCAACGAGTCACAAAGCTACATTTTTGTGAAAAAGGAGTTAAGACTTCAGCGTATCAAGAGTGTATCAAGAGACTGTCTTGAATCGTGGTGTGAAACCTCTCAGCAATACATTTTTAAAAATGTACCGTGGACTTTCCAGCAGGACTCTGCACTTGATCACAACACAAGGCACGATCTAGCCAAGCCTAGCTCGAAACCAATGTTCCTGAAGATTGGCCATCGTCTAGCCCCGATCTGAACTCCTTAGAGTACAAATTATGGTCAGTTTTAGAGGACACGGCCTGCTCGAAACGACACGCCGACATTGTGTCTCTTAAGGAATCTCTGAAGCAAGCAGTGGCTAAATTTCCCATGGGAAACAGTGCTTAAATCCATAGACTCGTGTCCAGACAGATTAAAGGCCTGTATCAAAGCCAAAGGTGGCCATTTCGAATAGAATCATTTTTTTTTTGCTGAGTTTCATAAATATGTACATATAAGTTTTATTAAGATTACATTACTTCAAAAAAAGGCTTCTTTCACGCTTCACGTCTTTGTATATACTCGTACAATACAAATAATGGAAATTTCACGTTTATTTACATTAAATAGAGTTTGAATATTAGAGAAGCGAATGAGGTTTGTAAGCATCCGTCGTTATTTGAAAAACGCATTGCCACATTAAGTCATAGTTGTAGATACAAAAATAAGCTATGTGTACCGGGACAGCGCTTAGCTCTGTTTAGCAAGGGTGCTTACTGCACGGCAATACGAATATATAACCACCTGCCTGAAATTTTAAAAGATAAAAATCGAACCTGCTTTAAAAGAAACCTCTTCCGGCTGCTACTGGACAAATGTTATTATTCAGTGGATGAATTTATGAATGATACGAGTATTAAAAGTTATTTTAATAACATATTATAATTTTAATCACAAAATATTGTACGCACTTATTGATCCTAATTTTATTGATGCGTTTTTGATTTGTTTTATATCATAAATTTTACTCATTTAATGCAAAATAAATGTCAGTTCCTTAGTTTATAATCAATGTAATATTTGCACGCTGCTGTTAGTGGCAGAATAAGAACGGACTATGTATAATTGTTAATGACATCAATTTAATTGTACCTTATTCATGCAAATAAAGCTAATCTAATCTAAGGGGTGAGTCATGTAGCGCTCTGTTCTCTCTGCCTACCCTTCAAGATAGGTAGATATAAATAGAGTTCCGTACCCAAAATGAAAACTTTATTCTTTTATATATAAGTATATTTATTATCCGTAATTTTCTTAGTTTTTGTTTATACGTAGGGCGTACGTGAAGTTTTGCGTAACTCATAAATAAAACGAGGTTTGAGCAACATAATGTATTTATTGGTCTTTATAATACTTTGAATAAAAAAAACGCAATCATATTTTCACTCATGTTTGTCGCCTGACTCAATATTGCTGGCTTGTTCTTTCTTTCGAATACTCGTTCACAGAATGTTTTTTTCTCTGATTCACTAGCATTAAACAATAAATCCGCGTTTCGTCTCCTATGGTAATATTATAAACTACATTATAATGTCCGTGGTAGTACTTTAGCAATATCTTTGTGCACCAATCGAAACGAGCCAGTTTGTTTCTGCGTTAGTTCATGAAGAATCCAACGACAACAGCTTCTTTTTTCTTTTTCTTAGCGTTATCCCGTTGCCTAATTCATTAGGATTGGTGTGGCCCGCTACCTAAGCCTAAGGATTTGGCGACGGTACTGAGTTTTACTTCAACGACTACCGTTAGACCTCCACAGCTCAAAGGGAAAAGGAAACCTTTCTTAGGTTAGGTAACATGACTTTCGAATTATAACTTCTTGGACTTGCGGGTTTTCTCACGATGTTATCCTCCACCGCCGAGCTAGTGATAATTACAATATGTACATAAAACTGAAAACACGAATTTAGTGTTACATGCTAATATTCAAATCGGGGAACAGTTAGTCAATAGGCCGGTTCTTTATCCGCTGGGTTATCACTGCTATACAAAAAATAAAAAAAAACGACAATAGCGTTTCTAACTTTTAAATGTTCAAGTTATTCATAAATATTTTATTCATTTGGGGATCATTTAATGGATCTCCCATTTTCTATGTATAATAAGTATGTATTTACAAAAAAAAAATGTATTTACGTATGTTTATCAGTTGTCTAGTACCCATAACACAAGCTTCGCTTACTTTGGGGCTAGATGGCGCTGTGTAATTTGTCCGACAATATTTATTTATTTAGGGATCATACCGAATTGTTCCCAAATGAAAACTAATTGAGAATGCGCAAGCTTGCATTGCCAGAGGAACACCTGGCTCGTCAATTATATCACAATTTTTTTTTTTTTTATTTGTCGGCCATTTTGATCATGTTCCTTAAGAGATAGGAACGGTTTGAAATTAAACAATTTTTAACGGAAGTATCGCGTGTTTTATTTATTTTGTTGAACCTGACGTTTCGAACGCTTTGCAGCATCCGTGGTCGCAAGATAAATAAAACACGCGATACTTCCGTTAAAAATTGTTTAATTTCAATGTGTAACTATCGCGAAAACCTAAGACAATACTATGAGATAGGAATGGTGTTCCTGAACATTCCTATTCTACTTTTCTATACTGAATCCGAATATGAAGTCAAATTTCGAATATTCGAAAAAAAGCGACAGACAGATTTTATATAGGAACGGTGTTCCTGAAAAGTTGTTCATTTGGGGATCATTCGGTATGATATACATGAACATATAAAAGTTAGGAAACTCTTTTATAGTTACATTCGTCGGTTTTCGATTTTCTTCTATTTAGCGATATCGTCATTTAGAAAAACAAATCAACGCTCAAATTTCAGGTACTCGAATGAAGTGCTTCCTCATCAAAAATATTTTTTCAACATAAACAATCATACATCACCCTGATTATTTTTCTCGTTAGCATTATTTTCTGTATAATCTGACTTAACACAAATATAATGGTCCATGTATCCACCTACGTCCGATTTATTGCAATAAAATTTCGAGAATGAGATGAAAGTGGATAAATCGGCTTTCTCAAGAGCTGTTCATTTGGAAGAGTTTGTGTATTGAGATCTTAGTTTCAGAATATAGTACTTGTGGGTTAACTATTGAAACAAAACCCATAACAATGGTATTAAGTAGAATTTGTAATCTCTACTATAGTTTTGCCAATACGAGATCTCATCTCATCGATAGTGTTTAAATTCGACGGTTAGCCACCAAGTTTAAATGATTTAGTACGATTGTGGTTTAAGCGCTTAATTCCAATTATCAAAATTGGAATTAAGCGCTTAAACCACAATCGTAATCGTATTGAAATTTGGTTGAAAGATTATCCCTACTTGTGAAAACGATCCGATAATATGAATTGGCAGTGTCAAATGGTCATTCTAATTACCTATTTCATTTCACTGGCTAATTTTTAAAAGGTCAAATATGTTTTGTGGCCAGTTGATGCCGCCGCAGGAATCATTTTGAATTTGTGCATTAATTAATTCTATATCTATTTCAGTGACCGAAGCTGCTGATTGTTTGTGGTCATAAAATAACTGCCGTTGTTATTATTAGAATGATCAAATAAGAGTACGCAGGCTATATTAAGCATAGGTACCTAACATTTCAACCCCAAGCAATGATAGCTTAGTGGATGAGGTACCGGCCTATGTATGTACCACGAAATTCGTGTTATCGGATCAATGTACTTATTTGTAATGGTCATTTCGTCCAAGCATATATGTTTCGCGAGACCTAACCTAATACAGGTTTAGTTTTCCCTCTGGATAGTGGAGGTTTGACGGCAATCATTCCATGTCGAGTCGAAGTCGAAGATACTGACTTCGCCAAATCCTTAGCCTTAGGAAGCGGATCCCGCCTATCCTATTGTATTGGGAAGCGGGATATCGCTTAGAAGAAAAACACTTTCAATCCCGATTTTTTCTTAACCCAATATTTTTTCTTAGTCATACTTTATAGATGTTAATTTAGTATTTTTTTAAACCTACAGATGTGAGTTACCGTTGGTCCGGGGTGTTGTTGATAGATGAAAACCTTTACGCCAAGTCTGTGGTTCTCGGGCGTCTTGAAAAAACTGGCCAATGAATAATTAAGAAACGTGGCGGAGTATGCTCTAAACTTCTACATGTTTAATAACATTGCACAAAATTGCACTCAATGAAAATTACACAATTATATTGGGACACTTGAGACTGACTTCTTTGGAAGGGAATAAATTATTTGTGTTCGTGTATGAACTGATATATAAATATCATATATAAATGTCACAGATTTTACAATGAGTAAATTGTCGCATATTCGCAAAAGATTTGAGCTCGACGGAGTATCTAACACCGTGATATAATAAAATTGTACCCAATTAGCTTATCGAACGGCACGATTATTCTTGAGTTTTTGAAAAAAATAAGTTATAGATTATTTTCTTTTTTTTTCATTCTAATTTCAGCACAATGGCAATTTAATACTACATTACTTCAGAGGCCCGGAAGTTGAAGATGATAGGAGTACGGACAGTCGGAGTAAGTGGCGCCACTCCATGGGGCCACAAATGCGACTGTAGTGCCCTTGCAAACAATAGCTCTACTGTTGTCTTGCTCTAGTCAGCCTAATTTGCTCTCCAGGTGACCCCCTCGATGGAAATAAAAGAACTGTGGATGTTGATGTTCACTATCTTGCCGTAATAATTGACACGGAATGTAGATAGGCGTTTATTTTCTTTGGGAAATATACACCAATGTCTTATTTTGTACGCTGCGCTAAAATAATAGCTTCTGTAAGTTAGTATTTTTTGTAATATCAACAGAATTAAAGACAGCGTGAACTTAACAACAACAATATCTAAAAAACATGTATCTAAATTTACGGCCATATTGTACGACTATTTGTAAATCGTAAATTTCTTTTTATTTATAACTTTACAGTTAATTAATAAATTTTTACAATATTTTTTGTTAAAAGTTGTTATTTTATTATGTTAACATAGCTGGTGCTATGCAATAATATTAAACATACAATTATGTATTTTCCACTGTTAGTTATTTGTAAAAATTACTTTCTTCTTTTATGATCATTTTTTTTTTGTTTTATTTATGCATTTTCTTTTATTTAAATATTATTTTGATATAGTAAACTTGTTCCGAATTGTATTTATTATCTCTCAAATGTTAATCGACATTTAAATTACGTCGATATTTTGTTTTAACAGAATATCTGTTACAAATAAATGTATGTATGTATGTATATCTTCACGCCAGGTCCCTTGCGGGGTAGGCAGAGAGAACCGAGCGCCATAAGACGCGGTCCTTACACACTTCACTCGCTTCTTTCACATTCATAGCTCTTTTCATGCACGCTCGCCGGTTCCTAAGGCTCCTGACATCACCTTCTGATAAAACACGACCAATTTTGTCATGGTAGGTTAGTTACAAATAAATACTCTATCTAAAACAAACTATTGGTGATATACTCGTAGTATAATAATTACACGTGAAGCAGGCTAGAGAAAAATTCAAAAGAATTTCTACCTACACCTTAATATAAATTTTAATCGCACGTCGCCCGACTATAAAAATATGAAAAATTGTTTATAACTCCACATATCTGGGAAGTATTTCATACTCTTGGGGATATGCGGCGCACGTCGCTAATTGCTCCAAAGCGGGCATTGTTGCTTTGATATTTTTATATTAGTAATATTGAATTGTAAGTACCGAGGTATTGTCAGCAGACTTAAAAATGCAACATCTCGTAGTGTATAAAAAAAAACATGTCCGATGTACTGAATTAGGGATCATTGCTTTTAATAAAAAAATAAATCTGAAAACGAATATACCGTTTACGCGACTTGCCACTGAGGATGTACTTTAAACACTGATATATTATTTACAGAACCTTTACAAACAGGCGGTGTTCGTGTTTTTCTTTCACTGGGCGAGAGATAGAATTAAAATTTGTTAGAAAAATTCACTGTTAAATTTTCCCAATGCCATTGGTATAATAGGATTCAGGATAGGAGAATAGGATGTTTAATTAAGTTTAACTGCAAATTTCATTAGTTTTTTGTTGGTTCCCTACCTTAATCTTGCCTACACGGCGTGCAGTGGGGTACACAGGGCTTTCTAAGAAATGTATAACTACCTAAATAATTAAATTAAAATAAAACAAATATTTAAGGGGGGCTCCCATACAACAAACGTGATTTTTTTTGCCGTTTTTATAGATAATGGTACGGAACCCTTCGTGCGCGAGTCCGACTCGCACTTGGCCGATTTTTTTTTATGTCTACCCCGTATTTGAGCATATCTTAATAGATATATTTAGTTATAACAATAAAATACACATAAACATGCATGATAGAACACATAACATGTTACAAATACCAAAATATATACACAAATGCATACAAAATTATTAGGAAAACACTAAATATGCTATTATTGCATGTTCTTATGAAAATGAGCTCGTTACATGTATATTTAGGATAATTAAACTTACAATTTATTGAAGACAAACACCTTATTTCTATAGGAAAACAAAAACTTGCAGTCGTGTAAAATATATGGCGGCAATATCGGTCGAAGGGCTTGTTAATGTCGTAGTCGAAGGCTGCGGAAGCCGGTATTTGCTTCACCTACTTTTTCTGAACACCTTTACGTAATCACGCAGCCGAGAAACCCGCTAGAGATGCGTACAGGCCTGCCAACTGTACGGCATGATCTCGCACGACCCTTTGAAGCAAACGTGCTGTAGGAAACCCATTCATGTGTATATAAAACAATTGTACACTATTCTGTCTTTATTATAAGCAATATCACAATAATATAAAATGCGTATCTGTACATACCTAAATACATATATAAAACTGGAAAGTTTGATAGGCACTTAAAATACTCAGGAATTACATATAGAGAAGGTATAAAATGAATGGTGCTATTGGGATCAAAATAACAAATGAACTAGTGAATAGTTATCGTGAATTTTATTTCTTTTTTCGCATCTCGAGACGTAAAGAGGAATCCTTATAGCACATCCTTATAGTACTTCGTTTTGCATCCGTCTATTTATCAGGAGGTTGTAATGTTATAAACCTTATTAGATATTGTCAACATACATTGCATTGTCTAATAAGGTTACATTACATAAAATTACATATTAAAATTACTCAACTACGGAAAGAAAAACTTTATCAGTTAGAGCACTGGCGCTGTTATATTGATAATGGAAAACAGTTCACAGTTTACACTGATCGAATCACTGGTGGGTGCATTAAGTGGCCGCCGGCTATAGTCGTCGACGACTGTAGACGGCAGGTATTATAATTTTAGGTTAGTTAGATATCCGGAGATAATCGGGTTTGGAAAAGGTAGTAATATCCTGACGGTTCACCACGTAGCCCACAGCAGGGGGCTGGTGGTCTCAGACGTGGTGCACTGAATCTATACTTCTCCAAAGCTTCCTCCAAACTGACTTGTTTTCTGTTTTCCGTCCTAAAATCTATAATTTTAAAAATTTAAATTGTATAAATGAAAATAATTTGACAATACTGTTATAGATTTAACAGAGATAATGCAATGTATGTTGACAGTATCTAATAAGGTTTTATCATTACAAGGTTTGTGTGGAACAGTGATAGTCCCCTGGATAAAGAACCTGCCTAACAACCTACGGTCCAGTGTTCGAATCCTGGTGTAGGCATGTAACACTAAAGTCGTCTTTTAGAATTTATGTACTTACATATTTGTAGTTATCGCTTGCTCACCGGAGAAAGAAAATATTCTGAGAAAACCCAGGCGTCCAAGAAATTATATTCTGAAAAGATGTATGACCTAACCTAAGAAAAGTCTGATTTTCCTTCTGGGTTGTGGAGGTCTGCTTACAGTCGCTTCATGTGAATCAGTATCTTGGCCAAACTAACTTGTTAGGTAGTTAACCACGCGAATCCTAAGGCTAGGAACAAGTAGCCTCCATGTATTTGCCAAGAAATCACTAATCAAACCTATAGGGTACTCCCAGCTGACTTGACAGTCTAGAGCAAGATTTCGTAGCTTCAGTTTAGAAATTAAAACAAAATGCCCAATTTTGTTATTATATCTCTCTGTCTGTTATTCAAAATGTCACAAATCAAATCAATTATAGGTTATTTCGAATTGATATACTTCTCGCAGACACCAAATTCCATCTTTTAGTCCAAGTATAGAAAAAATAATAGTACTTTTATTGTTATACTTGTTTGTCTGTCTGTTTTTCAAGAAGTAACTTAAGAGTGTCTTAACACTCTGGATACTTATATCCAGTAAGAGTAAAGATCCAAAGCAAACCTCACATGCACGTGGTGGGCCCTGTTAATTAAAAGCTAATTGTAGCCTTAGCAATGGTGATGGCTGCGCCAGCGATACTTCCTGTAGTTTAGGTGTTCATAGCCTACGGTAACCACTTCGCTTCAGATGGATTGTATGGCTTGCTTGTGCCTTCACATATTTTATAAAAAATATACGAGTATTACAGGTCAAAAGCAAATAGTGTTATTTTATTTGAGTTAGGATCAAATGGAAGTTACATCATTTGGTTGGTCATGAAATTTTGATTAAGGTGTCGCCTATTGATTATAGCACAATATACTCGTGTGTATATACATATATATATATATATATATATATATATATATATATATATATATATATATATATATATATATATATATGTATATATATATATATATATATAGGGAATATATCAGGTCACCATTTTGTAATATTAACTGATAAAAAATATTTTTTATAATGTTTTTTGTTCTAAAAGTTGTCATTTGATACTTTCTAGGCAAAAACACTTTGTACTTAATCCCAAATAGTCTGACTGCTGTAGCTGTCACCTGCCCTTAAGAGCTTAAATTCGTATGTACATAGGAGTGGGATGATTACCAATTCTCACAGACGTCAAATCGAAACACGTCTCAAGCATGGTATGTAAGTGGTCTTAATCAAAGACGATTTCAGTACTATATATGTCATTCACTTAATGCTTGTATAAGTCAATTATTGCGTTTATAAATACATTGTCGTGTAAATTATAGATACACAATATTTCTAGTAAAGTTTTGCTATTTACTATTTAGGTGTTTTTCCGCAAAACGTTATTTTACATAGAATAGCAATAAATGCCGAGTGATGGTCAATGCACATGTATTTGCTTATCAATTAACAATAAATTGTATTATAAATATAAGTTACCCCGCAGGGCAGCTTGTGGTGAGCTGTTGGTGCGTAACGACACCACGGGTACCCGAGTGCTCCAGAGAGTCGATCAGGGCCTTCGTCTCCGGCGTGTCTTTGCCGGTCGGAGTGGAAACTCAGGAAGGCCCGCAGGACTCTCAGCTCTGGCTTGCCTTCATTGGCCATCCAGAGAGGAGTCGATAGAGTATATTGCTCTAGCAGGTGATATGCTCCAGGGGTGGAAGTGTTAAAGGGCATAACGCCGCGAGTAACTTTAGAGAAAGCGCAGCACACCTCTCGACACTCCTGAGTCACTCATACCGGTGTTGCCCCCGGCCGACTTTCTCTGGCATTTAGGGGGTCCATCCAGTGAGTGGCGAGCCACCGTCTGCCGAAAGTAACATCAGATATGAAAGTTATGGCAGGCGTCCGTCCCTCTTCTGTAATACCCCAGTACTAATAATCCCTCCAGATCTTATTTTAATAGCCCAATAATTTCCAACACATTCGCAATAGTCCCAATACCTGCCCGTGACCTGCTCATAGATATATGGTTCTATAGATATTTTAAGAGCGGGTCTCGGTGGGTGTGCAACATTACATGAATCTTCTCAAAAGGGCCTCTACGCGTTGGATCCATATCCTCGCGCACGCCTATCAAATGACCGGGATAATACCCGTGAGAATAATCTATACATCTATACAGATAAATAAAATTGGAGTGTCTGTTTGTAATATTAAAATAACCACTTTTTACTAAGTGCATATGGATATATACATGGTACATATATACCAAAATAAATATTTTTACAATTTTTGTCTGTCTGTGCTGTCTGTCTGTTTGTTTCTCCGGGCTAATCTTCGAAATAGCTGAACCGATTTTGACGGGACTTTCACTGGTAAGTAGGAAAGACTGTTCAGAGCAGAATATAGGGTACTTTTTATCTTATATTTTTTATTTAGGATTCCTGCGTAAAAAATGAAAAACTGTTAAAATTAGGGGGAAATATCTTCCCCTTCGGGGGACTTTGCAATATTAATTTTATTATTTTCATAAAATACGCATTTTTCTTGACGTAAAATAACTACGCATTTTTTATGTTATAAAAATAAAATAAATATACGTTGCCACCCGTAAAGGTTAATAGATGGCGTTATAAGAAAATTGAATCGCTCTATGGTTGCATCTAAGACTCTGAACTTTTTTTTTAAACAGAAAGAATTTGAGGTCTTTAGAGAAATAAAGGCTGCTAAAAGCCAAATCTCATGCGTGCGAAGCCGCGGGCTTCAGCTAGTAGAATATATAATAAGTTATACGTATAATTTTTATTTTCTTCCCAGCGTTATCCCGTTTCCTAATCCATTATTAGGATTGACGTGCTCCGCTACCTAAGCCCTAAGGATTTGGCGAAAATACTTATTTTTACATAGAGCGACTGCCGTCAAAGCGCCAAAACCCAGAGAGAAAACTATGCCTTTAGATTAGGTTACACATAATTCCTTGGGTTTCTTACAATGTCTTCCTTTACCGGCGAACAAGTGATAATTATAAATATGTATAATAATAAATCCGAAAACATTAATACAATGTCACATGCTAGGATTTGACCCAGGTACCGTCGGGTAATCGATCCGTCCTTTATCCACTGGCCTATCACTGCTCTATTTTAAAATTATTTTTTTTACCCCTTTTTATGCAAAACATTATTTTTTTAATTAATTAATTTGTAAAGTTAAACCTAACGTTCAGAAAGATCATTTATTTTAAGAAGTATTATGTTAAGAAGCGAATGAGGTTTGTAAGGGTCGAGTCGAGTGGCGCTCGGTTCTCTCTGCCTACCCCTCGAGCGGTTTGGCGTGAAGTTATACCCATTTCCAAGTATTGTCAACGACCACCACTGTGGTGTCACTTATATAGTTTTTTGGTAACCACACATATATTTCAGAATCTTAAGCTAATAAATAATAAATAAATAAATATTGCCGGACAAATTACACAGCGCCACCTAGCCCCACAGTAAGCGAAGCTTGTGTTATGGGTACACCACTGGACCACACCACTGTGGTGTCGTTTAAAATTTTCTTTGGTAACGCCATCACCGTCGATAAGAGTGACACGAGCGTTCGACCAGTTCACACCGATTTGGACGAAAATCGTATTCCAGAATAGTTAGCCGCAGCTTCTTAAAAATGTAAACTTAGAATTAAATCGCTAGTCGTGATCTTACGTATGACAAATGATTAAAATCATCAAATGCGCGCTTAGTATCAGAAATACACTATTGTGGTGTCGTTACCAAAAAAAATTGTAAACGATACCGCTGGTAGTACTTTAGTGGTGTCGTTGACAATACATCCGCACTTCTTTCTTAATCGAGAGATTGTTTGTAGGACACTATACATTTTGTATTGGACCTTTCAGGTTAAATTTAAAGCGTTAATTTGCAATAAATAGGGACATTAAAATCTCGCATATTATTTAACAATTTGTTCCTCTGTTTTGCTAACATATATTAGCATGCAAATAAAAAAATATGTAAATTTTATAATTACTTTTCTAACTCACGGAGACGGCAACGCAAAAGCAGCAACTGCGTAACTACGACCGCAGCGCCTTAACCATTGGTCATACTTTATTGTGAAATTTTATACACACGCAGTAGCAGCTTTATCGGCACAAAGCAGTTTTTCCTAATAGGAAACTAGATGTTTTAGTGGACACACTTCGGCAGCCGGAATGTAATGAGTAATGTCACAGTTATAGTTTTTTAAATATCTTGATTACCCACATTATATGAAAAGAGCTATGAATGTCACAGAAGCGAGTGAAGTATGTAAAGACCGCGTCTTATGGCGCTCGGTTCTCTCTGCCTACCCCGCAAGGGACTTGGCGTGAAGATATACATACATACCCACATTACAATATATCTTCGGAAAGATTAGACTATCAAACACGACGTGATAGTGTGATCGGTGTGTTTGAAGTGTAAGTGATTCATTAAAATCTTTGGAGACAAAGTCAACTATGATGCAGCCTGCTAATTTACTAACTAACGTTTCTAACGAGGCTCTGGCGAAGGAAAGGTAGGGAGTGTATTCAAGTAGCCCGTTGTATCTCCACCTCACAGAAGACCGCAGCTAAATAACTACTCCCTTCGGGGTTATTGTGAGTGACATTAACTTCGGTAGGGTCTAATTGCTGTGCTAACACATGCGTCGGTAATACTTGAGCCACACTTCCTGTATTGCAATGGTTGTAGGCGACGCATCACTTGTTTCTTAAAAAACCTTAGAATTCAACATTGGTAATTTCAAATGAATTTTCTTTTAATGTGGTTGTTATTTTAGAAATCTTATTCTAACAAGTGATACCATTCGCAAATTTTAATATTATCTATAATAACCGAAATTGGCCTTATGTTAACAAAATGCGGATCCGTCGGTTCGCCTGCACGTACAGCTCGCATTTAATAAAAATCCGGTCAAGTGCGAGTCGGACTCGCGCACGTAGGGTTCCGTACCATTATCTATAAAAACCGCAAGAAAATCACGTTTGTTGTATGGGAGCCCCCCTTATATATTTGTTTTATTTTAATTAAATTATTTATTTTTAAAGTGGATATATAACTAAATATTCTGTGAATATTTCTGTTTGAAATTAAACAATTTTTAACGGAAGTATCGCGTGTTTTATTTATTTTGTTGAACCTGACGTTTCGAACGCTTTGCAGCGTCCGTGGTCGCGGGAGGTCTACCTGTTACCGTTTTCAATATAGAGCAAAAAAAAAAACAAAAAAAAATCGGCCAAGTGCGAGTAGGACTCGCGCACGAAGGGTTCCGTACCATTATCTATAAAAACGGCAAAAAAAACACGTTTGTTGTATGGGAATTAAGCCCCCCTTAAATATTTGTTTTATTTTAATTTAATTATTTATTCTTAAAGTGAATATATAACTGAATATTCCGTGAATATTTCAAGCGTCTACCTGTTGCCGTTATCAATATCGAGCAAAAATAAAACGAGCTGATTTGACGAGCTCGGTGGCTCAGTCGTGAATGACGCGACTTTGACACAAACACTCGTGGGTTCGATTCCCACACAAGGCAAACATTTGTGTGCATGAACATGTCTGTTTGTCTTGGTCCTGGATATTTTAAGAGAGGTAGGGCGCATCAAAGCAGCCCTTACTGCGGAACTACCTCCACCTCACAGAAAACCGCAACCAAATAACAACTCCCTAGAGGGTTGTTGTGTTCCTGCTTGTGAGTGAGGTCACCAGTAAGCTCCCAAGGAGTTGCTGTGTAAGCAGCAGAGAAGGCATCGCGCGAGTGATACTTAATTTATCCCAAGCGTTTATAGGCTACGGTAACCGCTTTACATCAGGTGGGCCGTATACTTGTATGCCTCCCGACGTAGTATAAAAAAAAGATAAAACCATATTGTTTTATAATATCACGTCACATAGTGTAAACAAATCGGGCAGGTATTGGCCTATACCTACTGAGAAGTTACAATGCAATGATGGCATGCACTCGCATCCCATCATTGCATTTTACTTGACTTCGTCACATTTTCAGCAGGGATGGAAGGTACACCGCAGATGTGGAAAGACGAGTGAGTGCTGGGAATAGTGTGAATGGAGCGTTGGGAAAACTTCTCGGCAGTAAAATCCTGAGCCAGAAAGCACAACTCGCTATACACAATGCAGTGTTGGTCCCAATGCTAACTTATGGAAGCGAGAGCTGGGTATGGCAGAAAGAGCATGAAAGTAGAATAAACGCATTCGAAATGCGAGCGCTACGCAAAATTTGTGGCGTAAGGCTTGTAGACCGTATTCGCAATGATGATGTTAGAAACAGAGCTGGTCTGAAAGAGAGCGTCGGTGTTAAAATAAGAAGAGGCATGCTCCGATGGTTCGGACATGGAGAAAGAATGCAAGATGAAAGAATGACGAAGCAGATATACAATGCAAAAGTGGAAGGATGTAGGAGCCGGGGAAGGCCAAGACTTACTTACCATGACCAAATTGGTCGTGTTCTATCAGAAGGTGATGTCAGGAGCCCTAGAAACTGGCGAGCGTGCATGAGAAAAGCAATGAATGTTAAAGAAGCGAGTGAGATATGTAAGGATTGAGTCACGTGGCGCTCGGTTCTCTCTACCTACCCCGCAAGGGATTTGGCGTGAAGTTATAGATAGATAGAGTCACATTTTCAAATTATAAATTAATCAATCGTGATTACAGTGTGTTATACAACTCTTATAAAACGTATATAACTTGTCAGTGGCTCGTAAGAAAAATAAAGATATGTAATCCATAATCAGTATGAACATGTATGGAGTCAATTTCAATTTCATGGTTATCCAGGACCGTCTGTATGCTGAATGCCAGGTATGCGAGCACTTCAGTTGTTAATTTTACTGCAAAATGAGCTCGGTTTGAAATGGCTCCACTAATTTAGAATTTGAAACGAATTTACACTAAAAACGGTCCAGTGTGAATTTACACTTGACCGGACCATTGAGCATATTATAAACTGTTGATCTTAATTTACACTTTAATTTCAAATTCTAAATTAATGGAACCACTTCAAACCGTGCTTTTTTGCAGTGAAATTACATTAACTCGTATAAATCTTCAAGCTTCTTAATTTCTGAAGAATATTCTAAGATCTCAATGTCCTACTAATATTATAAATGCGAAAGTTTGTATGTATTGATGTTTGTTGCTCTTTCACGCTTAAACGGCTGAACGGATTTGAATGAAATTTGGCACGTAGATAGATTATGATCTGGATTAACACATAGGCTACGTTATTTGACTCCACGCGGGCGGAGCCGCGGGCAGCAGCTAGTATACTATAATTTAGTCTATTACAATTCACATATGAAATTGTCTATTGTTTTGGTGTTGTACGTTATGAAAGTGTTAGTTGGCGTCATAAATAGGCGATAACAGATGATGGCTCTATACTGGCTGTGAACGGCCTACCTCATGTAAAATGTATCATTTAGCACATTTCAGATTTTGCGCAACAGATGTTTTGCTAACTTGTTTGTTTTCTGTTGACACAACAGATCGTGTTGCGAACTTGTCCTATTGCTAATCTGACATTTTGTGAATGCGACTCTCTGCGATTTCAACCATCTGTGATAATACGTTAATATCGAGCATTTTTGGAATCTTCGCGTTATCCCGTTTCCTAATCTATTATTTTTGGCGGGGTCCGCTACCTAAGCGTAAGGATTTGGCGAAGACAGTGATTTTTACAGCCGTCAGACCTCCGCACCCCTAGTCTTTCGAAATATAATTTCTAGGACGTATGGGTTTCCTCACGATATTTCCTTCACCGCCGAGGAAGTTATAAATAATAAATTTTCTTTCTGACGATTACCGCCCAAAATATGTAACATGTGATTTCATACTTTTATTACATTCAAATTTCGATATTAACGTATTTATAACGCGAACTACGGTAGATTTTGGTGAAATCGTTTTCACTTTTCTATTTAATAGTGTATTACGAAAATCGACGTCCCGACGGAGGCGCCAGCGGGTGTCGTATATACTTAATATATACATTAACCGATTTCATTGATGTCGACGACGTTACTGGCGTCGACTTCAATGTGGAAAGTTATACCTTGTTAATTTAAAAGTTTTCATAATTTTTAAATTTACAGTCATATCTTCATCAAAATTGCAACGATTTTTGATAGGTGTATAAACAAATAATCCAAATTTGATCTTAACAAAATAATGACGGTTTGATAATGATTACTTTATTCATAATCAACTAGTGAAAACGTCTTTAAACCTAACGAGTGAACGCATCACCGACATGCCAATATTAGCAATGGGCTTGCAGCTATGGGTATTAAGTTTTAATTCCAAGTCGGCTGTTCCTTTTACTACGTAGTTTTTTGACTGATCATTAAATCTTCATTAAAATTATATGCGTCCAACGTCGGCTATATGTTTGAATGCTGTTTTATCTATTCAAATCTCTCAACTTAAAACTCACACTCATAGTTGTAGACATACTATGAACATTACCATGTCCGTAACGCGAATTCATAAGATTTTCTACTCCCAAAACTCGCACAACGCGCCTTATCACTTGAATAATTAAAATTAAGCCGTGTCCGAGATGTTGATATACGTAAAAAATAGTACGCGGCAAACGTAAAATCTACATCTGTGAAGTCGGAAAACAATAAAAAAAAATATCCTTTTGAACATTTGCTCTTACTATAATGCTTCTCATACATACAGTACATGCGAATTTTCGTTTCATTGATTAGCGAGCTAATGTCCATTTCATTTTTACTGAGGTTTACCGTACCCTTTGTCTGCCACCTCAATTATATAAAACCTCACATAAACGGGAAATCGGCCTGTAGACGCCTACGATACGAAAGAGCATCGCTGTGTGGTGCTGTTTTAGCAGCACCTTAGGATCTTTATATGCTTACATCCACATCATCACACAATGCATTGTTATCCCACTTTAGGGTTATGGGCGCCTCTGTACGATTAAATTAGCGCCATAGACCTTATATTTCTGAAATGTTGACTATTTTTTTTTTTTTATTAACAACATCATAGTACCCGATTGGTCTTTTATAAAAATACCGACTTCATTGAAGTCGGTTCCATGCTTTTTATACTTTTGTCATTTGTTAAAGTTATAATTATTCGCGCTGGATCATGATAGCAGTGAAATTTCGCAAATGGATGCTAGATAGCAGGCATAGTGGGTACATATTACAATAATAATTAGGTTAATCCGTTTATCTCTTGATGTCATCGAATATAATATACATACTTACTAAGACCACGCGCAATTCCCCCTTTCACCCCACCAGGTAGTTTCATCCCCACTAGCCACCTCCCCCGCCCATTTTGTGCACTTTATTGTGTGCGTTTATTCTGTAACATGCGCACTGCAAGTGCAACAGGTACATCTATCTCGCTCGCTTTGTGCATCTGTGTTAGTGCCTAGTAATGCCTTGTTCACACAGTGCGACAAGTCAAGTTACTTGAACATGTTTCTAAGTTAATTTCAAGTTTCCTAGTTTACTTTTCTCGAAGTTGCAAAATCCATTAACTTCTTTGTTTTCGTTAAACAGAATACAAAATAAAAATGAATATCATATATTAATAGACAAGAACAAAACATTTTTTCTCCTCTGTTAGTCACCCGATTATTTATTGTTTTGTTTAGTAGCTATTGATTTTGGAAACAGTAGAAAATAAAGTAGGAATCATGTTAATTTGTAATATGTTTTCCTATAATTTTCAATCTCAAACTTTATTCATGCAAATGTAGGTACAAAAGTTGTTAGAAACATAAGAGAATACAAGTACAACATTATGCCTTTTAACCGGCATACAAGATTACCTATAAATTGTCATTATTGAAAACTGAAGCTCAAATACAATTATTAAGAAAAACTTTTAAATTGCAAAAAATTCAAATAAATTACACTTCATGTCACGATTATATTCGCTAATAAAAATGTCTTGTAGATATTTGTCGACGCTGTAATGTGCTTTAGTAATTAATAAGTCAACAATCCTTCGTCTAAACATATGCAAATATTGCCACTTTTAAAAAAGTGAGCAAATCTGTTAGGCGGAAATGCCACATTATGTTGATGTCTCTTACTATTAAATCTTTGGTACAAGTGGATACTATTTTCAGTAACAATTATGGTTGAATTTCGACCATTATATATCAAATATATTAACATTCATGCCACTGCAGTGGTGTCATTTTGCAAAGTAATAAAAGTTTAGTTTGGTGGATAGATCATACTGTGTAAACGCTCCTATAATATGATTGACCGTATGCCTCAAATTTCAGGTGTTATCGAGCCAGAGGCTCCATCAAGCTGGCTGTGTCTACGTGTGCCCACTGTGAAATAATTTGTAGTGGTAATTTGCGTATTGGCCACAGCGAGGAGAAGGCGCCACGTGCGGCCCTGCGTACAACCGGGGGCGGGCGCTTTGCGCCGCCCCACAACTGCATATGTAAGTGCATTTCTCATACAGACGAACGTTGATAAGAGCGTAAACACACAATAATAATATTCATACAACGATAGCCCGCGTAGGCTTCGGTTACCATAGATACGCCCGTGGAGTGAGATATTCCTCCACCTCCTGTCCCTACCTGGCAGTCTGGCTAGGCTATCATCAACGCACGGCATTAATGCTCAGTTATTCGGCGCGGACACTCACCATGGTCCGACGGCAGACCGTGATAAATATGTTAATAATAGCTGTGTCGGTCGTTATGTTACGATTTATGTTGGTGATTTTTTTGTCGATTCTTTATTTTTTGAGAATTTTAAGGAATTAAGTTTTATCAAATAGACAATTTTTTTTGTAATTTCTGTTAAACATTACTTTTGTTTTCTTTTCTTTAAAATGTGTGTCGATCGTGTGCTGTTATCATTTTTTCATCGGTGGTAATTACCACAGACTCAGTGACTTTATAAAATTAATCGAAAGCACTAAAAATGTGCTATATAAACATCCATCGCGGCGCAGCCGAGCATTTTAAAAGGTTTGACCGTTTGTATTTATGTTGCTTGGAGTATAATTTGGCAATGCGAACTGTTATAGCTACCTGTTGCGCCTAGCTACTTTGGCGAATACTTGTGAAGCTGGCGGCAATGTTTTTATTTTAGCTCCTGCGACTTATTTCTGATTATTTTTCACACAATCTTGTAATATTAAACTAGTTTTATTTAGCATGTTTAATTATATCTATATTATTCTGTTCATCGATTTATTATCTATTATAACTGCGCTAACTATTTAAAACTACTAATAATTTTGTTGATTATATGAGACTATTTGTCGCGGGCAAACTACTGTTTCTCGATGGTCGCTGACACAATATCGGAAAATTGATGATCTTAACAAGAATATGTATTACCTAAAGTACTCGCTGACGCAAAGTAGCAGAAGTATGACGCTAAGTAAATGTATGTTCTGTGTAACTTATGTTTTGCTGTGCATTGAATTGGCTGATACGTATGTAACTGAAAAGCAAAATGTAGAGCTTTCATCCTTCATATTTAATGCGGTGTTTTATAATCGCTATCAATATCTGATTGGAAGTGCACTTAATTTTTGAATACCTAGTAAAAGTATTTAATATTCAATCGACCCATCTTTTGAAAACACATTTTTATATCATAAATATGATTTCTAAACATCTTAAAGATGGTTAATATGGATTTAGTGCAGTAGTCTGTATTTTTGAGATATTACAAATCAACGTTTATTTAGTCGCCGTAAAAAAAGACAGGGCGTGGGAACTACTCGATCAAAAAGAAATTTTACGTGTATTATTATTATTATATATACTATTATTATTATCATTAAAAAACTAACTACCGTTAGCTTTTTAAAGGACGGAATTTAAAAAAGGGGTGCTAATGAATTCTGCTTAGTTTTTTAAATAGGCTAAACTTATTTTTAACGTTACGGAGAAATCGTTATGAATCGGGTTTTTACCAAATCAAATAAGAAATCTGTTTGCAATGAAAGCGTCTATTGACGAATATAAAAATAGCAAAAGCGCAAGGAAGCCTTGCCAGGGGGTGGCGCCCAGGATCGACTGGGTGGCATGGACTTCCCACGTGCCCACCCCTTCCGCCGCGCCCGCCGGAACTGGCGTTGGTTGCACAACCTCATCTAAGAGGACTGATTAATAAACCTTGCAAGTAAAAAAAGCCGCTTCTGAGTCAGAGTCGCTCTTTGACCGCACGGCACGTATTATGAGATTCCTTGTTCTTTTTTATCCCTCACAAAGAATGAGCAATATGATTGAGTTGAATCTTTCTAGAAAATTTAGATAGTAATACATCTATTGGAAAGCGAGACAAGGGGATTAGAGAGCATGTACATTTTTTTAATACATCTCGAAAACTAGTCCAGCGATATTAAATAAAAAAGAAAAATTATTTTGGAATGTGTGGGGTCCTTTCATATAACACTTCAATTCAACCATTAGTCACATTTGAAATCGCAACTTATTTCAGCACTTTAGAAAATAAAGTTTAGTTTTTGAAATATATAGACGGACCAAGTCGCACCATAAGGGTTCCCTTTGTTCCCATTTTGGTATGAACTCTCTTGTGTTATGTTGAATGCACATTAATATTATAAATACGAAAGTAACTCCTATCATTACAAAGTCTTACCGTCAGATCTACCATACCGATCGAGATTTCAGTCAGATTATTTATTAGCTGATGATTCCAGAGTTTGCAAACTATAATTAAAGTTGGTGGGAAAACTCACAAACGAATTATTTTTTGTATAGACTCTAGATAACTCCTCTCTACACTAACGTACTCTATACGGTTCACATAAATAAATACATAAACCATTTGAATTCATTAAGATTTTTTAAATTGATATAATTATTCAGTATTTAATATATTTTTATCGGACTTCGTAATTAGAAAGGAATGTAGAGTTCCGCCCTTTATTCTAAAGTTGCAAGATAACGCTATGACAAAAAACAGTAAATTGAGAATTTTTTATTAAATTACGATTAAATTATGCAAGTTTGGAAATGACCCGACTCCTCGAATGCCCACGAAAGGTCCATTTAGAGAATTACTGTGAAGTAAGAGTGCATACAGATTACATACACCACAGTCATGTAGCGCTCAGTTCCCTCTGTTTACCCCACAAGCGACCTGGCGTGAAAATATAGACAGATGTGCAATAAATGATAAAAATAATTTATAAAATAATGCAATTTTTTATGTATTTGGATGTATTTTACGTTTGAACCGAGTATTCAACAATTAGACTAAATCGTTCAGTAGCTTTTAGCTATAAAATGTGACATTAGCGGTGATAGGTAAAAGTCGTTAATTAATAATACGGCCAATTTGATCTCTTTAGTTTCATAGCACTCGCTTTTAAAATTCTTCCTCTCTTCATACGGTATGTTATTGGTAGTTGCTTTGTTGCGGTCCATGCATATTTGTTTTTCCCTGTTCGTTTTCCATTTTGTTTGCATGTTTTTGAAAGTTCAATTAATCGCAAGCGACAGCTGCCTGTTATGCTATTGTTAAAATTGACTATTTTTCCTGTCGAAACAATATTGAGATCCGGTTTTGCTAGCGCCGTTGCAAGTACATCATATTGTACAAAGTACATACATACCAATGCTTTTATTGGTACGTACAGCACATTATAAGCCAAAAGCGGTAATTCGTCTAACTACGAGCAAGTGTGATGAAAATGAAGTTTCTCTACACCCGCTCTGTAAATCTTCAGAATAATTAATGAAACTTAATGATATCCTACATTAAGTGTCATCATCATCCGAGCGTTAATCCCGGTCGCGTCTTACGCTTTCGCAACGGAGCCCAGGATCCACTTGCCGACTTTTAGTTCTCTATTTGGCACGGTCTTCGGTATCCCTTTAGTGAGATCATTGGCACGCATGTCATCTCACCCCTTAGGATTTTAAGCCAGCAGTTCTTGGGCTTACCCTTTCTACCAGGACCAAACGGAGGTGGTATGGCTAGGTATTTGTTCCCCACTTAACTTGCCGGTTTTCCTAAGACGTGGCCGTATCAGCGTAGACGACGCTCCTGCAGGTTGTCTGCTATGTCACGGATACGTCTACCTGTGCGAAATTGACAGAATTATCTGTATAATTTTGTTTTTTTTTTATTGATTGCATTACTCGTCCGTTGTTCATTAATATAAAAAAGAATACGCGTTATACGGGGGTCATTATGCTGTTTTTTTTTTCGACGATTTAATCAATTCTGCCGTTACTTGCGCGTTGGGAATATTTGTATTTGTTCTACATAAAATGCATGAACGAGAATATGTCAGTCGCCACCGGACATTTATAACCAATTCAGCACGATCAAATTCTGAATTCCATCGAAAACAAAAGTAGGGAAGTCAGTAATATGAATATCGTGTATGTACGTACCTCTTCGGACTTACGGTAACATAGTTCAAATGTTCAAGTGCATTTTAATAACTGTTGTTTTATTGTAAAATCTTTCTTGCATGTATGTGTGAGACCCTATGTTGTTTTATTACCTTATGTTATGGGGTTCTTCAAGAAAGGAGTGAGGAGATATTTGCAGAGTCGGCAACGTAAGAGTGACACCCCTGATGTTGCAAATGCCCATAGGCTACGGTGCAAATTGTGGAGATTAAGCTATTGAAATACTAGTGTATTCCTTTATTTCAAGAGTACGACGTCATGCGTGTTATTGTAATCAAATAAGTAGGTTAAGCAATTTCAACCCCAGCCTATCTACTGATGGGTTTATTTATCGTCAGTTTCTACGTGGGTGCACGTTAAACTGTTGGCCCCTCGGGCGGCCTGAAAATATTTGCCTCTGCCTATCCGCAGTTGGGCGGCGTAGTGGAGTATGCTATAAACCCAGACCTCTATCCCAAGAGTGGGATAAGTATGTGTTGATGTGGTAGTGTTATTATTATGAAACTCGCCTCCGCTTTGCTCAGCACGTCTAATACATCCCCACTTGTTATCATGTAGCGGCTGCACGAATAGCGAATTTTACAGCAGATAAATAAATAAGTCATACAAAAATGTATAGGCAGATATATATCTATGATCAACAACAGAATCATAATTACTAAGTATCTTTAATCTTAAATATAGGCTACGCTTATTATTTTACCCTATATAGATTTTGTACAAAGGTCGCAGAGCTTAAATTGTAAAACTGTATCTGTTACACGTGTAGTTGCAATGCGAATTTTGAATCCAGTCTGGATTCTCTCCGGTGCCACCTACCAGTGCCCCTGTTAGTCTCGTGTACCTACATAATAATGTTATATGTATGAGGTCGATCGCAGACGCGCCGCCGTTGTGACGATTATTCAAATGAAACCATTTAAATTTCTATTTTGGTTTTATCTGTGTTGGTAGCTAAATATCCTAGGGCACAGACATGTCACTACAGAGCTAGTCATGTGGGAAATTTAAGGAGAGGCCTTATCGATGAAGTCTGAATAAAATTATTTATGTGAATGCTTATATGTTAAAATGTTTGTTTACCCAATTCCATGATGCGCTGCTTAATAAAATGTCTTAATAATTTTTTTTCTCCAAGTTTGAAAGAGACCTGTTTGATGTTTTGACATTGTTTCGCTATGCTTATTTGCGAGTTTTGATGTGATGTTTTCTTTGTCCAGATACCCACCAAATGGTTTATTGACAACCGTAATATCTAAGCATGATGTAGCGGCAGATGCCGAGCCGCACATCATCGCGCCGGATCCGTTCGCATCAGACGATTGTTTTGATGAGTTGTCACCGGATCATCTGTTCCTGCTGACCCCGTGAGTACTAGCACTAAGCATTATTCACTAATTGTCTTATATTAGATACTCCTGCAAATGTATTTTTAAATACACATACCCATATAGACATATACTTCTACATGGAGCATTACATTGTCATTATACATATTACATGTATATGCATGTGATAGTAAACCGTTTACGAAATGTATGAAATATAAGTAAATTTCAAAAAACAAAGCAGGTCTTGAAAAAAATTGTCAATCTCGACATATATTTGTGACAAATATTTTTATTGATAACAAACATTTGAGACTTTTGTCATGAATAATGTTTTGAAACTATCAATTTAACTCGGTTACTGTGCTCGGTTAACCTTCACGATTTCAAAGGCAATTCGTTCATAGCTTTCCTTCACATGTGGATTCCCGGGGCATTCCCGGTGATTAATCGACAACGAAAGTTGATACGCAGGAACAGCATCGGAGACAGTACCGTAGCCTTACACGTTACTAACCTTGATGCCTATGCTACCTAGTCTTGCCATAAATACTGAAACAAAGAAAAAAAAAATCTATTGCAAAAAACATTTATTATTTTTACAGTGTGTTAGTTTAATACATAAATATAAAACAATTTAAAATATAAAAAGCTTATTCGAAGTGGTCTCCATTGGCTGCCATATAGTCCTTTAAACGTTGAGGCCGGTTATCAATAGAAGCACGCACTCTTTCCATGGGAAAATTCTTCACTGTCAATCGTACGGATTGTTTTAGGGACTCCAAATTATCATGGCGTTTAGAGCAAGCCGTACTCTCTAAAACTGAGAATATCCAGCGGATTAAGATTGGGACTAGACGACGGCCAGTCTTCTGCTCTCATGAAGTCCGAAACGTTCGTTTCCAACCATGACTGCGTAGACCGAGCTTTATGACCCGGCGCCGAGTCTTGTTGGAAGGACCATTCTTGGTTATTGAACATGGTGTTGTTAATGGGCTTCACTACCTTCTCAAGAATGGTATCTTGATACACTTGTGCCGATGTTTTGATACCTTTTTCACAAAAGTATAGCTCAGTCACTCCTTCATAGCTAATACCCCACCAAACCATCACTGAAGTCGGATAGTGCCCACGTTGCATTCTGTCGACTAATTAGGAAGCTTCCTTAGAGCTTTGAGCATAAATACGGTCATTTTGTTTGTTTTTTTAGGAAGTGGAGGCACTGGCGAGTGCGTATCCCTCTTGGAGATCATAAAAGGATAAGGAGCGAAAAATTGCAACATGAAAGTGTAAGGAGAACGTATGTGCATCTGGTAAGTGAGAGACTTGCAAATGCAAGCCTCTCCGACTCAGATGTGGATGATTGTTGGAAAGTTTTGAAAGAAAGTATGGTGGATAGTGCAAAAGAAGCTTGTGGATGCGCAAAGAGACGTAAAACAGCGAAAGGAGATGCCTGGTGGGATGCGGAGGTTAAATCCTCCGTAGCAAGAAAGAGGAAAGCGTGGCTAGATTACATATCATCTTTGTCCTTAAAAGAAAATATGAGAGAAAAGAAGAAAGAAATGTACCGTCTATGCAAGAATGAAACCAAAGCTTTAGTGAAAGAGAAGCGTGAAAGACAAATTCTGAATGAGGAAGAGAGTCTGATGAAAAATTTCGAGGCAAATACCAAATTCTTTTGGAGAGAGGTAAAGAAGTCTCAGAGTGGTTCGTCGACATCCAGAATGGATAAGATAAAGTCTAAAGCTGGTGTCATTCTTGCGAACACTCAGGAAGTGTTAGAACGGTGGAGTAAATATTTTGAGGAAATGTATGAGTATGCCTCGGACGCTGACAATGAGAGTGAGTCGGATGCTTCCTCCACGTTGACGGCATCCGACGAAGGCATAACTATGGATGAGATCGAATGGTCGATACGAAGCTTGAAAATTGGAAAATCAGCGGGAATTGATCTGATCACAGCTGAAATGATCAAATTAGGTGGCACTTACGTCCGGGACGCCTTCTGGTACTTATGCAACCTATGCTGGAGAACTGGAAGGGTCCCAATGGACTGGAGACGCGCAGTCATCGTGGCCTTGTATAAAGGCAAGGGGTCACGCATGGACTGCGCCAGCTATAGGGCCATTAGTTTGATCAGCTGAGCAGCAAAAGTATATGGAAAGGTGATTGAAAGGAGAATGAGGGTGAAATCCGATGAGATGCTGTGGGACGCACAAGGAGGTTTCCGAAATGGATGGCATGTCACCCTGGTTTGATGTCAAAATTGGTGTCAAACAGGGTTGCATGTTATTTGCTAGGCTGTTTATCCTGTATCTCGATAGTTGTCTGCAGAGAATAAGGTCAACGAATGTGGGATTGCGCATGGGTGACCTAGTGGTGAACTGTCTGCTGTATGCAGACGATGCCGTGCTATTAGCAGATACACCATCTGAACTGCAAACACTAGTCACAACGATGAAAGACGAATGTATGGAAAAAGGCTTACTACTGAATACGAAGAAAACAAAGATAATAATGGTATTTGAAAGAGAAGAATCCCGAACTAATGTAAGGATTATGATTGATGATGAAGTTTTGGAACAAGTGGATGAGTTTGTATATCTTGGATGCGCTTTTAGCAGGGATGGAAGGTACACCGCAGATGTGGAAAGACGAGTGAGTGCTGGGAATAGTGTGAATGAGGCGTTGGGAAAACTTCTTGGCAGTAAAAACCTGAGCCAGAAGGCACAACTCGCTATACACAATGCAGTGTTGGTCCCAACGCTAACTTATGGAAGCGAGAGCTGGGTATGGCAGAAAGAGCCTGAAAGTAGAATAAACGCGGTCGAAATGTGAGCGCTGCGCAAAATTTCTGGCGTAAGTCTTGTAGACCGTATTCGCAATGATGATGTTAGAAACTAAGTAGGTCTCAAAGAGAGCGTCGGTGTTAAAATAGGAAGAGGCATGCTCCGTTGGTTCGGACATGTAGAAAGAATGCATGATGAAAGAATGACGAAGCAGATATACAATGCAAAAGTGGAGGGATGTAGGAGCCGGGGAAGGCCAAGACTTACCTACCATGACCAAATTGGTCGTGTTCTATCAGAACGTGATGTCAGGAGCCCTAGAAACCGGCGAGCGGGCATGTGAAGAGCAATGAATGTTAAAAAAGCGAGTGAGATATGTAAGGATCGAGTCACGTGGCGCTCGGTTCTCTCTGCCTACCCCGCAAGGGATTTGGCGTGAAGTTATAGATAGATAGATTTTGTTTGTTAAAATGTTGCTCAATTGTAAAAATTTTGTCCGTAAACAAAATTTTTCTGTGACCTCCCTTTGCGTACCGCTTAGTAGTTGTTTCGATTTTACCACCCTATTCTTTTTAAATTATCAGTCAAGAAATGGCCAGTACGTCGCTTATAGGCTGCAAGTTCTAAGTCATCTTTTATAACACGCGACATGGTTCTAGGTGCTATCTTCATCTCCCGAGATAAAATCCTTTGCCTTCGGACAGGATTTCTTCGAATTCTTTCCCTTACTGCTTTGACCACCTTTTTCGTTCGAACACTACATGGACGGCCAGATCTTTTGATCTTTGTTCTGTCACAAACAGAGGAGGACTCATTGTATCTATTAATAGCCCGGTACACAAACATTTTACTAATACCAAGCGTATGGAGAGTTTTAAAAATTGCATTTGGCTTCATACCTACTTTGTGTAATGCAATCACAACGATTTGGTTCTGTTTATCACCCCACTCCATTTTAATATCGCAAAATATTGTACAATGTATTGGCGCCAAAATGAGAAAACACAATGAACAATCATATAAAAAAAATGACAGATTCCAAATTCAAATCTAATAATATATATATATATAATAATTTTTAATTGTAACAGTATTTATGGCCAGACTAAGTATAAGCATCTGACATTAACAACGACTTTTATGTATTTAGTAGACCAAAAACTGGCAACACATATAGCTGAGTCAAAAGCAGTTCGTATGATGGCAGTTGCCTCAATAAATATATAACAACAATGTTATGTCAGTTATATAATAGGTTAAAATAATATAGGCACTAATTTAACGTAATAATCTGCATCTTCCTAGAGAGAGTTCATCTTAAATTGCGCTTTTGTTGATATATAAACTAATTTACACCTTTGTGTTTACGAAAATTACTTAAATTTCATATATACGGTTAATTTTTGTGTATGATTATGATGATGATACTGACTTGCCAATAAACCACAGTGGATTATGTGAAGTACCAATTACTAAATATTCAGAACTATTATGTTTTATAGCTGCATATTTCATTGCTCAGACTTCTTAAATATGCCAGGCGGCGTCACCGTAAATTCATATAATATATTATAGTCATTACAATTTATTAATGTTAAATTAATATTATAATATAAAAATGGCTATTTTATTACAATGACTATATTATATTAGATTGTTTTTTATCTGAGGCTGTAGCTGAGTAGCAAACATTCGACGACGACAGCTAATATCTATTAACATTGCTTTTGGCGTCATGAGCTCTTAGCGTCAACTTTAAGTAGTAACTTAAGCAATATAATAATAAATCGCGCTTTGTATCGCTTAAGTTACTATTCTAAATTTCAGTTTTTTTTAAATGCCACTATCACATTTGTGATCAGGGTGTTGTAGGTTAGCTGGCGCCTGCTTATGTATTTGTCGTAAAATCTTATTTCTGTAGTTCGCCATTCATATGGTAAGTTTGGGAGAGTGGGATAATTAAACCTCACTGTCTATAACGTGTAGTTATAGGATAGAAAAGTATTCCATTGTGTAATATTGTTTTGTTCGACTTTAGTTTATATTTCTGTTAGGAGCTGGTGCACACACTCAAGGTATTATTACTCAGTAAATATTATTTAGTAAATAAACGCCATAACACGAGGAAAAAGAACAATTATAATATGAAAAATATTCAATTGGCTCAATATGCGCTACATACGACGGGCTCGGTGGAGCAGTCGCGAATAACGCGACTTTTACGCCAACGCTCGTGGTTTCGATTCCCACACAAGGCAAACATTTGTGTGCATGAATTGTCTGGATGTAAAACATCCAGACCAAGACAAGACATGTTTATAATAATTATTATGAATTTAACAGAGAAATAATAAATATTTT
Organism: Pyralis farinalis; assembly: GCA_947507595.1. Lineage (NCBI taxonomy): Eukaryota > Metazoa > Arthropoda > Insecta > Lepidoptera > Pyralidae > Pyralis > Pyralis farinalis. The sequence continues at coordinate 32,525,175 of OX382265.1, forward strand.
GGGTTTCTGTATTAAACCTAAATTGAGAACTATTTCTTTTTACACTAAAGTCTGCCTGATGGTAAGTAGTTACCGTACATTTGCAACACCATGGGTGTCACTCATGGGTTGTTGTAGTCCCTTGGGAAAACCTCGGCTGGGTGTTAATTCCACTGAACAGTCCTCGGAAGAAAACTTCGCTGGAACCGCACAGTACACAACCATCGTGGTTCCAATGTGTGAGTGAGGGTGAACTCCCCGGTGCGGTTATAAAAAGAAGCTGTCGGCATCTTATCGAACAATTCTTCAGAACACAACTCGTACAATCTGTACAATCGGTAGAACACACAAAGGGAGGCAGAATCTTGCCTTAAACTTAAGGGCTCAATGTATGTACGCTTAGGATCACCTACAATTTATTTATTTTACAGCTCGTGTCTGAACCGAATCACAAGTTCCTAGCTGGTATGCTGGCGCGCACGCCCAAAGGTGACTATAGTAGGTAACTCCATGTGCGGTCTAACTTGAGACTTGTATAATATAAGTCTTTGTTCCGTACTGAAGTACTGCTTTGCTCTGTTGAGCACAAAGAGTTTCTTAGACGCCAGTTTAACCGGCTCCTCCAGGTGATTTTGGATTTGAAATCACCTGAAGGTAAAACTGGCGTCCAAGGTGATCTCGACTCCGAGAATCGCAATACTTTTGGTGATGGTAAGTGGTATGTAGGTATGTAGATCTTCACGCCAGGTCCCTTGCGGGGTAGGCAGAGGGAACCGAACGTCATAAGACGCGGCGCGTAAGATCCTTACCCACTTCACTCGCTTCTCTAACATTCATGGCTCTTTTCATGCGCGCTCGCCGGTTCCTGGCGCTCGTGACATCATCACACCTTCTGATAAAACACGACCAATTTGGTCATGGAAGGTTAGTCGGGTAAGTGGTGTGTTCTGGAATTAAGGAACCACAGTAAATGGAGATTAGGAGATTTCTTTATGGGGTTGAATTGGACAAAGTTCAGTCGCCCCCATTCAGATACTTTTGCCAAAGTGCCCTCTATGTCAGACACAAGTTTATCGCGACTTTTCTCCATAAGGGAACGAGGGACGTTAGCTCGGCCTGGAATACTTTCAACAGCGTCGGAGACAGTACAGAGCCCTGTGGGACGCCAGCATTGATACCCATACTATCGGCCACCGTCAACCACGGCTTTTATACATCTGTTGCATAAGAAGCTGGCGGCCCATTTGCACAAACCCTCGATCAGTCGTACGATGTTAACTTCGATAGATGACCCCGATGCCAGACCCGAACGCGTTCGCTATATCTAGCCTGACTGCCAATGCCTCACTTTGACTCTTACTTAATCGCCGATGCTCAGCAGTGTGTAAGATACATAAGAAGATCACCAGTCAAGCGACAATGACGGAAGCCATATTGACGATCGCTGATTAAGTCGTGATCCTCTAGGTATGCCAGGAGTCGTGTGTTTATCACACGCTTCATCATCTTGGAACGAATGGAGGTTATAGCAATAGGCCTGTATTCGATTGGTCCGATCTATCGCCCTTATTGGGCGCCGGGTGCACATTGGCGGTCTTCCATGAAGACGGGACTTGCCCAGTGGAGTAGCAAAGCACGAAAAGACGCGTTAGTACAGAACACAACTTAGGAGCACACAGCTTCAGTACCACTGCCGGTATACCGTGCTCACTCGGCCTACTCGACTTATGAACGTCGAGAGAGAATAATGCCCGCCGAACAGCTCGCTGGGAAATAGAGATTTCCGGCATTGAGATACCGCACCACGGGATGGTAGTTGGCAGAGCTCCCCCGTTATTTATATTCGAGTTAGAGGCAAATATTTTACTAAGTAAATCGGCTTTCTCCTTGGCGCTATAGGCCAAACTGCCATCCGATTTTCGCAGTGGTGGCATGGACGGTGGACAGAATTTTTTCTCGACAGCTTAGCGACCAGAAAGCACGGCTCCCAGAGTGAAGGCTCGCAGGCCGCTCGTCATCTCTGCCGATGAAATTTTGCTCTAGCAATCACCCTTTTACTGGACCTTATGAACAGGATCTTTTATACACGAAGGATGTTGAGATTAATATTATTTTTATCGTATCGTTTCAAATCGGCATGGCAATTTTTAAAAAGTCAGTTCAAGAGGAGTGAATAAGTTTATGGAATTTAATAGAACTTGAATTTGAATTAGATAAGCAAACGGAACATTAGACATTAGTTGTATAACCTCCACGTACTCTGATATTGTTGCTCAGAAGCAATGACGTAACAAATTGTAATATGGTAAAAAAATAAAAATGAAACAGTATGTAACTGTGTGTAAGGTTATCAAATGAAAGAGCCTTGTATGGAAATTCACAAATATTTTATTTATGTTATCTAGTTTTTGAATTCTAATCCTTTGATTCCCCTATAATATACACACATCAAAAGTATCTAGGGATCAACATATATTTTTGCAATAACTTTTCTCCTGATTGATATTAATTAAAATTTTCTTTAAGGATTCATCAAATAAAGTGTTTTCGTTTGTCTACAGTAACGATAAACCAAGTCACCTTTGCATTAATAAAGGAATTTGCCATTTTCATAATAAAGGGATTTTTCACATTTGAACCACTAACATTAAAGTTCGAAAAAAAGACTGAAATAACAGTTTTCTTTAAAATTTTATTGGGTAACTTAAACAATTACTAATCCGTGTTTCTACCGCGAACACTAACAACACAAGAACATCGGTTTGGCATACTCAAAATGAGTTCATCCAAATCACGCTGTGGAATGGCCGCCCATGTTCGTTGCAACAACAAAAAAAGGTCTTCTTGCGACTGGATACCCTCCATATTCGGTAGAGCTCTTCTCTGTAGCATATCCCATGCATGCTCAATCGGGTTCAAGTCTGGCGACTGAGCAGGCCAGGGCATGACATTGATGTTAGCTGCGGCGAGAGTCTGTCTTACAACTCTTGCGGTGTGCGGTCGTGCATTATCATGCATTAACTGAAATAAGGGACCGATTTGCACTTGTAGAGGAACGATGACGTCTGATACAATCGTCTCAGCATAAATTTGAGCGTTGAGGTTGCCTCTGATCCAAATCAACTCAGTTCTTCCGCCGATCCAAATACCCGCCCATACCATGATGGTTCCACCACTATAAGGATGGACTTCCTGGCAGGATTTTAATCGCTGTTGGCGTCCAGGGGTTCTCCAGTGTCGTATACGTCTTGTATCCGGTCTCATACCAAAACGAGACTCATCAGAAAAGCACACGAAACGCCATTGTTCTTCTGCCCAATTTCTGTGTTCAAGAGCCCATTGATATCGAATCCTACGATTGTGCATTGCTATAGGTGGTACCCTTAGCGGTCTTCGGGAATGAAGGTTCACTTCATGCAAGCGGTTTCTGACTGTTTGGTCGCTAATTAAGTTCCCTGAAGAGTGATGAAGCGTCACGGCTAACATCATGGCGGTTATTGTTGGAGCTCTTCGAGTTGTGATTTGAATGTATCGGTCTTGTCTCCGTGTGGTGCAGCGATACCGTCCTCCATGGCGCTCAGCCACGGTACCAGTGCTTCGGTAACGTGTCCAAAGTCGACTGATAACACTCTGACTTGTATTCAGAGCTAAAGCCACATTACGTTGCCGGGAACCAGCTTCTATCATTCCCACGGCTCTGAGCATTTCTTCCCTGCTTAAATGACGTCGCCGCTCCATAATAACGTTGGTTTTAATCAGTAGTAGGGAAACAGTAGTACTAATAATGTCTTCAATGCGTTGTATGTTTTTATAGGGAAAATATTGACAGCTGATTTTCATCTTTTACTCGAATTTGATTGACAGTTCCTGTTTCAAATTATGAAATGCACCAAAAAGGATCCATATAAATTTATAAAATCATAAATTTATTACAAAGCCACATCTCAATCTCAAGAAATCCGCATAAAAATGCTTGATCCCTAGACACTTTTGATGTGGTTTACCCAACGCTCCATTCACGCTATTCCCTGCACTCACTCGTCTCTCCGCATCAGCGGTGTACCTTCCATCGCTTCTAAAAGCGCTTCCTAGATATACAAACTCATCCGCTTGCTCCAACACTACATCATCAACCGTAATCCTAGTGTTCGTTCTGGTTGTCTTTTTTTCAAATACCATTATTTTTTCTTCGCATTCAATTGTAAGTCTTTCCTCATACAATCTTTCTTTGTTGTGACTAGTATTTGCAGTTCGGATGATGATTCTGCTATTAATACCGCGTCATCTGCATAAAGCAGGCAGTTAACCACTGAGCTATCCATTCGCATTCCCACATTCATATTTCTCATTCTCTGAAGACAACAGTTGTCCAGATACAGGATGAATAGCCGAGCCGACAGCACGCATCCCTGTCTGACACCAATATTGGTATCAAACCAGGGTGATAAGCTGCCGTCCACTCTCACACATGCTGTGCAATCCTCATAGGTGGATTGCACAGCCCGTAGAAGGTCACCGTCAATCCCATATCTGGTCATGATGTTCCAGAGATTCTTTCGCACAACCCTATCAAATGCTTTTTCAAGGTTCACAAAACCGCAGAAAACCTTCTGGTCCATAACCAGATGCTTTTCCACGATATTGCGGAGCGAAAAAACTTGATCGTACATCCTCTCCCGCTTCCAAATTCCCCCTGTGCTTCCCAAAGCATTCCATCAGATTTCACCCGCATTCTCCTTTCAATTATTTTTGCTGCTAGGCTGATCAAACTGATGGCCCTATAGTTGGCGCAGTCACACGTACACATTGAGGAAAGGAGACGGAACAGAAAAGTGTGATTGATCTGATTTTGATAGATGAACGAAAGTTGTTAATGGATACAAGAGCCTTCAGACGCCCCACTCTTGAAACGGACCACTATCTGGTGATAAAAGCCGATTTGTGGGCCTTTTCAAGAAGTGGAGGCACTGGCGAGTGCGTATTCCTTTCGGAGACCATGAAAGGAATATGAAGTGAAAAATTGGAAGATGAAAGTGTGAGGAGTACGTATGTACGTCTAGTCAGTGAAAGACTTGCGAACGCGAGTCTTTCCGACTCAGATGTAGACGAATGTTGGAAAGTTCAGAAAGAAAGTATGGTGGACAGTGCGAAAGAAGCACGTGGATGCGCAAAGAGACGTAGAACACGGAAAGGAGATGCCTGGTGGGATGCGGAGGTTCAATCCTCCGTGGATAAAAAGAGGAAAGCGTGGCTGGATTACGTATCATCTCGGAGTCTCGGAGTGGTTCGTCGGCATCCGGAATGGACAAGATAAAAGGTAAAGCTGGTGGCATTCTTGCTAACACTCAGGAAGTGTTAGAACGGTGGAGCGAATATTTTAGAAAAATGTATGATTATGTCCAGGGCGCTGGCACTGTGAATGAGTCGGTGACTGATTCGGCAGTGCCAACGTACCATGAAGACATTAGCATGGATGATGATTGAATGGTCGATACGAAGTTTGTAAAATGGAAAGTCGGCGGGAATCGATATGGTAACAACAGCTGAGATGATCAAACTGGGTGGCACCTACGTTAAGGACGCCTTCTGGTTTTTGAGCAAATTATGCTGGAGAACTGGAAGAGTCCCGAGCGATTGGAGACGCGCAGTCATCGTGCCCTTGTATAAAGGCAAGGGCTCACGTATGAATCATAAATATCACGTATGATTCATAAATATCAGCGCTTATAAAACTTTTTTAACCAGTTTCCACTTGAACTTCACAATTATGATCGTTTCGAGTTTCGTGCTCAGTTCTCTGGCTGTCACTATCCGTCTTCGCATGAACTGTTACATTCCTTCTTGCTCTTCTCTTTTCAAATCGCACTAAGTTTCGCGCCTCATAAATAAAACAAGTTAAGAGCAATAAAATCTTTTTTTTATATACTCTTAAATTTCAAAAGTGTTTTCAATGAGTCGAATCGTTTTTCAAAACACTGATTACTGAGGATCACTGATCGGACGCTTTTTTTCCACGTGTTGATTGAAAGCAGCCGCGACCTGTTAAATGTCATACTTTTCCTTAAATATTTGATTTCGGGAAAATAAAGACAAGAAAGAGAGATTCTTTCCTCGCCTGCATTAATTTTATTAGTCTTCGCGTTTTCGAACAATTTCAAAAATGTGCTGGTTTCCCTCTCGCTCAAAAAACACAGGAATCCAGCGAAAAGGAATTTCCTAACATTTTAAGTGTTTATACCCATTCCCAAAAATCACCTCGTAGGAGATTCGTCGATAACTACTTAACGTTAACAAAGTTCCTTCATGAAAAACGTTGTAGAAGTTCTTACTTCCGAATTTGCCGTTTCGACGCCCACGTTCAAATTTCGCGTACCAACATCTCTCAATGCATTTTAAAGACTAAAACAGAGATAAAATCTATTCTCGTTAATTCCATTTTCACTACGGACGAACATTAAATTGAGCACTTGTAAAACTTCTTTAACTGGTTTCCGTTTTTTTTCTTTTTCCTACACCTCGAGGAACTTCGCCGGAAGGTATAGTACGATCAGTAATTGACAAACGATTTCCATCGTCCGTATTTGAAAGCAAAATTAAACACGTTTTTACGTGTAAAAAATATGATAAATTCAAGCAGCAACCATTCAAGCGATAGGAAGTGTAAAACTTTCAAAGCGTTGAAAAGTTTTGATTGCTGAAAGTGAACACAAACAACACAAAGTGCTGCCGTGTTTAAAACTATGGACGTACATTTTACTTATTTTTTCATATAAATGTATTTGACAGGGCAGATGAAAAGAAGGGGTTCACCGATATGTTTGTAAAATTTAACTATAGGTTTAGTTTTCACATGACATGTTCAAATCATACCAATTACATACATGTTTGCAATAAACTACGAGTTTTACAGTGGTGCAGGCAGTCATATCTCGGTAATGTAAAATGGAATTCCTTTAACCTGTACTAACGTGTGAAGAAAATGACTAATTAGGTAGAAGGTACTCTTCCACCTTTTCCCCTTACAATCTTAATTGATCATTTTCTCCAATCATACTTATACCACTAAATCCCATTGTACCACTAAATTCGTGTTGTCGAATATATGAACATATTTGTAATTATTACTTTTTTGGCTGTTAAAGAAAACATCCTGAGTAAACTCGCATGTCCAAGAAATTATACTTCGATAGCTGTGCGACCTAACTTTGGGTTGTGGAGGTCTGACGCCAGTAGCTCCATGTATTTTTTTTTCAGTATCTTTGCCAAATTCTTAGACTTGGGTAGCGGACCCAGCCAATCCTAATGGATTAGGAAACGGTACGCTTACCTAATTACACTCGTAGATATTATTCTCTATAAACGATTATCTATCACTACATTTTCACGCCAAGTCTATTGCCGGGTAGGTAGAGAGTTTCCTAATCCATTAGGATTGGCTGGGTCCGCTACTCAAGTCTAAGAATTTGGCGAAGATACTGAAAAAAATTGCATGGAGCGACTGGCGTCAGACCTCCACAACCCATCTATCGAAGTATAATTTCTTGGACATACGAGTTTCCTCAGGATGTTTTCCTTGACCGCCGAGAAAGTAATAATTATAAATATGTTCATAAATATATGATGAGTGTTATAAATAATAATATAAGTTCATAAATATATATATAATATACATATGATCGAGTCACGTGGCGCTCGGTTCTCTCTGTACCCCGCAAGGGATTTGGCGTGAAGTTATAGATAGATAGATGTTCATAAATCCGAAAACACGAATTTAGTGGTATATGCCACGAATCACTAAGCTGTCACTGCTCATTTTTGTATTAAGAGGGGTTTTACTAAAAGTTCGCACTCCCTTGAACATTCTATGCCCGGTTAAAATTGCGGACTGAAATAATAGATACGTTTGCCCTTTAGTAAAGAATATCATCTTTCAGTTATTATTATATATCGTGATTTTTTAAAATCAGAAATTACGTTTTATGATGTTAATTGAAGTGCGACGTTGTTTTTATTAGTTTACCAGTCATAAGGCTCAGCGAGCTTTTAATATGGTTATCATTTCTGAGCTGATTCTGTGGAATATTCTCCCGTTGCTCTATCAATGCTTCTTTCAATTAACGAAGCGTGATTGGAGGGGAAATTCGTTGCCGTACACTTCGTCTCACTATTTGCCCCACGCACGCTCGATAGGTTTCAAGTCTACGTGCTGGCCTCTTCATGTCCGTAATAGTGAAATCTTGAAGGTAGTCAAACACTATCTGAGCTGCATGAGGACGAGCGATATATTGTATTCTCGCCCATGTTCGCAAAAATTAGCTTCTCCATAGCGATACCTCGTTTCCTAATCTATTAGGATTGGCGGGGTCCGCTACCTATGCCTAAAGAATTGGCAAAGATACTGATTTTGACATGGAGCGACTGTCGTCATACGTTCACAATCCAGAGGGAAAACCAGGCCTATCTTAGGTTAGGTCACACGTCTATCAAAAAATATTTTTTTGAATGTGCGGGTTTCCTCACAACGTTTTCCATCGCCGCAGAGCAAGTGATAATCACAAATATATTTCCATTCCATTTATCCGAAAACGCGAATTTTGTACATGCCAGGATTGGAACCAGGGGCCTGTTGTTCAATAGATCGGTTTCTTATCCACTGGGCTATCACTCCTCTAAATTCGCTAAAATGAGTAAACTTACTAATTTAAGATTTCATTGACGTATTTTGCTGCAGTTAAAGTACCATTTTTTAATACCATTATTCGGTGTGGATTTCGGAAGGAATTTCAGCCCACACGTGTATGTAGCCTCGTCCCTATGGTTCATTCTCATAAATACAGGCTTTGTTAGAGCGCTCTTCTGGTCTTCACTCTTTGCCTTCCATCGTGTGTGTAAAAGATAAATCTGGACTCGTGCTTAAACATTACAAGTGACAAGTCCATAGTCTAATTTACATGTTCTCTAGCGTAGTACGGCCTTGAATTTCGATGTTCATTTCTAATTTTGGACTATTTGCGGTTCTCAATAGATTTAGATATGCTTTAACAATATGCCTTCTTACTCTACACGTACTCTGATTCCACCCTCCAGCGATTTTTTCCTCAAAAACCGTTAGAAAAAGTAATTGACTTCTATATAGCTATCCTCCCACGCCGTCGTACATCTTGTCCGAATTGTTCCTGGTCCTGTCTCCTGGAAGCTCTAAAGCACACTCTGAACCGTTGACAGCGACACATCATCAGTTCCTTCTGTATAATGCTGACTGTGCCCTTTTTTATTGTCAGGATTCTGATATACTCTTTTTAGGGGTTAGTGACGACATGTTTTTGAACGAATTTGATTAAAGTAACGAAATCCCGTATGACTGAACAGAAACGGTTTTAAATTCCTTCTTCCAATTTTAAGAACAACCTTTATTACGTGTATGGTATTTAATACAACCGCGAAAAAATATATTTGCCTTAAATTCGTGATACAGGGAAGACCACGTATACGTACATAATAAGTTTAGAACAAAAATAATTTGGGGTCCTTTTGTCTACATATTTTTCCCCGTCGAATGCATCCTGTTTTAGCCCGATCGGTTGTTATTGACCGACATTGTGTCTCTTACGAAATTTATGGCGCAAGCAGTGGCTTAATTTCCCATGGAAATAATCCATAGATTCGTGGCCAGTATTGTGTATATGTATCAAACCCAAATGTGACCATTTTGAATATAATACTTATTTATTTTGTTGAGAATTCCATAAATATGTACATATAAGTTTTATTAAAATTACGTTACTTCATAAAAAAATAAACGTTTCTTATTATATATATTACAGGATAAATCAGAAAGTTATTTGTATACGCAAAACAGACACGATCTGTCAAATTAAGCCGAAATCATAATGTATGTGAAAGAACGACGCTCAAATTTGTATTTTAACTTCGTTATTCATTATGGAGTATTTTCAATGACATTTATGTATTTTGTAGATAATTATAAATGGCCGATTCACTCGTGTGAAGCTATCCTTGTTACAACCGGTGCTGCATCATGCCATGCACTTTTTTGTCAATATACGAGTACTATCTCTGTCCCATATTACAATAAATCGGCAGACAATAGTTAAATATAAAAAAAGTGTCAAATGCGAGACGAACTCGTGCGTGAACTTCGTGGGTTCTGTACTTTGTTTGATTTTTAACGTTCTTTAATTTATATTTTTTTATTACATGGACATATCTGACCATATAGTTTCAAATATCGACGTTATGCTGAGGTACAGTCACAGTACACTAGTATAGCGTAATAATATTTTTGAGAGAACTATCGTTTTTGAAGAGATTGCTCGTATGCTCGTATTTCTGTAGAATTCGAATTATAATTCGTGTGCGAAGACGGTTTTTTATTATGTAAACTTAGCACAGCGGCTCCCCTTCGCCTGATGGTAAACGAAAGAGGAGCCCAAATCCGCAACTGGCAAAAGACTACACAGTATTCTGTCAGTTGACGCTGCCTTGCTGGCCCGCAAGATGCTTCTTCACGCTTCTTTCGAAAGATCCCACAGGAAACACATGTGCAGGCAAGGCATTCCACTTTTTAATGGTACGATAGAGATAGGAGTTGTCGAACTTTTTGGTACGTGAAGAAATGTTCTCAACAGTGGAACAATGACAACGTAAGCCTACACTTGTGGTTCTATGATGGAAGGGAGAGGGTGGGAATAAAGGAAAACAGTTCTTCAGAGCAGAGCACTCACTAATGGTAAAGGCAGTAAAATATGCTTAGCGAGCCATTGTCATTACGGAGTTGATGAGGTTTTAGGTTTTTGGTGAAATCTTCGTTGTCGATTATGCGCATAGCCCGTCGCTGCAACCTATCGAGAGCCTCGAGAAGATATTGTGCGGAACCGTCACAGAGATGCGAGCAATACTCCAAGCAGGCCCGAAATTGAGTCCGCTGCACCTTGTTCAGGACTCCGAGTTTTTTGAAAGCTGTAGACATGAGGCTCTCGATGTAGTTTCGTTGGTTAAGGTTGCAGCGAATATCCATGCCTAGCATATTCAAGCCATCTCACATACTTATGGAAACGCCCTCAAGACTGGGAAGTGGGAAGGAACGTGGACATTTTTGTTGTAAACGCGCACACCTGAGTTTTCTCGGCATTAAACTGAACAGGTTATTGGCACCCCATTTACTAATGAGATCCAAAACCCAATTCAGCTCAACGACAAGACTCACGCTTTTCATCGATTTCTGTCCGACCAGCACCAGGCCGACGGAAATATCGCCCATGGACTGTACTGTCATCTACATAGCAATGAATATTACCAAGTGGCAGCATGTCATTGATATGAAGAAGAAAGAGGGTGGACGACAGAACGGAGCCCTGTGAGACACCGGCAGTCACTAACATGAACTGCGAAGCATCTGCAAGGACGCGGATTCTACGCTCATGCAAGAAGCGAGCAATCCAATTACAAAGCTGGAGGGGCAGACCGTATACGGGAAGTTTGGAGAGAAGTGCTTTGTGCCAAACTCGATCAAATGCCTTGGCGATATCTAGGCTGACTGCCAAGTCCCCAGAGGTGCGTCACATACGCTAGAAGACCACCCGTTGATCGTTTCGGTATAAAACCATACTAACGATAATTAATTATGGAGTGATCTTCTAGGTAACGGATCAGTTGATTATTGAGATTCCGTTCAATGACTTTGCACAACACGGAAGTTACGTTAATGGGGCGGTAATTTAATGGGTCAGAACGGTCTTCCTTTTTGGGGACTGGCTGCACATTGGCCTCTCTCCAAGCCTTTTTTTAGAACAATCGCTTGGATACCATCAGCCACTGGCTTTTCGGAGCGGTGCAAGCGAGGGTTGCCAGAAGTTGGCCTGCACGGCTTTGGCTAGTCGCCAGTAGTTTCGCGACTCAGTAGGGTGTGACAATTTTTCCGTGCCGGCTCGTGTAACGCGCTGGGCGTCCGCTCTTAATCTGATTTCAGCGAGTTAATATTCGGATCTTTGAGAGTGCGACCCCTGGTCCAATCGCGATAGGCCCCCTGTTTGTTACCAACGGCTTCAGCGCACTCGCGATTAAACCTAGGGCGTCTCTGGCTTTTGATGACGACATCGGAGTTCTGCTGGAGATCTGCAACGAGTAGTGCCAGACACGACGCTTGACCTCTTGTACCATGCGCGGTTCTACCACACCACACTGCGCTTCATCTACTGTTCGACTCATGTACTCAAATACCAGAGTTGACTCCGTATTCCTAGTACGGGGTCGGTTTAGGCACATCTAAATACGGCTATGAAGGCCGAGGTTTACATGCACCCATAGGATGGGAAAGGCGGAATCGTCTACACTGCGTAGACGGCAACAACATACATCCAAGCGGACAAACTAACAGGCTCCGGCTTTCGCGAGGAAATTCTCCACGTAGCACGTGACCGGGGCACTGGAAGTAGAACTTTTTATTTATATAAACTGATTCAGCGGGAATCAATTAAACAGATTTTTATTGTGTCTCTATGTATACATGATCAGAATAAAATATCACATACAGGAAAAGTGCCGTAATTTATACACAAAACTTATTTTAATAAACAAATAAAGCCTTAAGCCGGGTTACTAAAATATAGTAGTATTTTTGTAATCAGGCTTAGGGCCTTATTTGTATAAAGAGTGGATTGAAATTGGTTTCAAGCGCGTAGCGCGTACGTACATTACCATCACCCAGTCGATCATGTAACACTTTGATTTATTTCAAATAAAGCGATCAAAAGATCGATGAATACTTGAGTGTGTGCACTGATCTTTATGAGCGTTAAATATTCTGTGATGTAATATTGTTGTGGTGGCTTTTGTTTTTTTTTACTATAATTAATTTGATTATTTCGGCCTATAAGGCTTTTTACAGGTTTTACTGAATTGAATTTTGATTGATTACTATATATTTGTTGTGTAACCTCTTTATGATTGCAATTAGCGAAAAGAACACGTTTTTATTTTGAGTTTGTTTTCTTTTAGGACTGAGGAACCAGACACGATGAATACTAGTGATGATGAACCATCGTCTGGTTTAAATGGAAGACTGAGACCTCGGAAGTCGAATGTCCCAAGTCCACAAACTGCCAAGGCGACACGTAAACCTGAAACTAAGCCTGCTTACGAAAAACCCAAGCGCATCAGTTCCCCGTCCAAAGCGCTACCCAAACCAGATGATCTCGCTAACAAGTCTGATTCTTCACCTATCCCGCAAACTCTTTGTCCCTATTGCGACAGAAAATTTGCCGCATCTAAACAAACAATTTCCAAACATGTGCGGCGCGTGCATTCTTCGACATCAAAACAAGACTCTTTCATGGGGTGTCTTTTCTGTAACCATACAGAACCTGAACACAATGATATTATTCGACACATGGTCGATAGCCATCCCAACCAATATTTTGCTTGTCTCGACTGCCACACCCGATTCCCTTCCACCACTGTATTGGCGGAACACAAGCTCAATGTTTGTGAAAAGCAAAAATTACCCTATCGTAGTAAATTGCGCCAGAAATCTGCGGCGACAAAGAAAAGCCAAAAATCTTTTAAAATTGAAGGAAAAGGTTTCCAGAATGACGATAAAACATTCTCCGAGGGTCACGGCTTTAACGGCATTGTTATTTCCTGTGAACTCAAACCAACACAAGTACATGATGAAGCCGACATTGAGGATAACATAACAACGAATTTAATTTTGCCGCCCAGCAAGACTCTAGGAAATAGTACAGTGATCGAAAAGAACGCAGTCATTGTATTAGATGACATACAGTGGAATAAACGAATTCCTTCAAACTTTTCGTTTCACAATACAGATGCTGACCAAATTCTCTCCAGGCTGGGCGTAGTACACAGGTCGCCTAGGACCGGCGAATCCACCCGCAGAGACTGGCTCAAGTCGATTGATGACTCTGCTCAAAAATTTGAGAAATGTTTTGATACTAGCTTTTACTCGAAAGTGGCTAGTAACGTTCATGAAAATCTCGCTAAATTTCTTGATGGGTCTTTCAATTTTAATCCCGATCCAGATAGCACAATTAAAACTAGAAAATCTAAAAATAGCGTTGTGATCAATACGGCAGAAGGATTTCCTATTCTTCTGGCTTGCGAACAGTTTTCGCGGAACTCCTTCGATGGCTACATGCCCCGCGCTATTGCTCCGAAACACAAATGGAAATGGGACAACTTAGAGTCTGATCGTACTACTCTAAGTGCTGATCAGATAAAGCGTGATTCGCATACTAATAATTGCATTATAACCTTGGTATCCAGTTTGGATATATGGACGCAGTTATGTATGAGAAGGAAGTACGAAGAAATATATAATTATTCCCCACTAGGAAAGAAGACTGATAAACAGGCAAATATCGACAGGGAATTAAAGGAAATTCTCGAGAGTAGAGAGATACCGACGTCGTCATCTCAAGTAATGAAATATGTGACCAAACCTTCACAACATAGTGACGGTCTTGATTTTCCCAGATCCTTAGGACTGGCCCCGTCGTCGCCCAAATATGACATACCTCCGGCAGTTTTGACTGGTGAGTGGGTGCGACCCAGGTGCTATGTATGTTGCGCATGTGGCGCTCCGACTTCTGATCCACGTGCTCTCTCGGCGCACATGGCAACTCGCCATCCGATTGCGCAAGTGCAACATTACGAAATAGTTGGTGAATTACTTTTAAACGCGGATATTCTTAAACATTTATATGTTCCCCCGAGTCAAATGCACAACAGAACTAGACCTTTAAGGGGCTTTAGAGAATGCACCAAATGTAAAAGGTCGGTAACCTTAGAAGACTTACATCAGCACATGTTAGACTGTGCAGGAGATACACCTACAGTACGCAGAAAATGTCGCTATCGGCCATTCGGTGTCCGTAAACGTCGAACTCGCTTGCCAGATAACAGGATTCGCAAGAAAATACGCAAAGATATCAGGAATAGGCAAAATCGACCAAAAGGTCACATGAGGCCTAGACCCAGGAATCGTACTGATGTTGGAGATGGTGAGTAAAGCTTTTTGTATATATTCTCGTGATCATTATAAGCTTATTAAAAATTCATGTTGACGTCATTGTTCAACAGTGTTGATCGCAGTGGTGTCCATAACCAGCGATTGGAATTTGCATGCTATATATAAAAGAGCTTCGTCATAACGCTCTCTCGATGCACATACAATAATTAAATTATTTTCACATTTTGCCGTTAAAACTCAATGTATTGAAAAACTTTTCTTATAATGCCAAATCGTGTGACAAATCTCATAATTTTAAAATCAATATACCTGCCTATTTTCCTTCTTAAACCTACTCCTTAGATTTCAATACAATTCAATTTAAGAAATAAACTAAATATGTTTATTAAATATATAATGTCTTTAACTCTCTGTTTAACTGTTTAACTCATAGGAATTAACAATTTAATACATATTCATTTGAAACTTTTCCTGTATTACATTCATATGTATTTCAGATTCCGATAATGTTTAAAAACCCCTGAAAATTTGGTCAATTCATCCGTTGTATCAATCAAAACATTCAAAAAATTTGGCGTTAATGACGCTCTTAATCCAAAATGTTCTCATCGGTCACATGGGAGTTTTACTCTCTCATGTATCGAAATAATAGTATACTACGAAGGTAGCTTTGCTGCATGTAAGAGCCATTGATAAAAAAAAAACAGACACATGAAATTGTGGGTTTTCTACAGTCCGTCAATAACGAAAAGTAGTTTTTCCCCCTCCTCTGAGAGGAAAAACTAGTTTTCGGTATTGACGGTTCAATATGTAAATTATTCGTATTTAGTTATATCGGACATTTAGAAAAAAACTTGAGACAATGTAGAATGACGTGACTTTGACACCAACGCTCGTGGGTTCGACTCCCACACAAGGCAAACATTTGTGTGCATGAACATGTCTGTTTGTCTTGGTCTGGATGTTTTAAGAGAGAGAGACACCTCACAGAAAACCGCAGCCAAATAACAACTCCCTAGAGGGTTGTTGTGTTCCTGCGTGTGAGTGAGGTCACCTGTAAGCTCCCAAGGAGTTGCTGTGTAAGCAGCAGAGGAGACATCGCGCGAGTGATACTTAATATATCGCAAGAGTTAATAGGTTACGGTACCGAGCGTTGGTTACATCAGGCGCGCCGTATGCTTGTATGCCTCCCGACGTAGTATTAAAAAAAGGTAATTTGAGACAAGGTATAATTTGCTTTATAGTTCCTGTACTACAATTTGACAATCAGCCCTAAAAGGGTATTTATTTCATTACATCGAAATTAATGAAAGACAACATACATTCCACCAAATTTAATTAGTTATGTTATGTACACATTATTTAAAAGACAATGTTTCAGTTTTACACATGTAAGTTGAAATATAATGATAGGTTTCATGATTTTTCTGTGTCATTGAAGTATTATTACGACGGTGTTCGAATAATAATTAAATGCACAGAAAGTTCATGTTTTATATCCCTTAAATCGTATTTAATTTTTGTTATAGAAATCTTGATTATGGGAAAGCGTTGATCGGAGTATTTTTTATTTTTGCAGCTGAGACTATACGTAAGATGTTGGCAGACCTTCCAGCCAAACGTCATCGTGTGTTGGTGAATCCTTTAAATTCAATACTACGTCCTCGTAAAAAAATTGACAAGCAAAGAACAAAATTGTTAATGAAAAGACGCTCATCAGAAGATCTTAAGAACAGAAAATTAAGAGCTGTCAAAAAAAGCCATAGCTGTATCCAATCTGGAACGACTATCAATGAAGGTCGAAACAAAGTCTCGATGAACAAAAACGATGATGACAAACCTTTAAAATCAATAAAACGCTTACCAGCCAAAGGCACCCATCAAAGCGATGTCATAAAACGCAAAAACGTATTGCACAGAGTAAAAAGAAAAGTTCAAGCAAAGGAACTAAATTTGACTGAAAATACAGATGGCCCAAATACAGACGATAAATGTCCTAAGGAACTGCAAGTAGATCAGTTGTCTATTGATAATACGCCACAAAGAATCGACGTTAATGGTGGGCCTTATAATACAAGGGAGCATTCCAGTCGTGGTGGATCTAACAATCGCGACTATGAAAGGCCTGGTTGCAGCGGTTCAAGCGGCAATTCTAATAATTCACATGCTCCTGTCCAAAATATTCCTATAAATCACTCCGTCGGTCGTTTCTCGACTGAATATGAATTACGTGACAAGTATATGCAATATGAACCAATGTTTTTATTACAACAGGAATGCAATGAAACAATTCAACATGTTCCAACAGAAGATAGACTATTGTTTGAAAATGAAGAAGCAGTCACGCGACTTGATAAACCACCTTTACCGGACGATAATACAGGACAACTAGACCCTACTTCTTCTGACACTTTGCAGAAGAACAAGGCAAGGATGCGTAAAAAATTAAATGATTGTATAGCTATGCTGAGAAATAAATTAGATGAACCGACCCGCCTTACTACGTCTCAGGTTTCAGAGCAATATCATGACTATCCTATGGATACTGAAGCTGTACGCGAACCCAATATTGAAACTATTAGAGTTCGACAAAACGATATAATTTCGATGCCAGCAGACCTGTATTCTGGGCATCAATACAATTTAGAAGGAAATATTTCAATAGAAAAATCTTATGAGCTCAATATTCAAAATGAGTTTATTTCTCCACGACCATTAGATATTCAATATCCGTATGATTTATCCCAAAGGGGGACACACATTATTCCAATAGACGCTCGGCTTAAGAAAACACACAAAATACTAAAACCAAAAGCGAAATCTAAACGTGAGTCGTCTAGACGAAGGGCGTCGAATCCACGTCGATCAAGTGAGTTATTGCAGTCGAATGATTTGCTACAAGCAAATGAATTACTGCAAGCAGGTGACTTACTACAAGCAAGTGAATTACTGCAATTATCACCTTTTGAATATCTTCCTCAAGTTGTTGCGGCTCAGCAAATGCATCGTGAACTGTATTATGCTACACCCTCTCACCGACCTGAGGGGCGCAAGAAAACTGAAAAAGTTAATCAAAGACGTGCTTCTAGTCAAAGAATTGTTGTAAATATCAATACAGAGACTGGCAAGAAACGATCATCGGTAGATATACAACCACAAAATAAAGTTTCTCCAAGGCACTACCTTGAGATTAGCACAGATCCAATTTTGCCAAGACCAAAAGCATTGGAGATTTCTCCCCGAATGAATGTCAGTAAATCAGTTATATTAACTGATCAAAGACAACCCGAGGCTCAATTTATAACTAATTGGCATCAGTCTTACTCCAGACCGTCGTCTCAATCCCAGTTGTACCTAGGGCGTCAATCACGATCACCGTCACAGCCTCCGTCTCAATCTCCGTCGCAGCATCGAGCTGTATCTCCTCAGCATGTTCGATCGCCATCTCTCATTTCATCTCGTTCTCCTCTGCCTGAACTTTTGTGCCAACCTCACCAATTACCTCAACCGCCGGCGAATTATCAACTTTTACCGCCGCCTCCGCCACCACCTCCGCCTCCTCCTCCACCACCGCCACCACCACCGCCACCACCACCGCCACCACCGCCACCGCCTCCACCGCCACCGCCACCGCCTCCAATATCTTCTCACGTTTCATCACAGCTATCAACTGAGTCTAGATCACAATCGGCTAAAAAGTCATGGCAAACGAAGGCATTTCAAGATATGATTCAGCAAAAATCGGCTGAAGTAAACGAAGAACGTACTGTGACTAGAAATATGACAACAGAAGATTATCCAGAACAGACATTCCGCCACAATACAAAAGATATACCGGCAGCTCATGCTAGTACTGCCATAGAACCTCTCATCTCAGTTCCCTTAGATTTGTCTGGAAAGGCATCTAATGTGGATGACTGTGATAGCGAGTCCAGCAATGAGAATACCTTCATTACAAATTATGACATTTATGAAACTTTAGATTTGTCAAACAAAAATACCGATTTATGTGGCAATGAATTGAACGGTGCAGTTGTGGATTTACGAATCAAGCCATTCACGCAGATGCTATCACAACGTAGCACGTTAGATCTATGTGCCAATGTCGACCAAAATGTTGATAGTAATGATGAAATATGTGTAGAAGAACATGAGGAAGTCTTTACGCCAACTGATTTGTCGATAAGAGGTAAATCATTAGATGATACACATGCTGTGAATTTAAAAAATTTAAATTATGATACTCCAGATCTGGCTGATGCTATAGATGTTGGCGTGGATCATAATATACAATCTGTGGTTGATACTCCTACTGATTTATCAGGAAGGATGATGCCATTAAAATCTACCGCTGAAAATCGTGACCGAGAAATTAATAACGAAGATGGAACATCTCCGTCTGGATCTGCGGAGCTTAGTACATTAGATAAAAATGGCAACAACGAATCTGAAGCTTCAACAAGTAAGAGAGATAAAGAGGTAACTTTAGTTTCAACTTTAAACAAAGAGAAAATATCTGCACAACCTTTAGAGACAATGGAAGATAAGGAAAGTAGTAGTAACGAAAATGCTCCTAAATCATCACCGCCTCTAGTTGCCGATAAAGGTTATCAACAGAAACCGGTCTATGATCCCACATTGAAGATACCCCAGTATAAAATAAGAACCTCGACCGTAAATGTAATGCAAGCTGAAGAACCAGATACTGTGCATTATACCAATGTAACTTCTATGCCGTCTGGAAGCGTGATTACGTCTACAACAACCAATACGACAGTTGGTGTAGCCGTTTCTGAGGAGCATTTATATACTTTTCCAAATAAACCTTTTGAAGTAAGCAGTAGCACAAACGCATGCAATTTAACTATATATACCCTACCAAGCCCTATATCGACAACTTTCGTTAGCAAATATGAAAGTACAGTGCCAGTCTATACTTTAGCAAATGCCTGTATTTCGGTAACCAAAGTGAATAGGCCAGGATTCATTCCATTGACAAGCTCGCTGTTGAGTATTCCATCAACTACAATTGCAAGCACTACACCCGTTTATACGTTAGCTGGTACAACTATTGGTACTCCAATCAACTATGGTGGTTTGCCTACTTCTCGGTCTCCAATTTCACCACCTGTACATACAAATTTTGCCATGTCTACGCCGATCAGCAATTATAACTCTGGAAATGATACAGAAACTAATTTTTCAAGTCCTTGTTATAGCAAAAACAGATTCACTGGCGACATATTCAACACTTCTGAAAGTAGTGTTGATCAAGATCCAGAAACGGCTAGAAAAATAGCCATGCTACCTAAAGAATTAGTGGAGATATTGGGAACAATGCCCCCTGATCATAGAAACCAGTTATTGAATGTTCTGCCACAATATGTTTCGAATACAAATAGTACGTCAAAAGCTGATGAAAATGTACCCACTATAACTACATCTGTATCTGAAGATATGCCGTCTCTCCCGGTTATGAGCACACAAACATCAGTAGAAAAATATTCGATATCTAATCATGATTCCGAGAATGTGAGCTCGTTGGCTGCAAGACTATCTTCATCCGTGCACCAATCACCAAATGTGCAATTTAGTACTTCACAAATACGAGATACGTCTATGTCTGCCCTTCATCATCGAAATAATTTTAATTTATCTCAGAGTCAGTCAACATTGATAAGTTCAGCGACTAATCTATCAGATGAAGAAATAAAACCTTT
Source organism: Pyralis farinalis (assembly GCA_947507595.1). Lineage (NCBI taxonomy): Eukaryota > Metazoa > Arthropoda > Insecta > Lepidoptera > Pyralidae > Pyralis > Pyralis farinalis. The sequence goes on from OX382265.1 coordinate 32,545,884, forward strand.
TGATCAAATTTTAAACTCTGAAATTGACTCGGATATTGATCTAAGAAAAGCTAATACGGCAATTGCACATGTAGATGCTATTACAAACAAGCTTTATAGCCAAACTGTAATTGATTTAACAGAAGACGATAGCTTACCAACTAGTGAATGTCCTCTAAAAAACGCGAATGATTGTTATCAAACTGCCGATGTTGTCTCTCAAGGAAGTCAAGGTGCTTCTGAAACAACCGTAATGAAGCAAAAATCAACTAGCGAGAAAACTGCTATTTTGAGAGCCGTTCGTATTAAAACACCTTCAGAGAGACATAAACCTATATCAACTGATAATAATATACCGGGAAAAATTTTAGAATTACAACCAAAATCCAATGATCAACGTAAAAGTTTTGCAGTTTCCGAGAAAACTTTAGCCATACAGGAAATTGATGTAAGTAGCACTGAAGAACATAAGAAAAAATACGTTGATAAGGAATTTAGTACTCAAGTTCTACCTAATACAGAATCAGTAACACAGATTTTGGAAGATGTCAAGATGCAACGTGAATGGCTATCAGATCAATTTAAACAAAAAGAAACAAATGGGGAAACAATATCTGAAAAACCTCAAAACTCGAAACCGGTATTGGGCGTGCCACGCAAAGCCACAACTAATGACCATCTTCTAGGAGATATCCAAAAAGATGTTATTGATAAATCTCAAAAAGAGATTATTATTAAAAATGACGATAACGATTGCATAAGTGGGGATCAACAAATTCACAAAATTATATGTGATCCTAATTCAAGCTTAAATCAAGAAGAAAACAAAAACAGTGTAAACGAAAATTCATTAAAGAGAATTTGCCAGGAAGAAGAAGATTCAGAAGATGATGTCACATTAGCTGTCATAGTAAAACAAAGACAGCTTGATCATCAAAATATACCTGCAAAATGTGACTCTAATTACGAAACTACACCAAACAATAAAACTTCTAGTGACCGTAAAAAGAAAAGGAGAGATAGAAAGCTTAAAAATTCTGAAAAGAAAAATACCGTGAGAAATATATCACTAGATAACACTTTTATGAATGCTAATAAGCCAATAAATGAAATCACGCAAAGTTATAGACGGCAAGATGGTTTGCCAGCCTCTAATAACAATGAAACCAGAATCATAATTCCAGATCAAAACGAAAAAATAAAAAATCAACAGTTGTCAAAACAAAATTTGAACGATACTTGTCTACCTATGTATATGAAGAGACCCTCTGTATTAAAAAATAGCGAGGAAGTTGACAAATTACTACGGAAGATGCGCATGGAACACGAAAATGAAATAAGAAATAGAATGCTGTTATCTAATATTAGTCACAAGCAAAAAAACGATCGGAGTAGCGAGATCTACTCTTATCATTCAATGGAACAAAATCCACAACCCAATGAAGGTGTTTCTTTAATGGAAAATCGGAATGTTGACGAAAAACATAATTCTTACTCGGAAAACCAATGTTTTGAGCATGGTAGTCAGGAAATGATCGAAAAAGATATTGATAATATATCCGCGGACAGTATGTCTGTACCGAATAGTCAACAAACAGAAACAGAAATATTTACAGACACAAATCATATGCCGCCACAAATCCAAGAAGATTTTAATGAATGCAGTGTTAGAAAGCAGAAAGACTCGTGTATTATTATGGAGTTATCGGATACCCAAGATTCAATAACTTTACCAGCTGATAATATAAGTATAGAGTTAAGTAATTGTTCTGAAAAAAATATGGAAATAAAAAGAAACAAAAGATATAGCCGTACGCAGAAACCGAAAAATGTTGATATAATGACTGATTCATCTCAATGTTCTGATAAAGATGAACATAACGCACCCTTACGTAGAAGCCGACGTGGCAAATCTCTTTTTGTTGATAAAGAACTAATTGAAACTGACAGATTTCCGTCAAATTCAGAAATGATACCAGAGCAAAAGACGCCTCTAACGAAAAAGCAATTAATATTTTCTAAATTATTGCTTGATGAAGAAAACACAAAGCCTCAAGCTCATTCGACTCCTGCAAAAAGACCATGTGAAGAGTTGGAAGAAATAAGTAATGATACTTTAGAAGAAATTAAAGAGTGTAATTCTGAAGACTGTAAATCTGGGGAGAAAAATAAATCTATTAAAAGAAGACAATCGCCACAGATAAGACGGAAATGTAAAAAACCAAAGTCATTAGATTATCCACAAAATATGGAGGATGATAAACAAACAGATAATATACAATGCCTTCAACAACCATTGACAATTGATAATGCAACCCCCCAGTCATTAAATGACCAACATGTCAACAAAGAAACAAGCAACAATTCACAGAAAGTAGATATTACAAAGGATGTAAACAAAAAAAATGATAAATGTCCCACTGATATCGAAGAGGCGAATGCCAGTAAAGAAATATTGCATGTAACAAATACAAGTGACAAAAATACTGAAATGACAATAACTTCTGCAGAAAAGCGGAAAATTACAGCACCAACAGATATACCCCAAAGTTCGAAAGCTAAGAAATTCAAATCAAGTAATAAAATAAGTTTGAGCGTCAATAAAAAGAATGACAGTAAGGAGATAACAAACAATGAAGAAAGTATGGAACAAAAAGATGACCCAAGTTTTGATAAAGGACAAGACACTAACTTAGAAAGACAACAAGAGCTAACCTCAGAAAATAAACATGACACGAGCTTAGAAATACGCACTGCATGTTATAATATGTCAGTAGCGGCAAGACGAACTCGCTCTAAGTCAGCAATTGTAAAATCTTCTGATGCGCTTCTGTATGATCCTTATGATATTGACTTAGACGATATGATTGAAAAGAATGAACCCATGTTTACTAAAAAAGGAAAATCTAGCTCTAAGTCCGTCAGCAGTCACATAACTAAGACTCCGTCTACGTCTAAAGACAGTTCTTGTAAGACACGTAAAGTAGAAACGGTTGTTAGCCGAGATGTTAACGTTTCATCAAAGAAAAATAATATTGCGGATACTGATTTAGACGATGAAGGTGCAGCCACTGTAATTGGCCATATGAGTGACTCAGATGAATCTTCGAAAAGTGATGTTCCGTTGCAAAAGTATTTAGAAGAGAAAGAAAAAAGGCTATCTGGGTTGGATGAGTGTGTCGATTCACGTAGTAAGGACTTTGATGATGACATGGAAGGTGATCAGAGTGACGTAAACAGTGACAAATGCAGTAGTAGTGATAGGCAAAGTAGACGAACACTGGCAGTATGTAACAATATGGATAGCGTGGCTGTTCAAAGTGAAACTGAGGAGCAACTCCGGTCTGAACAATTCATGGAGAGTTTTGGTTTCTTTTCGGAAAGAAAACCGAGAAAATCTAATTTGTTGGCTTCTAAGAAAATATCAGAAACCTTCCATATTATTGCTAACGAAAGTGACGATGTGTACTTTGGTTTTAAAGATCGCAACACTAAAAAGATGCAAAATGAAAATAGAAAATCGACGGAAGGAGATAGCAACTCTAGAAGCACACAGAACACATCTGGTAAGAAAATTACAAAACGTGGGCGTAAAAAGAAATCCTGTGCAAAACCAGAACCATGTATCTGCAATATTTGCAAGAAAGAATTTCGGCGGCCGGATAATTATTTAAGACATCAGATGACATTGCTTCATATATCCAAACTATCAGAAATAGAAATGAAAATTAAAACTTTACCTATTCATGAAGAGCCCAACTATTTGATTGCTTATAAACAATATCTGGATCGCCTTAAAATATTGACTGATAAACTAAATAAAAAGAGGAAGACTAAAAACAAGAAATTGAAGCTGCCGTGTATTGAAGAAATTTTAGCAGACTTGAACAAATCTATTAGAGAACAACAACTTGCACAACGAGGACTCAGTCGGGATGAGGCATTATTCCTAGACTGCTGTGAACTTTTAAAAGAGTCTCATAATAATGACCCATCAGCATTAGCCAAAGCTTGTCCTCAAACTTCAACTACTGATTTAGAAATGATGGAAAGACCAACCACAGAAGATAAATTTGATAACAGAAGTGATGGAGATGTGGATTCTATCACAGCTAAGAATATTTTAGAGAGCGAAGAAGTTAGGAATTTAGAAAATGATTTGATTTCTGGTTTGAAGGAAGCTGCTAATGCATCCTTAAATTCGAAAATGAATTTTCAACAGATTATTAGCCCGAGTGAAAATGCATCACATGACACAATGGAATCTTTTTCAAGTCCTAATTTAGGTGAAACTCAATACGAAACAATGGAAGAATACGAAGTTCCAAATAAATCTCATAGTAATAAATCTAAAAAGCCTTTCGAATATAAGGAGAAAATGTATCCTGACATAATTGAAGACATAGATATGTTTGAAGATAAATTTGATAAAATCAAAAGAAAATGTCGGTCTCAAGCTGCCGCAGCAAAACAGCCACAGGTTGTAGTGAAACCAAGTATCAGGTGAGTTATATAAATTTAAGACTTTGTAGCATATACAAGTTATCCCTATGTCTTAAATTTATTTAGGAACATACAGAGAAGTGAGTATATATATTTTTAGAAACGTTAGATGTAAGTGGAGCAAGTGACTCTTTATTAAAATGTTCTATGTCAGCGGCAGTTCTCCACAACAGTATACCGTGTTTCGCAATAGCGACGTTTGGGAGTTGCCAAATTCACCTGACTATATTATATTATAAAAATAGTAGCATCCTCTGTTTTAATACACGACTACTAGTTGGGTTAGAACTTGTTCGGTACTTTTAGATTTGCAGACAGTGTTTTACAGTATATGCAGATAAGATACAGTAATACACATTTTGTTGTTTAAAAAAAATTACCTTTGTTCTACATTATTGATACTGTGTATTATGTATACAGGCTCACCTATCGTATATGAAATATATAAACGTATATTTTATCGAGGGATTTTATTATTAATTATAATTATGGAGCGCAGAATTTAAATATATTTATATTCAAGGAAACGAATATTAAGTACCCTATCAACGAATATTGACAAGTGAACCGATAGGTATGCGCTTTAATATGAATACAATCGTAACAGTCCGTCGTATTTTGTTACTATATTTTTTTTTACTTTAAAGGTTCAACAAATCTTGATCCAAATCGTTAGTGCCGTTTTCTAGATTCTCGAAATATATTTACACATGTGAGTGGTGACGCGAAAAGGGACCTGGAGGGATCGGACACACGGGTTGTTTAGTTTTTGAGTGATGATGAATTGATTGTTTCTTTAACTTTAATTTAGTGTAAACAAAATATTTTTATGTAAAATAAGTATTTTTCATAAATTATTTTCTGGTATGAGTCACACGTATGATAAAGTGCAAAACTCTACACTACACGCCTTCCCTTCTCTGCGCTTACGTCATTACTCGAAAAAACTAGAACATGTTTGGGCACGAATCTAAACTTTAAACGCATTTTACTCGAAATCAATTATTTCCCTCCAGGTCCCTTTTCGCGTGACCACTCACATATATATACAAGAACAGCTTGAATAAAATTCTAATATATGATATGTGTATTTTATTACAGTCGTAAAGCAAAAAGGAAATCTGAAAAGAAAAAAGGGAAAAAAATAAAGAAGACTCATCAAAGTACTCATGTGTTGACAAAAGGTGCACTTAAAGGCTTCGATGGAATCAAAGTCTCTATACCGACTTCAGATATTAATATGTCGGGAATTGGACCACCACCTGATGCTTCATCAAAGAAGAAAAAGAAAACTAGCTCTAAAAAGAAGAGAGATAAAAAGGATTCCGAATCTAGCACTAAATATGATAGTGACCAACGCGCAAAAGACTGCGGTGTAACCCAGAAAAAAGTCGATGTTTACGAATTTATGGATAATGAAGATGCAGAGTTATTTGAGTTTAGACCATCGACATTAATGGAAAGATTTAAGAGTATCAGTAATAAGGACATGCCGAGCACTTCGAAGGTTAAACCCATTGTCGATGAGGCCGATAATTCTAGTGAAAGTGCTTCTGATGGAGATGATTTTGTGTACATGTCAGACGATTATGTATGTAGTGATGATGAGACCGAGAACAGCCTAATGTCATGTGAGATGGGTAATGGAAAGCTTGGCACTGATGTAAAGAAAGCGTCATCACAATTGAAAAGGAAAGATGTAGTGGAGAAAAATGCGGTTATGGGAAAAATATTTAAGCATAATGCGGTGAGGGCTGAGAAGAAGACTAATAATAAGTCCAAAGAATCTGTAAATCCCAAAGCTAATTTGGATCAATTATTCGACAGTTTACTTGAAGACGAGCCTAGCTCTTCAACAATCAAAAGTGATGCTGTATCTCCGCGAAAAGAAAAAATTACATCGCCTAAAGAACTTGCACCATTAACTGTTAAAACATATGATGTTGCAACATTAAGTAAAAATATTAAGCCACAAAAATATGATGACGCAGGGATATCTACATCATCCAAAAAACATAATAGAGTTGTTACCCCCCCAAAAGAATTTAGATATTCGCCAAAGAAGTATGATGCAACATTATCAAAAAAATATGACAAGCAGGAAGATTTCAACCCTACTACTTCAAAAACTATGGATATTACAACCGACTATGACCGAAATACTAAAAAGTATGATACGAATTTGTTAAAGGAATGCAAAACTTTATCACCAAAGAAATATGAGATGCACTCCAAAGCTAAAGATACCATAAAATCGAAAAGGGACTGTATATCACCAGAATATAACACTTCTTCAACAAATAATGACGATATAACATATAAAAGATTGAACTCTTCAGATAAATCACCAATGAGGAAAGAAGATGAAGGGATTAGTACAAGTTATGACTACGCTATCGACTTATTTGATCAATCGTCTTTTGACGACACAGGAGTAGCTAGGCAAAGAGCACGACGGAAATGCACTGTCGGTAAACAGAACGTGCTAGCTGAAAGCTGGAGTTCCGAATCGGAACCGGACGGCATGCCTCCGCGACCAGCTAGTGCGGAATCAGTCTTAGCAAGCGGAGGTCGAAAGAAAAGGGGAAAGAAAAGAGATGGACAACAGGTGGTTACGGGTCGGAAAAGTAATCACCGGCAGGCCACATTCAAAAAACACGATTTTGAAAGCAGGGTAACTAGTAGTAATCGCAATACATCGAGCAGCGGTGCCAATAGCACCGGCGCTGGAAGCAGCATTGCCGAGGGTTACGGATCAGGGGGAGCGCCTGCCTGCACTAGCGTGTCGACCGGCGTTCAGGTGTCCCTCGGGCCTCCCGCGTACCCCATCGGCTCCAGCCTTCAAAAGGGCCGGCCTCGCGCGCCGCTCTACAACTGGGCCTCAGAAGGCGATGATGAACAGGAGCATCTACAGCAGCACGGCTGGATCGTCGGAGATAGCCATAAAAAATTAGTTACGATGTTAGCGCACGCTAAAGGGCGTAAACGTAATAATGACGACAAACGTCATTTGGTCGAGTAAGATTAGCTTTTTTTAGGTTATATAATCTTGTAAATATGTTGTAAATATTATTCTAGTTCTTTATGAAATGTCACTTTTCGTGGCATTTTGACCAGACCCAATTTAAATTTAATTCAATTGAGTTATGTACATACTGTATATCTTTTATAGCATATTTAGTTAAATTATAAATGAGCCTACATACTGTAAGGACTGGATTTATTTAATTAATTTGTTGAACAGCCCTCTCAGTAAATAGCTGAATTTTTTGAGTGTAGTATTTCCAACCTAATTCAGAGTCCTCCTTTCTTTTCATTGTAATCGATTGTTTTAACTACCTTGTATCTATCTATCTATGTTATATCAATAGATATGTACCAAGACGGGGTCATTCTCTTGGTGTGGGCTATGTCATAAGCATATTGACATGCCTAGATATTGGATAGTTTCTCATAAGTGTCGTCGTCGATTCATTTAAAACACAATATTTACGTGCACAAGTTAGAAACGGGTAACGATATATTTTAACATAGTGAGCATTATTCACAGTTTCGTGGCAGTTTCAGTAACGTACGTTGCTGATTAATCATACAATTTAGAGTTAAGTATTCAAGCACTAGCCGACAAGACGCTGTGCTGCCCCGTCTTTCGTGTAAACAGTGTACGGTTAGTCGATGCCAATTTATCTTTGAGGACTTTGTAAGATATCAAATATATACTTGTGTTCCTTGTCTAATAATAAGCAAATTCTAATTGTAATCAAGATAATTGTATATTATTTGAAATTCGTTGGAGCATATTCAGGGCTGACATTTGTGTAGCGAGTTTGTAGTGATCGCTTGGGGCTGATAACGTGGTCTGTATGAGTTGTGTATTATTTGTGTCGATTGATTTGTTAACTATTTTTATATATTAGATATTTTTGATTAGTCAATATTAACTTGGTATGAAATCTCAACGCATTAGTTATGTTTTATCTAGTCCATTGACGGAAAGTTTTTAAACCGCATTATCAGCCTCGAACTATGTGATTTTACGCAATTAATCAAGAAGACTTATTACTTTCACAGTTTACACAAGTAATGTTACTTAGCTTGTGTGTTTCATTGTGTTTAATATAATGAATGGAATAAAAAACTATAATTTCTGAAATAAAAAGCTCAATGTTGAATATCTTGTTTAATTTCACCCCAAGATATATGCATACATATTCTCATACATACCTACAGGCAGTGAATACACTAAGAATAGCAAAAAAGGATATGGAATAACATTTTATAGAGGGTTTCTGTAAAGCAGTGACACTACAAGTGAGCGGAGCTGCAGGCATAATTAACTTAAAAGACGCTCTATAACCGATGTATATATTTACGAGAAGTGAAAACTATCTATGTGTACATTGTTCTAGGCAGCGTTCATACTGAACCTTATTTTCAGTCATCGAATATGATAATAAGTTAACCAAGTTTTTCGTTCATCTTAATTCTGAGTACAGCGTAGAGTGTACCGCTTATGAACACAATATTCTGCTATGTATGTTCCATTACATTCCATACGTACTTACGCCGAAAGGCCGATCATTAGGTACATAAATGTACCTACATCTAAAAGCAGATCATGCTTTACATTCGAAGTGAGATTGTAAAGCTCGAATCCGATACGCTATAAGTCACATACCAATCAGTATTCGCGGCAGGCATTCAGTTTCCATGACAAAAGACCACGAGAGTCGTGTAGAAATATGTATTTTACAAAACGCAAGAGTTGCCATCTCTAGATCGGATAGTCGGAATTAGCCATCAAAAAGACTAGTAAGAAAGTAAAAAACCGTTCGGCCCGTACATATGATCTATATTTGCTTAGAAAATCCATATACTATACACCCTTTCTCTGACGAATGGAGACGCTACTTCGGCCGCAGTCAGCACCTGACAACTGAATAACCCACTTCTGACCTTCACCATCAACTTTAGTAAAATTTGAACTTTAATATAATTTGTTCCTAAGCTCCATGATGATACAAATTAGAAGTGGTTGCACTCGAGTTCTTCAGATTTCATTACGTACGTATAATCTTCCGTTGGCCGTGTGGCCTCGGCGTAAGAATAGGCCACTCCATCTCAACCCGTGGGTGTCGTAAAAGGCGACTAAGGGAAATGTCCAAGAGACGGGCAGCACCATTCCCTGCGTACTTTAATAACTTACTACGGTTACCAACCCGCCTGCCAAGCGTGGCAACTATGGCAAAACTCGCTTCTCTAGAGGGGAGGCCTATGTTCAGCAGTGAACGAATACAGGCTGAGATGATGATATAATCTTCGACTTCCATGTCAGACAGACTTAATAGTGCCATATTATTGCATTATTATCGGCGCCTTTCATGATAAGACATGAATTTTCCAAGTACCTACTTAAACTTCTTCATATTCCATTACATAGTCACAACCTTCGACCTCTACGATCTGATCAGCTTAAATACCTGCACAGACAATGGACAGTCCTCGGGGTATTTTAGTCCGTCAAAATAGATGACTTGGAACTGAATAACATAACCATAACCCACCCACACGATGAACTTTATTCATGATTGGGGCGACTACTTTTAACTCCAACAACCGGTGTATCGACAGATTGGACGATAATGAAAGGTAAGTAAAACTCTGTTTTCTCTTGTTGGTAGGTACTAATTGAGATTAGCTGTTACTAGACTTACATTTTAGAGACGCCAATCATGAAATCCCAGCTACCATCTTACTTGCAGTCAAGTTTATTTATGTATTTATTTAGTTTATTTACGTGTACAACAATGTCAGCCCAGTTCGGGAGTGAACGGACACACGATCATATGTAGGTATTCTTTTTATTTTAACGTGTTATAGTAGAAGTGGTTGAGTTTTGCAAAAAATAACTAGTGCGTTTTAAAAATAATTTGATGTTTTCCTTTCAGACGAAACTAATGTTAAAATAAAAATTAATTGATTGCAAAAGTCACATGTTAAATACAAATGGTCAACTGTCTCCGAGTTTGTGAGACACACTATCGTGAAATAGGTTCTTTAATAAATATCGAACTTTCTTGAAAAAGGCCCAGTTGTTAAACTTTTGCTAGAAAAAATACCTGTTAAAGAACATGAAATATATAATCACAAGCAACTGTGAATACTACCTACAAAATCACGTCAGCACATTATGAAAAAGTAACTCAAATTCATAAACTGCAGTTCATCTTTCTTTTGCTAATAGTCTTTCTGCTAATAGTCCTAAAAGAAAACTTTAAACCTATATTCTTGAGTGCAGGAAAAGACTAATAAACAATGGCTGCATCCGAGGGATGACATAGCGCGATTAATGTGTTGCAAGCGTTCATAGGCTATGGTAACTACTTTACATCAGGTGGGCCTCCCGATGTTATATAAAAAAGAAAAACTGATATGATATTTTGTCTCAATTTCTTTTATATGAGCATTCAATCTGTTAGATGATTATTTAGTAAATAAACCGAGTAAAACTACTCAAGCGAATGTACACACCAGTTAACACATAAGTATATACCTAGTCAGGTTATAAGTTCTGTCAAAAACTTTTAATGTAATTAATGATAAACTTATTGATATTTATGTAAAAGTTATATATGAAACGAAAGGTAATTAAATATAATATAATATATATTTAATATATTACAATAAAATTTTATTTACATTATTCGAAATGCACTCCTCCATTTTGAATACATGTCCTTAATCGACGCGGCCAGTCATCGATCGTAGTACGCACCACATTTATATCTATTTCTGCCGCTGCTTTATCCAGAGATGCTCGGAGAGACTCCAAATTCTGATGAGGTTTAGCGCACACTTTCTCTTCCAAATGTTGCCATATCTTGTAGTCCAGTGGGTTTAAATCTGGACTGGAAGAGAGCTAGTCTTCATGCCCGTTGAAGTCAATTCCACGGGCGGTCAACCAGTTTTGAGTGCATCGTGCCTTATGAGCTGGTGCAGAGTCCTGTTGGAATATCTAGTGTCTGTGTTTGAACATTGTTTGAGAAAGAGGTTCTACTATGTTTGTTAGGACGGTATTTTGGCACTGATTTTCACACCTTCCTTCACAGAAAAACACCTCAGTTAAGCCTGAATATGAGACTCCAAGCCAAACCATGATTGATGAAGGATAATGCCCTCGCTGGACCTTCGGAATACGCGCGCTCGCTTCTTCACAACTGTTGGCATATACCTTATCATTGTGTTTGTTGTAATTTAAAACAAAATTTCGCGGTATTTTTTTCCCGCGTACCGCCGTAACAAAGCGCGGGATCTTTTCATGCATTTTTTTTTTCAAACGCTCGGACAAAAAATGACCGGATTTTTACGATAAGCTCCAAGGTCTTCATTTAACACTCTTTTGTCAGTGGTGCTGCTTAATCCCATCTGAAGAGCTAAGATTTTTTGTTTTCGCGCAGGATTTCTTTGGATTCGCGCCTTCACTGCTTTGATGCCCGCTGGTGTCCTAACTGTGCGAGGTCGGCCGCTCCTCTTACGATCTTCGAAGCTTGAATCATTAGTATATCGTTTGATAGTGCGATAAATAAACCGTAGTGTTATTTGAAATTTTTGTAGAATGTTGAAAATCTCTTTTGACGCGTAACCACAGCGGTGCAACGCGATAACCGCGACTCATCTTCCTTCTTCGACCACTCCATATTTGAAAATTAATTAAATGAATTTATTTTTTATTTTCGGCATGCGGGAACGTTCTATTTTTAAAATTAGTCAAAGTATTTCTGGCCAGTATTCCAAAATTAAAATAATAAGGTTTTGACAGAACTTATGACCCGACTACTAGGTATATATACACTAGTCAAAACAAAATAGGGCCCACCTTATCTTTGTTCTAAAAAAAAAAATGGACCCCTCAAATTGATTTGCCTCGTGATACATGGATCTGTAAAACGTTCACCTTCTCCAAGCACGTACCCGTCTGTCATCACTATCAAACTTCACTTTACACTCATCTGTATAGAGGTCAGTCCTCCAGTTGCCCACAGTTCTGTCTAAATACTCGCGTGCAAATCTTAAACGAGCTGCACGATGAGGTCTTGTCAATTTAATGCGAACAACACGCATTGAGGATCGTTGTGCATCTTTATGGAGTCTGTTGCGGATCGTTTGGTCACTAACTGGTGTACCAGTTGCCGTAGTCGGTTTTGTAACGTACGGGCGGTAACCGTACGCTACCCTTTTTGTCAGGGACGGGTGGATCAAACTTCTAAGTCAACGCAATCAACAGATACGGCTGTTTATGTCTCGTTTACGCGCGTATTTTGTCACTGGTAAGGGAAAAAAAATCTGAAAATCGTAAATTTGTAGTTACATCAGCGAACATCTTTCTATGTTCGCTGAGTTACATCACAAAAAAATACTTTTTTGCGAAAATAATTAGTTTTTTACGGAACCCTTAATACGCGAGTCGGACTCGCACTTGACGGTTTTTTAATGTTATTGCGGTTATCCTAGTTAATATTCATTTTAATTAATTACATAGGTAATTATTTACCTAATTAAATTATTATATTTTCAAAATTATATTGATAGATGACTTTTGTGCAGCGACACTACGTAGTATTAATGTGCTTGTCTATGAAGTCAGATCATCGGTATTCGCTCTCGCCGTCCCGCTGAAACCTGCCTAACTCGCTAGGGTTGCTACTCTATTGATTTAAAATTATGTAAAGGAGAATGTAAAAATAAAAAATAGCATGTTATAAAATAATATATACATAAAATATAATACGATGTAAACTACTCAAAACAAAATAGGGCCCACCAAAACAAAATAGGACACACAATAATAGTCACAAAAAATGCTTACATGTAACTTTTAACTTATATGTGGTTAAGTTCAAGTGTTTAACCATAATCTTGAGATGTTTTTGATTCCTTATCAGTATTTTGAATAACATTAACTAATCTTTACCCTCAAGTGAGTGGACAAAAACAAATGAAACTCCAATTACGGTATACACTAATTCTTATTCACTTGTGTGTCGACTATCATTCTCATTTTAATTGGTTTAGTACTGTAGATTGTAGATAATACCACGTATTCGACGCCATATGAACATGGAAACTGCTTCAAGGGTAGTGGCATTGCTGCAAGAGTTGTGCATTGTTTCGTTGTATTATTGTTATTATTCTAAGGCTAACAAAATTTACTCGAAAAATAAATCAATCGTTCTTCAAAACGTCTTCTTTTTGTATGTAAATTACAATATAATCCTAGTATTTGCTTCCATAGAAACCGCTTCACTAAATTTCCGGTGGCCAAATGACCGCACATCGTGTGCGTTGAGATCGTGCTTTGTCCTCGTACTCGGCTACAAACCATGACTTTTGACATTGACTGCGCATGAAGACACTCCGTGCTCTTTATGTTTTAGCGTCGAGATATTTGATGTCAGCGATTCGAGCCAATGGGAACTAATTGGAGAATATTTTTACTAATAAGAGCAGCGCATTCAACTGTTCACCCCGACTCGTAGCGGTGAATTGAGTTGCTACGTAATATCTATCTCATCAGCTCTCTATGGGTTCTCCTCATGTCCTCAGCTGACATTTTTTGACGGTTAGGGATATTAGTTCTAGTTTGCGCAGGCTTTGACACTACCTTATTATTGAAATGTACTCGGAGTCTTTCGTGACAATAGATACACTATTATTGGAAGTGATTAAAATTCAGTTCCTTGTATTCCATTACATAGGTATTACCAGTAGCGTGTAAATCACTTACAGTGCTACTCCAGTGCACGCTACGCACGTTGACTAAGCTTCGCTTTGTATAGAAATGCATATGTAAATATATATGAATATAAATGTATATCCATCCACTGCAATCGAATGCTTTTTCGTTACTACGTTACTGCACGCAGAGCGGCCATCCTACGTAGCGTCTCAGTAGCCGAGACTAACCGACTAGATGCATTCCGTTTTTCAAAGACTTAGGTGTGAATTGAGCGCGCTGGGCTCGACGTTCTGACGAGCTCGATGGCGCAGTTGTTAGGAAAGATGCTTGGACACCAATGCTCGTGGGTTCGATTCCCATACAAGACAACCATTTGTGTGCATGAACAGCCATGCAATTCTCTAAGCGACTCGTAATGGCTGTGTGCGTCGCTGTGATCACAGATGTCACAGCTTTGACATCGTCTACTGCGATCACGGCTAAATTATTTGGTATTCTATAAGGCTGTAAGCGTACGCGAGGCTGTTTGCCTTGTAGAATTCCAATTCCAAACGCAGCGGTGCTAGCGGCGCTAGTGTCGCACAACCATGAAAAGCGACACCAAAGAATTGCAATTTTGTGTTCAAGGCTGTGACAGCCGATGTTTCCCAGGATGTAAGGACGTTTGCTCTTACAGAATTGCATGGCTGGTCTTTTGCTGTAGTCTGGGTGTTAAGAGAGGTAGTGTATCAAAACAACCCGTCTGGGAAAGTACATCCTCCTAACAGAAAAACCGCAGTCAAATAACTGCCTAGTGAATTGTAGTGTTCTTGTGTTTGAGGCCACCAGTAAGCTCCTAAGGAGTTGATGTAGTAATAGCAGAAGTGGCATCGCGCCAGTGATACTGGATGTATTACAACGCGTTCATAGGCTTCGGTAACTGCTTTTTACACCAGCTAGTATGGATGATGCGGCAGTGCGACTAAAAGAATTCCTCTACCGACAGTTCTGCACCACGGTCTTGCAGCAACTCTTCAAACGTTTGGTCATAGGATGCATTATTAGGTATAATTGGAAAATAGTAATAAGTACATTGAAAATGGTAATTCTACTGTCCAAAAAATTAAGTATCTGCCTACGTTCTTTTTTATTTTACTAAAGTGGTTAACGAGTGAATGGACTGATGTTAGGTAGCTACCGTAGCCTAAGAACATTTGCAACACCATGAGCATCGATCGTACTTTGCCACTTTGTAAAGACATACTTTTAAAGAACGTCATGCTGGAGTTTCTTGGGAAGACTTCGGCATAGTTCATTCCACAATCTAGATTTTAGGAGTAAAACCCTTTGGAAATCGCCCAGTTCTCGACTATTGTGATGTCAGCGTGGCTAGATTAATACCGCGCATCGGAACGCCAGCTGCAAAGTTGTAGTTTGGATGTGGTTGACGTGTAGTTGACATAATTGCATGAACTGAGCTGGAGTTCTCATGCGGTTGCGACGTCTGTGAAGTTTCTCCACCATCTAGTGGCTCGGCGATAGCTACTGACTAGTCGCGGTGTGTATTGCACGTCATTAAATAATTGACAGGGTGACAATAGGTGCGATGGCGGGTTAACGCAACACAAGAGTTTGGGACCTCTCTTTGATGATAAGGCTACTCTCCCCAGTGAGTATCATCGACTGTTATCGATGTCTGTAATAGCAAGGAGATCACATACAAGTTGCTTGGTTTAATTATATTTCATCGACATACATGTGAGATAGGGAATCACTGAGGTAGGGCAGGTTAAGCAGCATCGACCATAACTCTTGGAGGAAAGGGTTTAGTCATTCCGAGTTCCTCTGAGTTTGGAGGACAGATTAAGTCGTTACTTCCGCTTGTTGGCGGTGGACGATAGTCTTTATAGCCAGAGTCTTATAGGCGGCATAAGAACACTAGCCTTTACCAATTTAGAGACGTGGTGGACTGTACTCCAATCGCCTTCAGTTGAAGGGACGCCTGTATCCCAGAATTGTAATGAGTTTGGGTTGGTGTGGTGCAAAAGTAAGGTAAGGAACATTCAGAATATTATCTTATTATTCACCATACAAAATAAGCAACTGAGAGTCCATATGACCTTTATGATCCGGACTTCCCAGTCTTAACTCAAATAAAAAAGTGTAAGTTTTATACTATGTTAATGACGAGCTCGGTGGCGCAGTGGTGAAACGCGTTGTTACGCTACTTTGACACCAACGCTCGTGGGTTCGATTCCCACACAGTACAAACATTTGTGTGCATGAACATGTCTGTTTGTCTTGGTCTGGGTATTTTCTATGTATAATAAGTATGTATTTACAAAAAAAAAAAATGTATTTACGTAAGTTTATCAGTTGTCTAGTACCCATAATACACGCTTCGCTTACTTTGGGGCTAGATGGCGCTGTGTAATTTGTCCGACAATATTTATTATTTATTTATTTAATGATATTTGAAGAGAGGAGATCAGAACGAACACATGAATTACCTACAGTCGATGAGTACCTACGCTTTTAGCAGAGTTAGAAGGTGTGCATGTGAAGAGACGAGTAAATGCAGGGAACAGCGTGAATAATGCCTAAACCAGGTGGCACAGCTCTCTGTACACGACGCGGTGCTAAAGGGTTCTTTAACATGCTTGGCTCTTTTTTAGCTGCAGTTTTACATCAGGTGGGCCGTATGCTAGTATGCCTCCAGACGTAGTATAAAAAAAACCGTCTGTCTTCATGTCAAAGATGTGTCCAAGTCCAAGATGAGTATCGTGTATATCGGGTATATAAATTTTTTGATGATAATGATAAATTAAACTGAACATCTATTTAAATTAAATATTTATTTCATAGTCGTATTATCTTCCATA
Organism: Pyralis farinalis; assembly: GCA_947507595.1. Taxonomy (NCBI): domain Eukaryota; kingdom Metazoa; phylum Arthropoda; class Insecta; order Lepidoptera; family Pyralidae; genus Pyralis; species Pyralis farinalis. Next base: position 32,562,963 of record OX382265.1, read on the forward strand.
GACCTGGCCGTCGGAATGTTGTCACTGTTTGGATTTTTCCCGCACTTCGCCTTAAGGAGAAGTACTATACCGATCACTAAAATGAGTGCGCTTATCGCAACAAGCACAGGAATGAGAATAGCCAACAGATTCAGGGTTGATAACAATTGGGACTTTAACTGGTCCACGAGGTCCTCAGGCAGATCAATACTCTGAGGAAGAAATATCATAAGTATTAGTGTTACAGTCAAAACCACGTCAGGTTCCACACTCAAGCATAAGAACGGTACGAACACTAACGCTCAACACATGGCGTCTCACTTGGCTTTTCGTCTCGAATAATTTTGACGGGCTCGATGGCGCAGTGGTTAGTAACGCTACTTTGATACTAGAGCTCGTGGGTGCGATTCCCACACAGGACAAACATTTGTGTATATTAACATGTCTGTCTTGGTCAGGCTGCTTTTAAGAGTGGTAGAGTGTATCAAAGCAGCTTGTCTGGGGAAGTACCTCCACCTCACAGAAAACCTCCGCCAAAATAACAACTCCCTGGAGGGTTGTTGCATTCCTTCGAGTGAGTGAGATCACCAGTAAAGCTCTTAAGAAGTAACTGTGCTTAGCAGCAGAGGTAGCATCGCGCGAGTGATTCTTAAGTTACTTGTTTTGCTAGAGTTTATAGTCGGTAACCACTTAACATCAGGTGGGCCATAAGCTTGTATGCCTCCTGACGTAGTATATAAAAAAAAACTGTAATTTACATTGTAATACTAAATTTTACTAAATACGTATATATATACTCGTACATATTTGCCAATCAATTAAATGTCACAAATTAAAACGATTCCGATTAAATTAACTACTGGTTACCCTTTGACTTTTGAGTTGACTGGTGAGTTTTAACACTTTTAACCGTTCGATCTCAAGTCATGTGGGACAAACCGAGAATTTTGGGTTGTTCCCGCTGTGTGAATAGTGTGAATTTTTATTCACATTTTATCTACCAAGGTCTCGTTATTCCTACGCGGTTTTTATATAGCATGTACAGTTGTGAAGATATCCTTAAAGAAACACAACTGAGACTCAGCTCTCTCTCTATTTCTCTCTCGCCTATAACGAATAAAATAGAAGCGAGCTATGTAGTAAAAAAAATTGATACCTAAAAACTTTTATCACCGAATGCATGTTGTTGAAGTATTTATATAATACTAATAGTTAATAAATAAATAAATTTATATAATACTATAGTTGATGGTACTCATTACAAGTGTGTGAGTAATGGTAGGTATATATGGATTATACATAATTCCTAATTATTATTTTTTAATTTGTTATTAGTTAGGCTAACCTATGCTAAGGGCCTCATCGTGGTATCAGATGATGGATAACGAGTTCGACTTATAGCTGATGAGCACTAGAGGCTACAATGGAAAGTACGAGTATACTGTGTGCAAACTATTTACTTACTTCTTGAACCCAGAATATAGGCATTAGTGTTGAACGGAGTAACTGCGTCGATGTTATACCGGGTAGTTGTCGTGAAAAGATGTTAAACTGAGCTCTCTTGGCACCTCTCACTACAGTGCCAGTGTTCTAAAAGAAATACAAAGATTTCAATATGGCTTTTCTGCACATTGGTAAATAATATATTATATTTCAATCATGGTGTCGTGCATTCAATTCCCGAAATTCCCTCCTGATGTTCCTCTGGGATTACTAGTACCAACAGACACTAACTTCGACGGCACCACAGATATCTATGATCATAGGTAGTGGTACAATTACAAATAAACAAACAATCTCGAGTAGTTGCTGAAAAAACCCCTAAAATTTATTTAATTTAGGTTTCAATTTTGATGTCTAAATGTTTTTTCCCAACAATTTTCTCAAAGGACATGCGATCGTTTGTTATACATAGTATCATTGCGACACATCGGTTTCAGTTGTTAATCAATTGTGTTATAAGTGACCTCGAGGAAAATTATATATTTTGAGAAGTATGAGTTTGAACACTCACTGGTTCCAATTCGACGATTATTCTGTGCCTCTCTGGATTAGGATTCAGTCCAATGACGCCGTTCATGTATGTCGTGTCGCCGTACAGAAAGTGTGGATAGGACATCACCAGGTATCCACCTGTAATAAAAAAAATATATGCAGTCATAGAATTACACATAGGACGATAGGCGAGCCGGCAGACGAGTTAGTGTTAGACGAGCCGACCGCGACAGAGCGAATGGAGCATTGGGAAACTTCTAGCTTAATACAATACAACTCCTTAACTATACTAACGTATGAAAGCGAGATCTAGGTATGGTCTCGCTTTCGGTTAGTAGCGTAACACTTGCAAACCGTGTTCGCAATATTCGCGGACGATTTAGTCTAAAAGAGAATGCCTGGAACTCATAAAAATAAGGACCGTTTAATGGGACATGTGGAAAGAATGCAGAATTGAACAAGTAACGAAAAATATATACTCCGGAACAATGGTAAGGATGTAGAAGCCAAGGAAAGTCAAAGTTCACCTGAAATACTTAGATATTTTATGCATAACGGGAGGAAAACAAGCAGACGGTCCACTTGATCTAATGTGGTTACTGTATTTTATTGACGCTTACAACATAAGAAGTATTGCTCGCGTGGTCCACGTTGCTAATGCAGCAGCTTCTGAGATTGAAAAACTTACAGGTACTTGGTTGCTTCAATTATCTAAATATAATTTACAGTCACAAAATCATAGATAGTAGGTATGTACGTAGCGCTCCGTCATCTTACTACACTTACAATGAACGTTTCACCTGCGCGTGGTGCAGCCTGTCAATCAGTGGACGAGAGTTCTCCACAGCAGTCAAATTAAAAAATACTGGGTTATTTTACATTGTGTAAGTATTGAAGTTTCTAAAAAGGTGTCGCGTTCGAGTACGGGTGATCCACACTGAATGAACAAGGTCCGATTACACATAGCCGTAAGTGCAGGGTGAGAGTGGGACGACGACATAACACAGAGGAGTAGTTGATAACGAACTATGAGAGATGTGAAATACCGATCTTGTTGGCTCTGGCGACAGTAGCCGTCCAGTCGCCGTCACTTTCGTGTAGGGAATGTTATATAACTGTGCCAAATTTCACGTATAACGCTTTATAAGATGCTCGTAAATGCTTGTGATACACAAACAGACACATGAGCTAGTAATGTTATAAACTTTCAGTTTTTGCATTTTAAGTTTCTTCTCTAAAAATTCACATTCAAGACAATAATATTTTGAAATTTAATTCATTTTTAGATGATTTCATGATTAGTTTAAATACATACAAAACCGTAACGAACGGTAACTGTTAAATTCATTTGAATAGAAATAAATGTAGTGCAAGCGCCTACTCCGTAAGAATAGCAACAAGGCGCCCCACAGATACAAGTTGTACACCACAAATGCATAAATTAATAAAAGTTAACGACGCACGCCAACACCAGCAAATTATTTTTTCCCGGATATTTTCTTTTTTGCAAATTTTTAAAGCTCTCAATTCCACCTAGTATCATATAATTTCTAAAAAATATAGTAAATAAATGGCGATTTTTGGATTTTATCCCGCAATATTCTCGTTATGACCCCTTGCTTCTTGTAAAATTTCATAGTCCTATATCCACTGAAAGTATTCCACACGTTTTCATTTCTGTTGTGTTGTAAAACGATTGGCAGAAAAAATACGTTCTGTATTTGTCCTTGTTGCTCGTCAACTTACATATAGGTATACATACAATAACATAACAGTGCCTCCACCGAATCATCATAACATAGAAAACTTCTATACTAGAATACTTGTCTTCCGTAACCATTCTTAAAATGTAGGCACTCTCATAACTAATAATAGTACTTTATTGTTTCATATAAAATGAAATATATTAGAAGGAACGTTAGTTTTTGAAACTAGATAATGAAACACGAGTGTTTTTGAACCACGTTGTATGCAGTTTCGAACACTATGTAAATGAACTTTTGGTAATCAAAAATAACACTGCATTATAATACTAAACAAATGAGGTCAAGAGAGCTCTGCTAATTTTATTTTACTATATTTTATTTTAATCTTAAATTGTCACCCATTTGACTTCTTTGTGTTGTTTCGAGAGGTTAAATTGTTGCTCGTTTGATAATTATTCTTTTGGTTATGCAGAGTGAATGTTGATTAATTAACTACATACTTATTTTTTGGAAGAATCAAATTTATATATTTGGTATATTTTGTCACAGATCAAATCATAATTATAAAAAGGCAGTATTGTTTCTAAATCAAATTTCACTACGGTCATTCATTCGTGACCTCATAAGTTTTGTTCAGAGGTTGTGTGATTTGACGTGAATTTAATTATTCACCATAAATTCATTTATCGTTATTTGGAGATATAAAGGTCAAGTAGTTATTTTTCTGTACTACTATATAATTGAAATAATAAAGAGTGTCCTTGAGTGTACTGTTATATTATCATAAATATTTAGATAAGCAATTTTTGTATAAATACATGTATATTTCGGTTACCCCGGACACTAACTATACTGGGCTAAGCGAGCGAAGCTCGATCTCCCACATATTGTTCTAAATGACTCAATCCTTATGCTGCGTACAGCTGGATTTTACCAACCAATTAGGATCACGCTCCCTTGAATGCAAGACGAACCATACAAAGCGGAAATTAATTTAATTGGTCGTATTTAATCTTCTTTCTGTCTGAAATACGCAATTTGCGCATTTAATCCTCTTTCAGATAACAATAAAAAAGCGCTCCACCGGCTCTTTATTTATTTGTTAGAATAATCCTAGAATAATGTTAGGAATACCTAACAAATAAACAAAGACCCCTTTGAGGGCTTTTTTATTGTTGTCTGAAAGAGGATTAAATGCGCAAAATTTCAAATCTATACCTTTATAAAAGAGCTCATATGCTCCAAAAAGAACCGAACAATTTATTACATTTTACAATGTATATAATTTAAAAACTTGTCGAGAGATTTACATGTGCAGATTTATTTTATAAAAAATCATACATTTTTTCTTAGAATTACTAGTATCAAAATCAAGTTATATATTTTATTCTTGTTTTTATACTTTTTACTTGTTGTTACACAAGTAATGTGTAACGCGAGGTTAAGTAGCTCACAATCAGCATTAGACACGTATCGTATATGCACATGGTTCACCCTGCCATCGAGGTTCTTGTTCTAAAAGGTAGGGAGTACAGCGATATTTATGTGATGGTAAATCTAAAAAATATAAATTAATCTAGGTGAATACAGAATAAAATACTACCAGGCCAGGTCAAAGGCGAAATCGACTGTACAGTTTTATAGAATTTTCTAGAGCGTCACTTTCACAGAAGTGGCAATGATATCAATTTCGACGTCGTCGTTTTCCATTGTGCGAATTGAGTCGATTTGCAGTCGCAGGTCCGCTTCGAATCACATTTCGCTCCGTTACATCGATTTCAACATAAATTTGAAAAGGGCTGATATTGTTTATTGAATTTCTCGTGAAGATATCAACGTTGTCTTTTTATGGGCTTGATGTCGTTGCTGTCTAGAAGACGGAAGCTAAGCAGCGACGACCGTGGCCTGTTCATAGCATGAATTAATAATTCTAAGCTTCTGCATTTTTCCGAAGGCACATTAAGCTGTTGTCAATAAACAGTGGCTATGTTGGAGCCTGAGATATAATGGTTAATTTTAACAAATTACTTAGCTACTTGTCAATGAAATATAAATTAGCAGTTAGATTTAAAGAGTTTGTGCATGTGAATGTCTATGAAATTTGCATGATAAATATTGATGAGGAACAAATGTCACATATTGTGACGCTTGGGTAAACTGGTTCATTCGCAAACACCGATATTTATTGAAGTATTTTATTAGAACACTACATGTAGTGTAGTACATTTTTCGAGTTCCGTACCTCTAAAGGAAAAACGGAACCCGGAACCCGTAATAGGATCACTTAGTTGTCCGTCTGCTTTTTCTCAGGAATGCCTGGAGGTATGAAGTTGAAATTAATATTAAATATTCAAGTCTGGAATCCCTTGGAGCAGAATTATTACACCTCTAAGTCAACGCAATCAAAAGATACGGCCGTTTATGCATCGTTCATCCCGCATATCTATTTTCGTTAGTTAGTAAAGACACTAATATTGTAATTATACGTTTTGGAGAATGATCTTGGGGGGAAACTTACAACATAATCAAAAAAAAGGATAAATCTTCAAGACTCGATTCCCGTGATGGATGAACTACTTACTTACCTACATGTTTGTGCTGAATCCTTCTCAAACCCGCACAGTCGGCTAGCTATGCGCATGTAAACCGAGGCTGTTGGCATCATATCGAACAACTTCTCGGAACGCGACTTAATGTATAATCAGTACACATTCACATACATTGTACTCAAACGAAAATAAAAACTTAAGGCCTCGATACCGTGTTTGAGGAAAACGTCTAAGAAATTATATTTCGAAAGACGTGGGACTTAGGTTAGCTAGGAAAAGTCTGGTTTTCACTTCATTCGCTCTATGTGCAAATCAGTATCTTCGCCAAATCCTTACGCTTAGGTAGCGGACCCCGCCAATCCTAATGGATTAGGAAACGGGATAACGCCAAGAAGAAGAAGATACAATAGGTATATATAAAGTGGAAGGATGAAGTATGAGTGACGAAACCGATAAAGGCCAAGACTACTATCACCAAATTCATCTACCATGACCAAATTAGTCGTGTTTTATCAGAAGATGGTAGCATGGGGACGTAGGAACAGGCGAGCCTGTAAAAAAGGGGGTTGAATGTTAAAGCAGTGAGTATGTAGTAACGGCCCACAGGGGTCGACTACATAGTAAACAAATATATTTATGGAGCGATTGAGGTGTGTAAGGACCAAGTTATGTGGCGCTCAGTGCTCTCTGCCTTCCCCGCAAGATATATATAATAAACAGTGCCCAACAAAACAATACGCATTGATCCCTGCCTCTATAAAGCACTTTGATCAGTCAGCACTAGCACCTTTGTTCGATGTATCGCTGGATGGACGAAATGATTACAATCGCATGTGACTTCTACAAAAAAAAAGTGCAGTGCAGTGTTAAATTCTTCGTCATTATCAATGCAACTTTTTTACACATATAATAACAATAGAATATGGAATCATGCATGCATACGGACCACTAATGTAAAGTTAACCACACTGCAGCCTATGAATAGGCTAGCTTGCTTGCAATACTGAAAGTATCACTTCCGCATTGTCACCCCATCTGATAACACAACAACTCCTTAGGACCTAACTGGTAACCCCGCTCACTTGCAGGAACAAAAGATCTCTCTAGGTTTATTTGGATGTTTTAATGCGCCCTACTTCTCTTAAATTCACTCAGACCAAGACAAACAGACATGTTCAATACACTGTTAGAGGGAACGGTATCTAAAATTGAATTTCCTTGTACAAGTATAACAAAGGCTCCAGAGAATCACTCAGTGACCTGTTCAAAGAATCTGCATAGATATTTCTTAGTATATTTATGACAACCTTGTTTTCATATACCTATATATATATATATATATATATATGCTCACAAAAATATAAAGCAGTTTTCAAACTTCAGTGAAAATCTTAGGAGCACAATGTTGCGTTTGCCGGTACATCGGCTTGCTAGGACAGGTAAGTCATTTCTTGTAAATTGTAATCGATTCTATAATAAATTGCCTGAAACAATTCTGTCCTTTCCTGACAATGCTTCAAAAGGCACATGAAAAAATCTGTAAAGTTTATTATAGGACTGAGGGAAAATATAACTGACAAAGGTTTCTGGAAATGATCCAACCAAAAGCAAAATATATCTTTAATTTTACTACTTGACATCGTTAGTATTGGACTATTATTGACATAAATTTATTGCAATATTTTATTGTAATATTATAGGGTCGGCAACGCAAGAGTGAGACCCCTGGTGTTGCAAATGTCCATAGGCTACGGTAACTGCTTACCACCAGGCAGGCCGTATGCTTGTTTGCCACCTTACTAGGTACAAAAAAAAACAATATCAAATTTTTCAAATTGGCAAGAAACATTCAAAGGCAAGTTTCTTTCGGCTCGGCATTTCATCTTTCCGCAACACTAGTAGATTAAAGAAAAATAATACTTAAAAGAATTGATTAAGATACAATATGATTATATTTTAAATTTATGGACGTTGTCCTGTCGCAATGGTGTAGTAATTGATACACAGTAAAAGTAATGGAGAGTGACAACAAAGTGAGTATATATATATTTTTAATTTGCTATTACAATGTAAAATTACAATATGAGAAGTAATACACGTAATAAGTAACTAATATAATTTAGCGTATATCGGATTAGAGGAAACAACGGAAAAAGTTTGTGCTCATCAAAAAAAATAGCATACCTACTTGTAAGTTAACATATGCTCTATGTTGTCAAAGATTTATATGACATGTTCGGGTCTCATACATTATTTATGATTTTGGTCAAGTGATTCTCGGAAAAAAAAACTTCTGTGAACATTTTCAAGGTGTCCACTGTGTAGGCATTTTGTTTGCATTAAACGAGTTTGCGGTATTTAATAATTTATGTATTGACATTAAACTGTTAGTTTTTTTTTTAATTTTATGTATACTTGGTATATTTTTGGTTGAATGTTAATTATTATGATTACAAAATTTTGATACAGCTTTTTTTTCTAACTTCATTTGGGCTATGAGGATTGTGTGGCCGTTATTAGTCGCTTAGCTAACAAGACTTTGGTGCAAGAGAAGTAGAGCACGATATAGCAGCCCAGAAGGTGAAGTACCTTCAGCTTCCAGAAGATCGTCAAACATTGATGTGACTTTAGAGTTGCCTTGTTAATACGATCAGTTGGAACTGGGGGTAAACATTGTGAGCAGCGCACATAGTAACTCAAGCGGTAGATAGGCACTCCTTGTGTGAAACTATCCATCCATAGATCGATTTGCATTAATTAGGCTAAATGGTTATTTTAAGCTGGGCGTAAAGTAAACAAGTGCGAGTCAGACTCGCGCACGAAGGGTTCCGTACCATTATCTATAAAAACGGCAAAAAAAACACGTTTGTTGTATGGGAGCCCCCCTTAAATATTTGTTTTATTTTAATTTAATTATTTATTCTTAAAGTGAGTATATAACTGAATATTCTGTGAATATTTCAAGCGTCTACCTGTTGCCGTCATCAATATCGAGCAAAAATAAGCAAAAAAATATCGTTTGTTGTATGGAAGCCCCCTTAAATATTTATTTTATTCTATTTTTTAGTATTTGTGGTTATAGCGGCAACAGAAATACATCATCTGTGAAAATTTCAACTATCAAACTATCACGGTTCATGAGATACAGCCTGGTGACAGACGGACGGACGGACGGACAGCGGAGCCTCAGTAATAGGGTTCCGTTTACCCTTTGGGTACGGAACCCTAAGAAGACTTAAAGTGTGAAATAATTAGAAATTATGGGCCACACATATAAGTTATACCTAGTATTAAGAGAGGATAACACTGATAATTTTTAGAAAATCATAAACAGTATGATTTAGGAATCTGTTAATATTTCATTGCTTTTCAAAGTAGTCTCCGTTCCTTTCTAAGCACCTTTGCATGCGACGGAACCATTGACTCAATACTTTCTTTCCACGCCATTCTCGAACGCAGACACAGACTTTTCAGGGTTCATGAAGCGAATTCGTCTAAGTTTATCTTTTATTTTGCGAAATACGAATTTTGGGAAGTCTTAAGATACCAGGTCGGGACATAGATATATATACATATAATAGACAAAATACACCATACAACGACACCTCAATAGACAAATAAATTGTTGAATATTGCTGTCGCTACTGTTGAACATTTTCCAAGACTATGCATATGAACAATGACTAAAATACCAATCTGTAGTAATAGTCTTTATCTTTTAGAACAATTGTTGCGAAATGAACCGACTAGGGAGCTGCAATAAACCCTCTAGGGAGTTGTCATTGGGGCTGTGGTTTTTTGTGAAGTAGAGGTACTTCCCCAGAGGAGCTGCTTTCATACACCCTACCTCCCTTAAAAACACCCCGACCAAGACAAACAGAAAGATAGATAAGTTCATGCATACAATGTATGTCATGTGTGGGAATCGAACCACGCTCGTGGTTGGTGTCAAAGCCGCCGAGCTCAACAAAAATGTGCTCTCAGGTTAACCGGTAGATAATTGTGTGTATGTACGTCATTATTTTTTTTCCAGCACAGTTTATATATCTTTGGTAGGGCTATTTATCTCATTTAACTCTATTGTCATATTGTTAACTACTATTAAATGTTCGACATATAGTTTTTTTCAAAGACAGTTATTTAGCATACTCTTTTATAACTACGAAGTTTCGTAATTATAAAATAATTGTCTTGGATCTTAGGAAATTGATAACTTTTTACAGGAGAAAAAAATTCAATTAGGTGCAAGAACTCATTAAAGAGTTAATCGATTCTCGTCCTCGGGATTTCTGTAGCCGACGCATCAGCGAACTTCTATTAAAATGGAAAAATTGCAGTGTCACTAAGGGAATTACAACGGACTATTAAATTTTCATTAAAAGATGCAATTAGATAGGCAGGTTCCGCCTGTTTGAAGATTGGATTTGAAAACTATTCGTTGAATCCTCTAATACTTCCAGGATATACGAACCCTAAATTTTGTCTAGGAATAAAAGTTATCATACTGAAAAATTTCATGAAAATCCATTTAGTTGTAATTATGTGATGCGTGAACAACGCACATACAGATAGATCGACAGATGGATATTTTAAGAATGACTGTTTTGGCTTTAGTATTGATAGAAACATCTAGCAGCATGTTGGTTTAAAAATCTACGTACAAGGTGGGTCTTGTTGTGATTTTACATACATAATGTATAAATTATGTGAAACGTGATAACGATACCTACAAACGTCAAAGTATCAAGTATATTCTGCTCTTAAAGGAATAAACACAATTCTCAATACCAACTTCACTAAGAATGCTCTATATTTGGCAAATGAATGCAAATTCATTCATCAATTAATTGACATTTATTGACTATTTCCTAGAATTGCCCAAAATGCTTACGTTGTTCGCTCTATTCACTAGTTGTGCTTAAGCATAAAAGTCTAAATAGTATACTGTATATTCAAAAATAAATAAAGGAATACCGCATCCATATTCCTGAATCATAGCATACTGAAATATAGTCGCGAAAGTGGTTATCTTCACCGAGGAGTTGCAGGTGGTAAAGTAATAAGTTTAAGTTAATTAAGTAGTAAGTTATAACATCATTTTCAGATTTTTGGAGTATTCTGGTACCTTGTCACCCATTACCCCTCCCTACGTTTGCCAAATGATACTATTTCAATCCACCGAAATCTACAAAAATTACCACAATTTTATTGCTTTAATGCAGGTATCTAATTTTTTGTAGATGCTTTAATAATGTTTTCTTAACAAGATTATATACAACTGTTAAATTGAGCGAGGGAAAATAAGGACAGTCATGAGAAACTTAGTTTTTAAGAGAGGATTAGGGTAGAGGTAGTAGAGAGATAGGATGCATCACAGCAGCCCGGCTGGGGAAGTACCATCACTTCACAGCCAAATAACCACTCCCTGAAGTAACCAGAAAGTTCCAATCGCAATACACCACCGATACTTGTCACATCAGATGGGTAGTAGTAGGTACGCTTCTTTGCCTCCTTATGTAACATAAAAAAGCATAGTTTAAAAGTTAGGTCGAAGTAGACAGTTGCCAACATACTCGAAGTTTACACTTCATAACAGCCTAGCGGTAGCTCCCCTAGCGATCCTAAAGCGATGTAGACAGGATTGCTTGCTTCTGAAAATGGGACCTTCTTTTTGGTTTGCTGTAACCATCTTTAGCTTAGTTGATAGAGACTCTGGATGGGCATTGCATGAGTTCAAGATTATAGATAAGCTATTTTAGGAAACCAAAAATCGATCTGTATGAAATCCTTCATGTGACCAGCTGCATACCTACCGTTAAATTAAAACGAGGTTTCAGAGTCACTCTCAAGGAAAAAAATGTTTGGAATAAAAGGTATAATTTATTAAGCTTTGAACAGTGATCGAAATCTTCCCTATATTATTATACCTGGCGAGATTCCGATACAAGATATCAGTTGTTTACTTGAAACTTAAATTTAGGCAGAGGTAGGTGAATGAACGAAGTTCTTGAGTCCTTTTATGCGAGACTTTTCGGAACTATACTCGTAAACAGCACTATACCTATATAAAATCGAATAATATATTAGGTTCTTATATATGAAATTGACGTTTTGTCAAACTGGCCACTTTGATCTCAAATATCTGGCATTTGTTAGCTAGCATGAACTAACTGATGTCAAAGTCAAAGTCAAAATCTTTTTATTCCGTAAAAATGGCTACATTTGTTTGGAATCGTCACAATTTTTTTCCCTACCGTGCAGTTCATGACTAGGTGAGCACTGATAAAAATACTGCCAAAAAACTCAGGCATCCCTCTTTTGGTATCCAAACAAATTTACATATTTTATTAATTACATTATAATTTGATCGACTCACTCCCAGGCATTTTTATCATTAATATAGTCAGATACTTTATAATATGCCCTGCTACACAATTTGGCTTTAACAGTAGTTTTAAATTTGTTTATTGACAATTCTCTTATATTGCTGGGAAGTTTGTTATAGAACCGTATACATTGCCCCATAAAAGAATGACTTATTTTGTGGAGACGGCTTGCATGTAACACAAGATTATGCTTATATCTAGTATTTATGCTATGAGTATCACTCTTTTTACAAATTGAGTCTATATTTTTATGGACATACAAAAGATTTTCATAGATATATTGCGATGCGACTGTTAGAATATTTATTTCTTTGAATTTTTCTCTAAGGCTCTCCCGGGGACCAAGTTTGTAGATAGCTCTTATGGCTCTCTTTTGCAATAAAAAGATGGTGTTAATGTCCGCGGAGTTACCCGAAACGGATTGATGGCAGAAGCACACAAAGTAATATAAGTATATAAACTACTTAGGAATTCAAAATTCAAATTTAGGCTTGTATATTTGTGTTTCGAATTTAGAGATTCATTTGTTTTTACGCCATTTGATTTTTAGTTTGCAATATGAAAAACTTAAAATATCGTTTTATTTACGAATTCGATTTCCACCCTGGCATCAACGCTGTAGAATCAGCTTGAAGGCTTAATGATGTGTATGACGAAGCTACTGTACTGTAAAACATGGTACGTTTTTAGTTCTAACCACGTGGACGGCCGGAGACCCTAGTTGACAACGAAGAATTAAAGGTGATCGTGGAAACAGATTCATCGCAAACCACGTCAGAGTTAGCGGCAGACTTCGGTGCGAGTGACAAAACAGTGTTAATTCCCTTGAAACAAATTGAAAAAGTGAAAAGTCCGAGAAATGGGTACCGCATGAATTACGCGAAGCACACCAACAAACACGCATTGAGTGTAGCGTTACATTACTCAACCGTCACAATAACGAGGGAATATTGTATATTTTTTTTATATCACTAAGGTGGCAATCAAGCATACGGCCTGCCTGATGGTAAACAGTCACCGTAGCCTATGGGCATTTGTAACACCAGGGATGTCACTCATGCGTTGCCGACCCTTTATAGTAGTTTGTTACTTGTGATGAAAAATTGAACCTGTACGACAATTGGAAACGCTCATCACAGTGGTTGAATCCAGGAAAAACGGCTGAATCGAAAAAGAAAAAGATACTGGTGAGTATTTGGCGGGCCGGTGCTGGTGTTATATACTACAGTTTCTTAAGATCTGGCCAGACGATTACTGCAGATCTGTATTGTCAACAATGCAAACCATGATGGATAAGCTTGCCATTCAATAACCAAAACTAGTCCATTGCTCTAGCCCACTGCTGCTTCAGGATAACGCTAGACCTCGTACTTCACGACAGACGGTTGTTAAATTAGGGAAGCTGCGATTGGAATGTCTCCAACAACCACCATACTCCCCAGATCTTGCTCCAACAGATCACCACTTTTTTCGCAATTTGGACAACTATTTGTAAGGAAAAAAAAAACAATTCCGATGGTACAATCCCATGATTTTTTCAGCAATGGAATCAATGAAACACCTACGAAATGGCTTCCCCAGACGGGCTGCTTTGATGCGCCCTACCTCTCTTGAAGAAAGGGTTGACGGCGCCCTGCTCCTTGCCACAGATTACTTAATAATTACTTTGTAATCCGCGCTGTGCAATCTACTTATGATGATTGTACAACACGTATGCGGGTGTACAACGGAAGCTTGTCGCAATTTGTTTTAACCTCAATATAGGTCTTAGAAATGCGTGCTGTTGGCTAGGCCCTTCATCCTGTATCCGGTCCGTTGTCTATAGAGAATAAGAAATATGAAGTGGGATTGCGAATAGATGACTAAGTATTAAACTGTCTGCTTTATGCATCGATAATAATGGTACAAACTTCGATTGATTAAATATATAATTTCATATATTTTCCGTTTTACTTTTTTCCATATAAAACGCCAATTTCATATGTAAGGACCTAATATTTAAATACAAAAAGCGAAAGGTGGCTCTGATAACATCAGTAGTGGTTAACGTTGCTTTTATATCTATCTATAACTTCAAATCGCTTTTGGGGTAGGCAGAGACAACTGAGCGCCACATGACTCGGTCCTTACACACCCCACTCGCTTCTTTAACATTCATAGCACTTCTCATACACGCTTTCTATGGCTCCTAACATCACCTTTTGATATAACACGTTCAATTTGGTCATGTTTGGTCTTGACCTCCTCGGCTTCTACATCCTTCTACTTTCACATTGTACATCACTTTCGTAATTCTTTCTTCCTGCACTCTTTCTACATGTCCGAGCCAACCGAGTATGTCTCTTCTTATAAAACACCGACACTCTCTTTCAGAGCAGTTCTATTTCTAACATTTGCAATAAACACAAATCAAGCTTCAAATTTTGCGCAACGTTCGCATTTCGACCGCGTTTATCTCACTTTCAAGCTCTCTCTGCCATATCAGCTCTCGCTTCCATAAATTTGTGTTGGGACCAGCAGCGCGTTGTGCCTTCTGGCTCAGGGTTTTACTGATAAGGAGTTTTCCCTCCCGACGCTCCATTCACACCAGTCCCAGCAGTCACTAGACTTTCCACATCACGGTGTACCTTCCATTCCTGCTAAAAGCGCATCCAAGATATACAATCTCATCCACTCTTTCTAACACTACATCATCAACCGTAATCCATACATTGATTCTGGCTTTTACTCTTTCAAAACCCATTATCTTTTTTTCCTCGCATTCAATAGTAAGCCTTACTCTGTACAATCGTCTTTCATTATCGTGACCAGTGTTTGCAGTTCAGCTGGTATTTCCGTTAATAACACTATACGTTATAAAGCAGACAGTTCACCACCAGATCACCCATGCCCAATACTGCATTCGCTGTGCCTATTCTCTGCCGATAACTATCGAGATGCAGGTGAACAAAAACATTGCATTTTCTTGCTTGAAACTTGTTTCGCATTGTTATCCCATGAATAATTATTAGAAAAGATACCTATAGCTTCCTATTTAATTACCATTGGTGATTAACTCATTATGAAGATAATGCGACAATTATAAATTAATAACATTTTTTATACCCGCTGTCAAAGAATCAAGACACTTCGAGATTAGGTAAATAGTGCTGTGGTTGAATATATAGCCAGATGTCTCGGTCTATGGTCGTGCACCAGATCAAACTCTACCTTATTGTAGAAAAAAAAACAGGGAATGAGTATGCTAACCATTTTGAAAAAAATGTGTCATATTTGTCATCTATAAGAGAATTTACAAACTCGGTTCAGTGGTTTTAGTCATTAGGTATATCCTACAAATTTATATACTTACGAACCCATTAATGTATGTATATCAACGGCCTGAATATTCATTTTAAGGGTCAATACAATACACATTTTTATTGCTAATAAACAGCCTTTATTTTTAAGTCAACATAAAGCGCCACATACACACATTTTTAAGCTACATTTTCTTGTTCTAAAGGTATTATCGTATAGTATGGTGGAACTAGAAAAAAAAAAATTATTTCACAATATTGTAATTACCATTTTTGCCCGTGCTCTATTTGTATCAAATTCCATTACGTAGTGTTTAGAGATATAGTTTTGAAAGGTAACAAATAGACAGACAAGGTTTACTTTCTAACATCGATAGCGTCGATTAATTATTAATGTGGTCACGGAAATCGAATATTGTGTAAACATATAATTGAATTGATCACGTTAACTATAACGTCGTAGTAGTAGTAGTCTAAGCCCATTAGATAAGAACCAGTCTTAATCTGTGGTCCCTGGTTCGAGTCCTGGTTTGGGCAGGTACCTAACACTAAATTTGTGTTTTTGGATTTATGCACATGTTTGTAATTATCAATTGCTCAAGCGCGAAGGAAACATCGTGAGGAAGGCTGCACGTCCTAGAAGTAATATTTCGTAAGACGAGTGACCTTACCTAAGAAAGGTTTGATTTTCTTTCCGGGTTGTAGATGTCTGACGGCAGTCGCTCTATGTCAAATTTAGCGTCTTCCCCAAATCAGGTAGCGGATCCCGCCAATCCCAATGGATTACGATACGGGATAACGATAGAAAAAATATAATGAGTTGATTCTATTAAAATTAATTGGTTCAGCAATAAAATTAACAGTAGGTACTGATCAAATATCAAAAGGATCATGCTAAACAATATTACACGTAATTAAAGACAATATTTAATGTCGTGAATGTGAGTATATTTATGAGGCAATATGATATCCGTAGAACAAACGAAACCGGCTGAACGGGTGTCACTTGCGGCCAACTTGCTTTCAATGGACACGTGGAAGTCATGAATATTAATAGTTCATCCTCTCTATCGCTGCCACCGCACAAGACAACGTAAACGACAACAAACATTGTCGCATGTCGATAGTGCAGCAAATAATGCAACAGCGATCTCTATCTCAAACGCTGCGCGGTTAATTAATGCCAATAAATAATTCGCACTAAAGTTCCACGTTAAATAACATGTTAATTGTTATGATATTATTAAATCATATTTCGAGGCCTACTATTTCTTTAATTCTGATTTATGGCTACTAATGAATTATAAAAATAGAATGCCATTAATTATGACATAAATTTATTCGATTTTATGGTAAACGTCCCAAACTTTATTCTTTTTGGTTTAGTTACATTATTCACACAATTAAAAAATATCTATGTTTAGCCTCTAAACCGCCGCAGATATGATGGTGCAGGGGTTGTTGTACCTCCTGAAAATATTTTTAATTTAAATGGACTATCGTTTTGTGATGAAAAGGTAAATGGCGGTAATTTTGGTGGCTTCGTGGGATTTAAGTAGAGGTCGAAGATAGATTGCGTCGGCCTGATACTGGTAGCTCTGTAAACTGTCGGAGGTCGGTAAGTTACCGAAGGAGGGCGTTGCGTCACAGGGGGAAATCTATTAGCTGATTTATATATTGTGGAATATGACTTTCTCGTAGTCGGCGCTGCAGTCGTCCATCGCTGTGTAGGAAATCGTGACCGAAATGTTGGTCGTACTGTTGACTTTGTCCGCATCGTCTGTTGACTGTACCAGGGTTGCGTCGATGTCTGGGGTTGATAAGTTCGTGGACTCAATTTCGGTGAGATGTTCGTTGTTCTCTGATATACTTGATAATTCGGTTGAAGAGAGACCCGTATCCCTGCAGTGGGATGAGTAAGGGTTGATGTGGATACTTGATAAGGCCGTGGCGTTGTTGGCGGGGAGTGTGTACTCGTTACTGTCGGAACTATGTACGTCGTAGGCAATGTATAGGTACTTTTTGATGTTATCTCAGGCTTACGCGTGGTGCTCGACACTGGCTGACTCGATACAAGCCATGTCTGTGACGATAGTTTGGGGCTATATTTTTCATATGTTGTGTTGAGCTGTTCGTATCTTGCTGTGCCGTAATTTTTTGTAAAACTTGACTTTACAGAGTCCTTGTCGTTGTTAATAACCCTATTACGGAATTGGTTTGTCTCTATAACTCTCCAAGGCATGACGGGAGGCACGTATGTAGTAGTCGTGGTCGTTGTAGGCGGAGTAGGGCTCATCTCTCGCCCGCTTGTGATCTGAGGTAGAGTAAGTTCATCAACATTGTCTATTTTATAATTCGACCAATCTTTAATGCCACTGCCGTCATAATTGCGTTCGAAATCATACTTGAAACTATCTTCGAATAGCTGACTGACAGCTAAGTAAGATGGCACTTGTGGGTAATTTTGTTGGTAATTTTGTTGAAAATCATATTGCATGTTTCGAGAACCATATGTTGTCGCGTTTCTTTCGAAGTAGTCATTAGCGTAAGTTTTATAAGCAGTCTTTGTTGCGACGGTTTTAGGCAGCCCGTCGCACCCCGCTAAGTACTTTTTGGTATTATGCTTACAATGTTGGGCGTATACAACCCAGGCGAGGAAGCCGTCACCTTGCAGTCGAGTGTGTTCCTTGTGAATTATAAGCGAGCACTCAATGTCGTCACTGATGTCGTCATTCCGGAAGGCAGTGCAGGGTACACCGCACGCTTTGCCAGGGCCGCACCAGTACAGTTCACTAATTTGAAAGATTCCATGGTCACCGCTGCCGTGGTTCTGGGCGGCTGTATCGTATTGCGACTCGTGTTCTGCGATGCAGACCCAAGTGGATATGTGATCGCGCTGCACGCCGTTACGTTCCAGGTCGCGCGCCAATTCACAGCGGTCGTAGACGCGGGCGCTGGTAAGCGTGATGAGAGCGCACGTCCACCACGACACGCGGATCATTGTAACTTGCGTTTGACCACAAACAGCACGCGCATGCTTTTTTACGCGCGTCCTCCCGCCGCCGCCCGCCGCCACGCACCCGCGTTCTATCAGTGTCACCCTCGTATTAACGGTAATCATAATTGGTGTTTGAACATATTGGATCGCAATAAAACATTAATACTGATACTTTGAGATGACGGAGCCTGCGGGCCGCTATAATGCGCGCATTTTCGGCGACGGATGGGCTGCGGCTGTTCACCTTGAAGCAGCGCGGTGCGTCACCATCGCAGTGCTGGTCAACATTTTAGTAATTGATTATTTCTTATATTCAATAAATGTAATGCGATTATATATTTTAACCAGCTTTCATTTTACTGTCTGGATTTAGTACATACAAATCTTTTAAACAAATATAATTCTCGTTGATCCCGAGGAAGTAGTTCCCTAAACTGGCTGATTTGGACACTAATAACTATACTTGACGACGATAGAATAATACAAGTATTTAAGAGCTGAACTCCTGATAGCGTCGAAAAGTGTCTACTGTATGTACTCCGTACTTTAAGTCTCATATTACATATTAAAAAAATATATTTACCATATTTAAACATATTAAACATACAGGCATTTTTACTATTCAAAATTTCACTCACTTTTCCCTGTAATCTTGAAATGAATTTGTTTCATTTATACAGGCGATGTGGCACAGATGACATTACCTTACTTTGTCGTGTCCCCACATCGCCCGTATAAAGGATTTTATGTGTTACTTTATTGCTGGAGAAGACAGGCCAGCATCGCTTGGGCACTAAAGTGTCTATACAGCACATGGCCCTTTTAATACTATTTATTTAAGTTAGAGACTATGTAAAATGTTAATACAGCACTTTTAAGCAGTACCTATAGGTAAGTACTAAAACAATAGTTTTCAGCAATTTCGTCAAAAAATTCCGTAAATAATATATCTATACAAATATATGAACTAACATAAAGTAAGAGTTTGTTTGTTTGAATGCGTTCTGGAACTACCGGTCGGATTTGATATAGCCTTTTTGCATTTGATAACCCAATTCTTGAGGAGATTATTCAACATCACTGTAGTGTTTGTATCTATACAATAAATATAACACTACACCAGTAGAGGGGCTAGTGGTCCATCTGGCATTAGAGATGTGATATTGAGTGAAAAAAATCGATTACTTATATAAAAATCGATTTTAGAAGAAATAATTGATTTTTGTGGAAAATCGATTTTTTTCTTTTATTCGAAAAACTATATGTTTTTTATACAGTAATGTAACGTTCTCGAAAAATCGGAACTTATTTTAATATTAAGTTTTACCAGGCGGATAGCAGTTGATTAGCCTGATTAGCCTGAAGGACAGTGGAATGTTTTCGCTCCATAACATTCCACTGTCCTACAGGCACCTTCGCCATGTTAACAATAACGGCAGGAGTTTTTGAAAACATATAAAATATTTGTTTGAATGTGAAAGCGAGTGAGGTATATAAGGATCGAGTCAGCGCGGTTCTCTCTGCCTACCCCGTAAGGGACTTGGCGTGAAGTAATATGTAGATAGATAGATATAAAATATTTTCGGATGATTTGTGTTTCTATGAGAATATACTTCTAATGGGAAACAAAATAGTTATCCCACGGTATTTCAGGAAGCAGATTTTACTAGCAGCACATGAGAACCACCCGGGAATTGGCACTATGAAGAGACCCCTTCGATCTAAAGTTTTTTTTTCAAAAAAATGAACAGAGATAAAACACCTATGTTGAAAGATATAAATGAAACAGATGATGACACTGAAGATAGAGATCGTGACAAGTGGCAGAAGGGAAAGGCATATGGGGACCGGAAAAGAAGAGTGGAAAACCAGAACTGACAGAAGGTGAGAAAGGCTAATAAGCTTTCAACTACTTTCATCCCTACCACATAGTGTGAAACGATCAGTACGAGGGGATATTATGACAAGAAATGAAGAAACTGTACAAAGACTACGAAGGAATGTGATTCTTTAAAGCATGTGGAGGGACAATGGAAATCAGTAGAAGACGAAACCAATGGGAATGAGCATCAGACAATCAAAGAAATTACAACTACATAAATTTGAGATTAGGAATATTGATTACATTAACAATAAATACAATTTGTTAAAAAGGAAGGGATGTCGTGTTTGTATCTATACAATAGATATATACATTGTCTCATGTACACCAGTAGCGGGGCTAGCGATCCATCTGGCATTCAGGCATTTGATGACGTGCATATAGGACACGTGCCTGAGCTGCGTGTAATGGTGAGCCAATGAAATACCGATACTTATAGATCCCCTTGTGTGATAGCGACTGCTACAATCACGATATGGCTGTTAGAAGCCGAGCAAAAATAAAGAAATTAGAAAAAGCGATTCCTACGGGACCCAGTGTCGCGCGCAATCGCGCAGATGAAGTAGCGAGTTGCAGCTAGTGCTAATACATAAACCGTGAGAGTTTGTTCGCTTGTTGGTTAACGAGCTAATTTCTGGAACTACCGGTAGGATTAGAAAAAATATTTTCACATTTCATAGCCCAGTTCTTGAGGAAGGTTGTAAGCCATTCAACATCACGATATGACTTTTCGAAGCCGTGGAAAAAGAAAAAAGCAATAATAACGGTTCCTACGGGATACCGGGCAAAGGTGCGGGCGATAAGGGCTAGTAATAAATATGTAATTCATTACTGTAAAGTTACGGTATAGGGCCATCTACTTGCTAAGTAATGCACTGATAGAATTCAATTACTTTTTGGTGACACCGAAATATTTGTGAACGGCTTATTTATATATTTCTTATTTAAAAAAGGAAATGTGTGATCATGTATACAAACAGTGATCCCAAAAAATGTTAGTGGGACTCTAGACGTCTAGACATTGTTTGTCATTGTTATTTTTCTTCTTCCCGTTATCACGTTATATATTAGGATTGGTGGGGTCCGCTACGTAAGCTAAAGATTTGGCGAAGACACTGATTTTGACATGGAGCGACTGCGACCCAGAGAGAAAACCTGATTTTTCTTAGGTTAGGTCACACGTCTTTCGGAATACAATTTCTTGGACGTGTGAGTTTCCTCACGATGTTTTATTTCATCGCCGAGCAAGCGATACATAAATTCATAAACACGAATTTAGTGGTACGTAAAAATTTCAATTCATTGCCACTTTAGCAAAACTCACATAGTGCTTTTATCAAATACGAGTACAATATACTTAGTTCGGTCACAATAAAACCAATGAGTAATTAGAAATTACCGTGAATGCGCGCGTCACTGATAGGGTGAGGGCGCGCCGCGGGAGGATGCATATTAAAAAGCAAACGCGTACTCGAGCAGGTTAATCGTAAGTCATAATGATTCGCGTCTTGTGGTGTACGTGTGCTCTCCTCGCGCTTACTGGCGCCCGCGTCTATAACCGCTGCGAATTGGCGCGAGTCCTGGAACAGAACGGCGTTCAGCGCGACCACATATCGACTTGGGTCTGCATCGCCGAACACGAGTCGCGATACGACACAACGGCCATAAATCACAACACTGGTGACCATGGAATCTTCCAGATCAGTGAACTGTACTGGTGCGGCCCTGGTAAAGCTTGCGGCATACCTTGCACTGCCTTGAAGGATGACGACATCAGTGACGACATTAAGTGTGCGCTTAAAATTCACGAGGAACACACACGACTCCAAGGTGACGGCTTCCTCGCCTGGGTTGTTTACTCCCAACATTGTAAAGGTAATACAAAGAAGTACTTAGCTGGGTGCGATGGGTTGCCTAAGGAAAAAATACGCCCCTGATTTGCGAACTGCTAATGAAAAGAAAACTGTTTACCTAGTAAGAAGCATTAGAATTAATAAAGTATTTAACAATTAAGTAGATTATTTATTTTTATCCTTACGAAGAATCATTTTTGTAAACAACTCTTTCATTTCTGTACGAGGTTAAAAATAATTTGTATAACGCGCAGCTCGTCCGCGCACTTCGCGGAGCCGTACCTCGTCCCGCACCCTACTCGCGCCCGCGCAGCGCATGCGCGCTGCGCTCCTTTAGGCTCTACCGACATGAGAGACCGCGTTCCGCCAGTCAGTCGGCGGCCCGCTTTCATTACTTATGCTTGATGTTTGTTTTGTCGACTTGTGTTCATGCTCGTAATAGTACATAAACTGTATGTAACTGTACGTTTGTTTAATAAAAGTGCTCATCAACAATAGCTTTTTATACTGGCGCACCAACTAGAGGCCGAGCCACACAGTAGTGTTAGTGTTATCGTTTCCCGCTAACAATGCCGCCAAAACGAACGACCCGCACTGCCCGCTCTGCGGAAGAGCTAGCTTCAGGGGCTGACGACATAAACGAGGAAGGCAGTGGCTCAGAGGATTTTCAGGCCGCGGAACCGCACAACTACGGCGGCGCCGCTGCTGCTAATCGCCTCAACGCTGTCGCTGCCGCCGCCGCCGACCAAGACAAAAGCCGCACTTACGCCAGCCCTTTCGTGTGTGATCCGGAAAGGCTGATGTCCTCAATGATGGAGACTTTCGTCCGCGCACAGGCGGAGACGAATCGGACTCTCATGGAGGCGTTGCGTGGAATGCAGCAACCATGGAACCCAGCCGCTTCGACGCCGACTGCGGCGTCGGTGCCGCTAACGTCGCCGGGACTTGCGACGACGGTGACGACTGCTTACGCCGGCGCGTCAGGAGGAAACTTCGCACGGTGCACCGCGCGCTACAGTGGTGACTCGCAGGACCCGGAGGTGCTGGAAGCGTTTGTAGACGCTGTGGAGGTGTACAAGGAGTGCGCCGACGTGTCCGACGCTCACGCGCTACGTGGCCTCCCCATGCTGCTGGAAGGTGCCGCCGCCGTGTGGTGGCGCGGCGCCCGCGCTAGTGTCGCGACGTGGCAGGACGCCGTGGCGCGTCTACGTGCAGTGTACGGCGCCCCTCGACCAGGTTTTAAACTGTTTCGTGATATGTTCGCGTCCGAGCAAAGTGATGGTGAGCGTGCAGAAGTCTTCGCGTGCAGGGTGCGCGCGTGCATCGCTCGGCTCCCATACAAGCTCCCAGATGCTGCTCAGGTAGACATTATATACGGTTTGATGAACAGACGTGTACGAAAACGCGTATTACGCGACTCAATATGTAGTGTCGATGATTTAGTAGAGAAGTGTCGAATTGTTGAAGACGCCATATCGGAATCAGTGTGTAAAAGCTCTAATATTAATAGTAGCAATAGTGATGTAAAGAAACGAATAGGTATTACTGTTGTAAGTAACTCGAGCGAACGAAACGAAAGCGCGACCGCCGCGACAAACTCGCGCGAACTCGGGCGAGGTACGAACGCGGCCCGTACTAGTGGTTCGTCCACTACTACCGACGCTAAACTCGATGTTAACTCGAATGATACGAAAGTTCCCCGCGGTCGACGTAGGAACGATACTTCGATACGTTGCTATGGTTGTGGCCAGCCAGGGGTGATTAGATCGAAATGTGATAAATGTAAAAACGTAAAATCGGCGGATTTTAATACTTTAGTGAGCGAAAGTGTCACGCACCCGATGGTAGAAATAGGGATCGTAGGTAGGGTAGGTGTAGCCATTCTCGACACTGGGGCTAGTCACTGCGTAGCAAGCCCATCTCTTCATTCGATTTTAATTCAGAATGGAGTGTCATTTAGAGAAATAGACCGTACCATCGGACTCGCCGACGGGTCGCGACAATCTAGAACGGTACTCGCCGCATCGGTACCAGTCATTATCGGTGACAAGGAGGTCACCATCGATTTTATGGTGTTTCCTGGTGACGAGACCAGGACCCTGCTAGGCCGCGATTTTATTGCGAGTGCGGGGATTGTGTTAGACATAGCAAAGGATACCTGGCACTTCTCGTCAGACCCAGTAGCGAAGTTCCCTTTTGTCCATTCCTATGTGTTAAACAGTGCAGAGTTGATGCAAGCGGAGGCTTCCAACGTCTGCCTGCGCGAAGGGGAAGGCGCTGGGCTGGCACCAGAGTACAGGGTAGCCCTTAATAAGTTCTTAACTAGCAGAGAGGGACAGTTTGCTTCGGCGGAGCCTGCCACAGACTTCGCCACTCACAAAATAAAGGTAAGTGTAGACTCCGGAAAGGCCTCTGCAATAGCAGAGATGCCGGTCCCCGAAAATGTCAAGCATTTGAGGTGCTTCCTGCAGACCTCGAGCTGGTTAAGGCGGTTTGTCTCCAATTACGCCGAGGTTGCTCGGCCTTTGACGACGTTGCTGAAGAAGGCAAGTATCTGGCATTGGAACTCTGATCAACAGAAGGCTTTTGAGCACATTAAGTATTTGTTGACGTCAGCGCCGATCCTGCGACAGGCAGACGAGAGTATGCCGTTTGCCCTCAGAACCGACAGCAGCGCTTATGCTCTTGGGGCAGCTCTCCTCCAGGGGGAGGGAGATGATGAGCGCCCGGTTGAGTACGCCAGCCGTCTACTCACCGCCGCTGAGAGGAACTACAATACTACAGAAAGGGAGGCCTTAGCTGTCGTATGGGCCGTCTCAAGGTTTCGCGGCTACATAGATGGAGCAGAGGTGGTTATTAAGTCCGACCATCAGCCTCTTAGATGGCTGATGAGTGTCAAGTCACCCAGCGGTCGCCTGGCCAGGTGGGCGCTGAGCCTGCAAGAATACAACCTTAGGATCGAATATACACCGGGTAAGTCAAACGTCCTAGCAGATACACTCTCCCGCCCGCAGTGCGTGGACGACGTGGAGTGCGACCTGCGCACGGCAGTGGTTGACGTTCCGGCACGCAGTACCCACGAGATCCGAGAGGGGCAGCTGCTGGACCCGGAGGTACGTAAGATCGTTGACGCCCTCGAGTCCGACGATCCGTTTAGGGGGAGGGCCTGGGCAGGCAAGGGTTATCTCCTCGATGATGGCATTCTGTACAGGCACGGGCCTGAGAATGAAGATGATGACAACGCTAGTCTCGTAGTTCCGGAGGGGGAACGTGGTAAAATTCTCGCAGAGTACCACGATGCACCGACCGCTGGTCATTTCGGCGTCGAGCGTACCTTGCAACGCTTGCTGTCCAAGTATTATTGGCCGGGGATGCGTTCTTATGTAAGTGGATACATTAAAAACTGCGTGCCTTGTCAACGATACAAAGCCGACACGAGGAAGCCAGCGGGGCTGGTGCAGGTACCCGCGATGGCTCGCCGCTTCGAGGTACTGGCAGTGGATCTGTTCGGTCCACTACCAGAAACTGCAAACGGGAACAAGTGGATCCTCATTCTGGAGGATACCTGTACTCGGTGGGTAGAATTGTTCGCACTGAGGACTGCGACGGCTGAGGAGTGCGCAAAGACCATGGTTTCGGAGGTCCTATTGCGTTATGGAGTCCCCAGGAGGCTGGTAAGTGACAACGGTGTCCAATTCGTGAGCGAGATCATGCAACAGACTTGCCACGTTATGGGCATTACGCAGTCGCTGACTTCTTACTATCACCCGGAGGCTAATCCGGTTGAGCGCAAAAATCGCGACCTGAAGCCGCAGCTTGCCATATTGGTCGGCAGAGATCACAACCGGTGGGACGTCCATATCCCGGCAATTCGCTTCGCGATGAACTCTGCAGTGTCGTCAGGTACGGGGCATACGCCCGCTTATTTAAACTTTGGACGCGAGATAAGGGCACCCGCTGACATTGCATCGGATATGCGCGCCATTGTCGATGGCGACCGTACAACAGCTTTGACTCCTTATCTCAAGGAGTTGTCCACCGCTCTTGTGGACGCTAGGGACGCTTACGAGAAGGCCCAGGAAACCCAGAAGAGTCACGCAGATGCAGGGCGCAGACCTGCACCGGAATACCAGGTAGGTGACCTCGTACTACTCAAAACGCAGGGTCTGAATGATACGGGGAAGGGGCAAACTCCTAAATTCATCCCTCGCCGCGACGGTCCGTATATGATACAAAACGTAACCAGCGCGTCAACTTATATTCTGGAGCGCGTTCCCGACGGTACGACCTTAGGCAAGTATCACGTTTCGTGTCTGACACCTTTCGTTGGCCACGCGACAGCTCCCGTACAGGAAAAGAGGAGAAGGGGAAGACCACGTAAGAAGGCTAACCCCAGCGCGGGGACGCATTGTTAGGGGTTAGAGGGGGAGAACTATAACGCGCAGCTCGTCCGCGCACTTCGCGGAGCCGTACCTCGTCCCGCACCCTACTCGCGCCCGCGCAGCGCATGCGCGCTGCGCTCCTTTAGGCTCTACCGACATGAGAGACCGCGTTCCGCCAGTCAGTCGGCGGCCCGCTTTCATTACTTATGCTTGATGTTTGTTTTGTCGACTTGTGTTCATGCTCGTAATAGTACATAAACTGTATGTAACTGTACGTTTGTTTAATAAAAGTGCTCATCAACAATAGCTTTTTATATTTGTTTTTATTTTTGTACTACGTGGTAGGGACACATACTTTCCAACTCCTGTGAATTTACATGCTATTGCGTATTGTGGTCACCGATGATACGTCCTGGAGACTTAAAGAACAACAAGGGACCAGAGAAATCTTATTATTTCTCTTTTACCAAGCAGGCGTCATTTTTATACATATAATTGTTCTGTACGTGTAAATGGCCGGACCGATTTTCTGAAAACGAGTTTTGTGTGTCTGAATGATTACTGAGTGATTTAGATACACAATAGGAGGCTCTGTAATCGGGTTCTAAGATTTTTTGTTTTTGGCACAAAGATGTCTGTTGATTTCACTAGTAATAAGTTATACCCAATATGCACCTCTATGTGCACCATGTGCAGGCGGTGCGTTGTCATTAGTGAGACATCTAGAACATTTCATAAATTTATCATAATTCTCAATAACGACGAATACTTAAGAAGATTAAAATCTACGCGGTATATTGAATTGAAAATAAATTGAGCTGCCCTGCCTCGGTGTGCCGGTAGTACACTCTAGGTAAACGTTAAGCGGTCTTGCTCGGTGGGTCAATAGGTGAGCCGATGGCCTCTCTTGCCTAATTTTACCTTTATACCGCACACTTGATAATGGTAAATAAACATTTAAAAAACATTAATCGTCGCTGTCATATTTAACCATTCGATTATAATTATATAATGAATAGTAGTAAGAGTTTTGAATATGATATAGCTTTGTTTCTTCGTATCAGATTGACGTATGTAGTAAGTTGATTAATAGTTATCCCGAATGCTGTTGATTTAGTTTATCTTAATTCCAATCTATGTGTATAAGAATGGTGTAGATTGGAATTAATGTTGCGGGTCTATGAGTTGAAGAAGGCCAAGACTTACTAAACTTACGAAATAGATAGTGTTTTAAGCCCATCAATGAGACCCTAAAAATCTACAAGCGTGTATGAAAACAGCTGTGAAGTAAGGAAAGGCTGTGTAAAGTTAGAAGTAAGTAAGGTGTTTAAGTACCGAGTGGCGCTCAGTTTACTCTACCTACGCCGTAAAGGACTTTGAATGAGGATTTAGTTATATCTAAGTTAAAGTATCTATTGTCCATTAATATATTTTCTATTCTATTTTATATTTCCACTTTAAAGTTATAAGTAGGTACTCTGAAAAACCCTTTCACCTTTTTGGAAGAAGTTATCGCCGTTATTCCATAGGAAAACCTCGACAGAGAAAGCGGTGTGACTGAAGGAGGCTGTAAGCATCATATCGAACAACTCTTCAGAATGTAATTATATACAGTCGATGGAACCCGTAATGGGAAGTAAAGTCTCCTTTTAGGCTTGAGGGTCACAAAGCAAAGCTGTTATCTGCCCAAACATGCTTCGTGTGGAGTTGCACCGAGTTGAAGTACTACTTCGTTTTATTGAGCACACTTATTTTCACATACTTTTTGGAGCGGTAGTATCATTAACAGACAACTTGTTCGTATAGGGGTGTAAGTTGTTAAACATCTTGTAGTTATAAAGCTAAAACTAAACACAATACAAGGTAGTACAAGGTGTACGACGCACTGGAGTTTAGTTAGATGAACGGAGGATCTGTTGGTTTAACTAGATAATTCTACTGTGGAAATACATTTTACAAAAGCTAGATTTCAAATACATTTCTTCTTCTTCATGTTATCCCGTTTACTAATTCCTTAGGATTGACGGGGTCCGCTACCCAAGCCTAAGGATTTGGCGAAGACATTGATTTTTACATAGAGCGGCTGCCGTCAGACATCTACAACTCAGAGGGAAACTAGATATTTCTTAGGTCATACGTCAATAGAAATTTATTTTTTTGAACGTGTGGATTTCCTCACGATGTTTTCCTTCACCGCTGAGCAAGTGATAAATATGTACATAAATTCGAAAACACGAATTTAGTGGTACATGCCCAAGACAGGATTCCAGGTGGTCAATAGGCCGGTTATTTATCTACTGGGGCTATCACTTTACGTAATCCAAACACATTCTCCTATAGGGCATGTATGTTCCTGCCAATTAGCGAGCTCGCCAGGAAGTACTTGACAGCAGGGAAGTTCTGTTCTGTTCAAAACATCTATAACCAATGGCAATCACATCACTTCAAGTGCATTTTCCGATGAGATTTAAAAAGGTTGAATACCAGTCTCTTGCAGGGTAGGCAGAGAGAACCAAGCGTCATAAGACGCGATCTTGACACACTTCACTCGCTTCTCTAACATTCATAGCTCTTTTCATGCACGCTCGTCGGTTCGTAGTGCTGCTGACATCACCTTCTGATAAAACACAACTAATTTGGTCGTGGTACGTTAATATTGGTCTTCCTTGGCGCCTACATCCTTCCACTTTCGCATTGTATATCTGTTTTATCCTTCATTCTTTCTACACGTCCGAACCAACGGAGCATGACTTTTCTTATCTTGACACCGACACTCTGTTTCAAACCAACTCTCTTTCTTTCGTCATGATTACGAATGCGGTCTGCAGACGTTACGCCACAAATGCTGCGCAATGCTCTCAACTCGACCGCATTTATTCTACTTTCATGCTTAGATAGAGCATACCCAGCTTTCACTTCCATAATTTAACGTTGGGATTAGCAACGCGTTGTGTACAGCGTGCTGTGCCTTCTGGCTTTCGGCTACCTAGAAGTTTACCCAACGATCCTTTCACTATTTCTAAAACGCGAGATACAAAGAAACGCCATTAAAATGGAACAGAAGATACACCGAAGGGGATACTGGAGCAGGGACAAAACTATTTCTGCCAGATGTGAAAAACTCATACAAATTGCTTGGTGAAGTACCTAGAGTTAAACCCGGTATTGGTGCAAGTATGGTATTGGTGCGATCATGGTGGATTTTCCGCCTACTTGCACAGATTCAGAATTAAAGATAGCCCAAATTGAATATCCTACCCGGAAAAGAAAGAAGACAATGTCTTCTGCTTACGAACGTTCCAAAATGTACGGACGGTCAATAAATAAACGATAAAAGGAGAAACTTAGAAATAGAACTTAATATTAATTTACAGAAAGATAATTTTAACAACATTCTTGAAACAAAAGCACAGAGATAATTTTATAACCTATTGCAAGTATATAGCAGAAGATGTAATAGGACGGAAAAAACGGTACAAATAACTAGACAATAAATAAAAGAGCTAAAAATGAATATCTCGGTAATAACTATAAGAACTAAACAGTAACACGAACAAACATATTCAGATGTAATCCAGCAGCTCTTTTTTGCCACGGAGGATTCAACCTCCGTATCCCACCAAGCATCCAACCTCACAGTGTTCTACGTCTCTTTGCGCATTCACATGCTTCTTTCGCACTATCCACCATCATTTCTTTCAGAATTTTCGAATATTTGTCTACGTCTGAGTCGGAGAAATTCGCGTTCGCAAGTCTTACACTGACCAGACATCCGTACACCTTACACTTTCATCTGCAAATTTTTCACTTCTTATTCTTCATGATATCCGAAAGGTATACGCACTGGCCAGTGCCTCCACATGTTGAAATGGCCCACAAACCGGCTTATCATCAGATAGTGGTCCGTGGTTAATGACTTTCGGGGACGCCCATGTATCAAAATCAAATCAGTCACGTTTTTCTGTTCATCCCGTCTCCATGTGTAAGTGTGAATGTCCTTGTGATGGAAGAACGTGTTCGACACAAGAAGGTTTCGTACCATACATACGTCTAAAAATAAATTACTAACATCATTCACTCTCTTATCTCCATGGACAAACACAGCCTCACAAATGCTTCCCTTGGTCCCAACCTATCCATTTAGATCACCGCACATAATTATCCGTTTATTCGCTTCAGCCAAATCCAGAAAACTCGTTACGGTCTCCCAAAACTTCTCGAACTCCTGGGGACTAAAAGAGCTCACAGGAGCATATGCTGCTATAAAGCTGCTAAAAAGACTCGCGTAATCCCCAGTTTTATCTTAACCCAGAGTCTTGGACCTACTAAATCGTAACTTTTCACAATAGCGGTCAAGTGAGATGAAAGCGCTATACCTACGGCATGATCGTCCTGGTTCACTTCGACCACAGGGCTATTATGCCACAAAAAATGGACATATGTTATCAGAAGGTTGGTATCAGGAGCCCTAGCAACCGGCAAACTTGCATGAAAAGACCTATGAATTAGTTCATGAAGAGTGAGGTGTGTAAGGACCGATTCATGTTATTTAGATGTGAATTACTTAATGCACTGTCATTTTGATGACTATAAAATTTCTATATGTCATGGGTTTAATGAACAGTGTCTTTTACTCATGTACAGTGTAAACAATCTAATGACGTTTAAGTGGTTGCGTTCATTTAGTTAAATGTTCAATTTACCTCAAAATACAGAAAGTAACGTGCTTACATTACCCTAGTATTTTAGGTAGATTTTCGTTTAGGAACCTACATGTGTATCCTTGTGTGAGTTATATAGCCAATAACGTTCTAGGTTTGCCTTTCTCACTGGAAATCTTAGCAGTGCTTCAAGCGGAATTTTTAGTAATCTCGTATTATTTATGAATATTGTAAACGCATTTTTTTTTATATACAACGTCGGGAGGTACACAAGAATACGGCTTATCTGATGTATAGTGGCTAACGTAGCCTATGAACGCTTGCAATACAGGAAGTTTCGCATCGCATCGTGCGTTGCTACCCCTGCTGCTAACATAGCTATTACTTAGATGTTTACTGGTAAACCACTTACTTGCAGGAACTAACAAACCTCCAGGGAGTTGTTATTAGGCTGCGGTATTCTGTGAGCTGGAGACACTTTTCCAGACGTGATGTTTGATCTTAAAGTTTTAATATAGTTTACTGTAATTCCATTCGGGCGTCAGATTCGAGACCATAAAGCGGTCTATAAAATATATATTAACAACTATAAAGATTATAACGTTAAGTTCGCTAATATTAGGTTCTGATAGTCCAGACTGTGAATAGATGCTCAATCACTACCTCCAACATACACGATCTGGCTTGGCATCCAGGTTCAGAAGTCGCTGTAATAGGCAACTCTTCTTGCCACGGGTCGCATTGTTAGGATATCCCCATCCTTTGGTAGTGGATCCCTAACTGCGAAAGGTAATGCAGATTTGCCCGGTTGGCGCTGCGTATTTTATATGTCGTAGAATTAGCTCAACTGATCGCTATCGCAGTCATATATACTTTGTTACATATTTTAATTAACGAACCAACGTACTAAGAGACCCTAATTCCAGTAATCGTAGTGCAGTAATCATAATTACAGTTTGTTTGTAAGCTACTTTCTGAAAAATAAACGTTTTTCTCATAATAACGTAAAAATTACTACGGACTTTGCGTTTTTTCTAAGAGACTTGGGGTAACTTTAATAAAATAACTAAGTATTAACACGAAGTTTATAATGTTTTAGTTGTTAAAATAAACGTTCAGGAATTATCTAAAATGTACAGATATACATTGTAGATAATTCGTTAACGTTTATCTTTTAGCTTAAATATACTATTCTGAACTCTATAAAATATTTTGATCCAATTAACTTTAGTATTAGTACTAGACAGGAACGCCAGACTTTATTTATAAAAGTTTTATTAATATTGAAATTAAACTATTTTTAACGGAAGTATCGCGTGTTTTATTTATTTTGTTGAAACCTGACGTTTCGAACGCTTTGCAGCGTCCGTGGTCGCAGGAAAGACTGAGTTTTATTAATAATTTATTTTTATTACTTTTTATTTATTTTTGTTTTATAAATATTTTTCTCATCAATCAATGTATCTCATGTACCTTTGATACTCGTACAAATGGCATGATACCTTTGTTTGCTTTTCATTATTCAACTCCGTCTACTACGAAATTGTCTTGGCTAAAGATTACGCCACGAATGAAACGGATCGTGGTATGGTACGACTACCTTTACATTCTTCTTGAAGTAGACATGGAGTCCAATCCATTAATTCATCTCTGACGCTTTTATTGACCTTACTTTATTATTTTAGTTTAGTTCTTTCAAGCGTTATTCCTTTTTCTAAATAATAGGTTTGCTACTTAATCCGAACTTTTGACGTAAATACTGATTTTAACATAGAGAGAGAGAGAGATTTTAACATAGATTATAACATTTTTTCCTGTGTAATGTAGAGGTTTGACCGTCCATCAAACCTCTACATTACACAGGAAAAAATCAGACTTTTGTTAGGTTAGGTCACAGGGATTTCAAACCATACTTTCATGGACGTGCGAGTGTCCTCACGACGTTTTCCTTTACCGCCGAGCAAGTAACTTATACAAAGATTTGTCAATATATATTTGCAATTGTCCGTAGACATGGTAGGATCTAACCTAAACCAAGTTCTTAGTGGTAATAAGGCAGATTCCCCTAAATGTCTAGGCCCAGTAACAAAGTTATAGGGATGATCCTAAAGATAATTGTAAGGCGTAAAGGATAATTGTAATAAAATAGGCGAAATAAAACCGACTTAATTCGATCATATATGAGTTCGTACATATTCATAGAACGCAGAAAGGAACAAGTAGCTAGCTAGGATTCCCTAAGGGCAACGGTCAGGTTAGACAGCTTTAGTACTAGTGCCAAGATGAATGGCAAAAAGGATATTGATATCACCAAAGTTATTAAGGGAGCGATTGGCGTGACACAGTACTGAAAAGCATGAGTGAATGAAAGAGCTATAACGAAATTCACCTTGGTGCACTAGACCATCACAATAACTATGTAGATTGATAGCAAAAATACAAATCAATGAAATAAGTATCATCATTTGTTGGAATAAATACACAGACATTGATAATATTTACCTACACTTCTGCCAAAACAGGAAATAAACATACAATTTCCTTTGATAGGTATGTTTCAAAGCATTGTAGCTTATAATAGCTCAGCCCTAATTCCCAATCAATTTCGCCCACCGGGAGGGCAGTAATCATACCGAGTTATAAACATGTTTTGCGTCTGGGTTCAATAGGGATAAATGAATAAATAGGTATCAATATGTCCGTCTGGGATTTCTGTTACCGCTGTTATTACATTGTACCTGCTATTACCAAAGTCACTAGAAACATCTTCGCATATAACAGACGACATAAGGAAAAAAACGGCAACATCTGCCCGGAAGTATGCGGGTCAGCAAGCAATATGCGAATTGCGGTACATATTGGAGGTGTGAAAAATTATTTTACTCTTCCGTCCTTTGATTTACAAAATTATAATGTCATATTATATAGACACTATAATTTTATAAATAAAAGAGTTCTTATATCGTACAATCGTGATATAAAGATTTTACGTACTTTAATAAAAATAAATTCTTTATCCGTTGGCGTTATCCTTCTTTGTAATACTAGTAACGCTGCTCGCCTTTGACAAGGAAGCCACATTCATACGTTGGAACAACAATAGTCACGTCCAGTGCGGTTTCAGAGAGGTTTTCTTCCGCGAACACTGATGTGGTATTAAATACGATATTTAGCAAAGCCAACCATTCCTTAATCATCTTCAATTCTACCATTTGAAATTATTATTATTGTACCAACATGATAACATAAATTTATTGTAATTTGTATTTGAAAAGAGAATTATATGCGCAAGTTATATAGGCATTTACATGGCGGTGAAGAAAATATCGTAAGGGAGCCCGCACGTCTAAGAAATTATATTTTGAAAGACAAGTGACCTTACATAAGAAGGTCTGTTTTTCCTTTTAGGTTGTGGAGGTCTGACGCCAGTCGCTCCATGTAAAAATCAGTATCTTCACCAAATGCATACGCTTGGGTAGCAGACCCGCCAATCTTAATGGATTAGAAAACGGGATGGCGTTAAGAAGGAGAAGAATTAATAGAATTGATCAGGATACAATAAGATTATATTTTAAATCTGTAAGACGAGTCTATGTGGTCGCAGATACCCAGTGGCAAATAGACCTTTTATCTATTTTTTTGCCTTTCTTTTATTATATTGATTGTGGTCTCATTTTCATTAATTACCGAACACACCCATTCCATAGTACATAGATGTGTTTACAATAATAATATTATACATACTATTTTTCGAGAGAATCTGTTTTGTATTTTTTTTTAATAATAATATATTAAGAGAAATAAATAAAATAGGTAATTACAATAAATATTACAATAATAGCCCAATAATTTCCCACACTTTCGCAATAGTCTTAATACCTGGCGAGCACAGCTCATGCATGGGTATATCATTCTATTGATATTCGTTGGAGCGGGTCACGTCGATATACTACGACACATCAATCTCTACGCGTTGAACCCGCGCGAATATATCTCGCGCACGTCTATCAAACGACCGGTGTTTCAGAGAAATAATTAAATAATAGTAACGTGTTCTCATTTCTGAATTATTATTTTTAAATACATACTCGTTAGTAAACTACGAGTATTTAGCTGGTACATATCCTTTCAGTGCTAGGAAATTTTACTGAGGCGTGTTTTTTAATAGGCGATTTCTTCTTCAGGTGTGTAGATTTGGAAGAGTGCCGAAATGGCCACTTTGCTCACTAGACAACAAGTTGGTTGTCTAAACTTCATGTAGACCCTGACATTTGCTAAATGTTATCTATGTTCTTGAGCTTTCTGATTAATATTACAATGAGTTTTGTTACAAACGCTGTGACACGATAATATTAGATTATTTTTGTACGACGTCGAGAGGCATAAAAGTATACAACCCAAATTACATCAGTTGGGTTGTATAATTGTATGCTTCTCGTGCAGTTACCGTTGCCTATGAACGCATTAAGTATCGCTCGCGTGATGCCACCTCTGCTGCTAACAGAGCAAACCTTCAGGCGTAGGTACTTCCCCAGACGGGCTGCTTTATGTGCCCCACCTCTCTTAAAACCCCCAGACCAAGACAAACAGACATGCTCATGCACACAAATGTTTGTCTTGTGTTTGAATCGAAGCCCCGAGCTTTGGCGTCAAAGTAGCGTTACTAACACTTTAATAATCGATAGTACCCATCATAAGTTTGTGAGTAATAGTAGCGATATATGGATTTCACATAATTTCGTATAAATTGTAGAAATTCAAGGTAGAAATAAAGCAAGTCCTCTATAAAGACTATACAAATAGGTACCGATGCAATTGTCATATTCAATCAATTTGTTTTCGTGTAGGTAAGTAGTAAGTAGGTTAATGCCACTGAGGTTTAAGTAGGTGATAAATTCTTCTCAAAGGTTTATTAAAAATAAAACATCATGACGAAAAATAAACATATTTGATAAGTTGCAATATTTTGGTAGTTGAGCAACTTTTTACATATGTTTATAAAGATAAAATACCTAATTTATATTAGTTACTTTATTTTTTCTATTATAAGTACCTATTAAATTATTCAATGGATATGATTTGATTGATTGTTGACGTGATTCATAATCAAAACAACTCCCTGCATGTTGTGTTCGCGAGATTATTGAGTTATAGTGGAGATGCTGTGTTAGTAGCGGGGTTAGCAGCGCGCGAGCTATGCTTCTTGTACAGCGTTTATAGGTTGCGGTGACCAATTTATATCGGGTGGATCGTAAGCTTGTTTACGACCCTACGTTGTACAAATAAAATGCTATCTGTATGCATCCTGGGGAATATCTTCCACATATAGCATAACTTTTTCATAGCACATATTATTATTTTCAACAGTAAGCTATTTGTGTAAGCAAGTAGTTAACAAAACGCAGGAAAAAAACTTAGCTATAGTTATTAAGCAACGCGAATTGGGATGACATGAAACCAGCTAGCGTGCATGAGAATATCTATGAATGTCAAAGAAGCGAGAGAGCGCTGGGCGCTTGCTTCTCTCTGTCTACCACGCAAGAGACTTGGCTTGAAGAAATAGATAGATAGAATTAATCTATGAACGTCAATCTTTTGACTAGTATAGTTGAACAGGGTTTAGGCCGAGAACCAATGACTCAACATAAGATTATAAAAAATGGTTCTACGGGGCATATCATATTTCAAATAGTGGATACGAATCGACTGTAGCAAAACTGATTAGTTCTTCGAGAATAATTACTGTTTTATATTTATGCGCCTACTATATCTCATTATATTACAAAACGTTGAAAATGTGATCGTTAAATATAACAACCGTATTTACATAAAAATTATAAACGAATACCCTGTGACTGCTCTTTATGCATAAGCGGACAGATAACAATGATAACTATGTTATTTCAAGGTTTGTAGGTTAATGATTAACAATTTGTGTCATGTAGGCACACAGCAAACATCACAGGGTATACGCGATATTTACGACAGTAGAGGTTTATTTGCTCACTGGAGATGAAGAATATACATATTTCTGTGAAACGAAGAGACTCCATTCGCACAAGAAGTAACAGAGCTCGTGTCCCAACAGACCATAGCGACCGTTAACAACGCCAGACGATATTCGACGTGTGCCACTTTACACAGATATATTATAATATGATAGTCATATTATTAACAAAACTATTTCAGTATGGGTTCATTGAATTTGTTGTAAATAAATATTATATACAAATAAATAGCGTTCTCTCTGCCATTGGTTTCATTGGTTCACATGCAAATCATTTATTAAACTCGACTGAAACCAAATGAATAAAATGTATTCTTCCAAATGTAACATCTGCCAATGCCGAAGTTCTTATTGAAATAACATACTGGAAATTGTTAATGATACTGTATTTATTTGAATTATAATAATCTCCAAATTGCAGTCGGGCATTCCACTCCATAAGCAAATTAGCCAGTAAGCTCAATCAGATAATTGACCAATGTGGCTACTGCGCGCTTATTCTGTTTCAGCTATTTATACAACATTATGTCGTATGGTATACGGTTGTGGGAAAAGAGCAGCTGATATTGAATTGATTTTTATATTACGAAAGAGATCTATTTTTAAAACGGGCTTAGTGAATCACTCAGAGAATTGTTCAAAGAAATAAATATCCCAACGGTTACCTCTCAGTATATTTATGAAAATTTACTGTAAGTATTTTTGTAAAAAATAGAGGTGTTATCAAAATTTTATGAAACCTTAGAAGCTTAGAAAGACAATGTCGTTGCATCGGCTTGCTACAACCGGTAAATCCTTTGTCGAAAATTGTATTCGATTCTATTATAAATTGTCTGAAACAGTTCTGACAATATGTTCATCGTGTGTATAAATATATTTAATTTTACCACTTGGCATTATTATACGAGTATAACTAAATATACTGACATAAATTGTAAAAGAAAATGATGATTTAAAAAAATACCTATGTTGGTCAAGCTAAGTTTCTTTCGGTATTTCTTCCTCGCCAATGGTCATTAAACAAGAAAAGTTAAAACTATGAAGTAGTAGTGAGTAGAGCTATGGAGTATTAAAGAGTTGAAGTATGTATGGACCGCGTCTCTTGACGCTCGGTCGTCTCTGCCTACCCCGCAAGGGACCTTAGGTGAAGATACATACATACAATGAAAATGATTTGAGGTAATTTAGACATGACAGTGGTGACAAGATTTTAGCCATCATATCTAGCTTTTAGGGATTCGTAACAAACAAGGAACCCAAGTTTGGTCTTGTTTGTCTGTCCGGCCCTCTGTATGTCACAATAATTTTACCCGCAGACTGTGTTAGAATGCTAAAATGAAGCAAAAGAAATTAAACAAATAATAAGGGTTACTTCCCCTACACCACCACTACAAGTGTTAGGTTATTTCTTTATTACTGCACACTATCATGGATCTTACACAATTTTTAAATGTAATGAAGCTTAATCGAATGTCAATATTGTTAATGTTTTTAGTATAAATGTTGTAAGAATTAAGTGTGGCCAACTGAATCTTCTTCTTCTCTAATAAATAAATAAAAATATTTTATTTCAGACTAATTTTGTCCATTTGGTTAGTTAATACTTGACAAAGTGTTGTATTTATATTAAACATAACTAATATAAAAGGAACTTACTAGTAATGATATAACAACTTAAAGCTTAGTTAGTACCCTACCTAATATTAATACTACGTAATACTTACCATTTTGTTATATAATGGCAGATAATTGTACTTTTGTTTATTTTTTTTATTTCAGGCGCGACATAACGTCAGCCCTTAAAAGGACTAATTCATTGAAATCGTGCATTAGTTCTTCGGAGCGGGGGCACTATCCGGGAGCCAATGAGAGGGAAATGTACGGGTTATGTCAGACTCAAACTGTCTAAATACTGGAATTAATGAGGAAGTGGTTATGAGGATGAGGATTTGTCAAGCATAAAATTGGAGGATGCGTAAGAGGATGAGAATATATTTGTGAGGAAGCGGATGCAGATGAGGAATAATAAGCGAATGAGAGAGGGAGTATGAAAGGGATATCATTTTAGTTCTAAATTCAAATAAAATAACAAATGCAGCATTCATTTATTTATCTCTAACTTAAACTCATATAATAATCAAAATTGACATTCGGGAACATGCTCCGTTGGATCATGTAGAAAGAATGCAGGTTGAAAGAATGACGAAGCAGATATACAATGCAAAAGTGGAAGGATGTACGAACCGAGGAATGCCAAGACTTACTTACCATGACCAAATTGGTCGTGTTCTATCAGAAGGTGATGTCAGGAGCCCTAGAAACCGGCGAGCGTGCATGAAAAGAGTCATGAATGTTAAAGAAGCGAGTGAGGTATGCAAGGATCGAGTCACGTGGCGCTTGGTTTTCTCTGCCTACTGATTTGGCGTGAAGTTATATATAGATAGACATTCGGGAGATTTACTTTTGAAATTTATTTTTGATGCCGGTTTTTATCTGCTCATAAACCAATCCAGTTTTATTACAATGGCGCTCGCTAGAGATGTTTGACGAAGGGGGAGATAGTAATTGTCTATAGTAAGTAATAATACCTATACGTTGCGTATGCGCGGTAATAAAAATTAAGCCAACTATGTCTTGGTCGGGCTAAGTAAGGAATACATACCCAGGTGGCGGGTGGACGGGATGCTATAATTATGCGCGCGTAAGTGAATATACTCGTACGCAATGATTTTCCTCTTAATATATGGGGAAGCGATAGAGGAAGAGGAATTTATGAACTTTCGTTTATAGGGAAGCGGTAACGGTTGAGGAACTCCACAAAATGCGGAACTTCCGCATTATGAGGAAGCGAAAGCGGAATCCTCATCAACCCTACTAAATGCCACTTAGGGGCTGCCTTTAGCCGGGATGGCTTTCAAGGGTTCATCGGAGGTGGTCGCTCCAGGGGAAGCGAGGCGAAAATATTTGTGAATGTACCTTTTAATTGGCGCTGGTTTACGTGCGCTTGTTAGGCAATATTTCTTATCAAAGTTTCATTATTATTATCATTTAAAAATACCTTAAAATGTAAAAAATACCATAGAATGTAAATGTGGAATATCCAAGTAGGAACGCATTGTTATAGTTCCCAATAAACATGAACTGTTGATATATACTATGTATGAAAAATTAACAACTAATAACAAGAATTAACAATAAATATGCTTACCGACGCAGGTGAAGAGTTCTATACCACCGCGGTACAAGCAGCCATTTTGTCGGGTTACACCTCTAGTAACGTTGAGGCAGAAACAATCTTCTTCAGGGAACATAAAATCAGTGGCATGGAACCTTACAGCCGGGATTCCTTCGTAATTTGTATCTTGATCATACCGTAATTCAACTGATCTGTAATATGAATATCATTGAAATAAAAATAAGCAGCGTAACATTACCAAATCTCGTCCGTGGGTACTTTCGTTCAGGGTTCTTGTACTTTGTGGCACACCCACTAAACTAGTAACTTTAAATATATTCGCAATAATACAGCGGGTAGGTATTGGTTTTTAATGTAACTCTATGGGAAATATATTTTTTTAGATAAATGTAACTTTAAATTGTACTAGATATATTAATATTGACCAGATGATACTATTATCATATAAATGTCAAAAGAAACCCGCTATAAACTGCACAAGACCGGTTGTCATGGAGTTGGGGTAGCTCAATGTCGAGCAGAGATATGATGGTAAGTGAATTTTATTGTATAGAAACGAAAGTAGGGATGACGCTCAAAATTTAATATCGACTTCATACGACACTGTTAGATGTCTTTGAATTATCAGGGATTCACATAAAATATTAAATTCTGGAATTGTGACGAATTTTATAACTGGTGTACGGTCAATATGTTCAGAGCCAGAGCTTCATAGTTGGTAATGCTATATTAAATTTCTTGACTGTCGACGTCTCCGAGTAATGAGGAAGTTTGTTCGTAATATCTCAATTTCCCTAGCAGACGTTTGCGACGTTTTATCACGAAATGTGTTTACAATATATTTCTCTACGAGTATAAAGTTCTAAACTTTATAAATTGATTTTTATCAATAGCATTACTGGTGTTACCAATTGTTTACTGTACGTAAATGAATCGCGTAACGAAAGAAACTCTTTTAAAAAAGTCCTACTTCCCTAAACTAATTATTCGTACAGATGTTATTTATGCCGAGATGCGCGCTTGAGATCGGTATGGTTAAAACGAAAAGAACTGCAGTTGATTAAATCGTCACCATGTTTCGTCCAGTACGTGTATCAATCATATGTCACCCACACTTTTCTATTCTAAAAATATTCTAACACAATGATGTACGTTAACCTATAAGTATGAACGATACACGCCTAACAATAAGAGTTGACACAGATTTGAAATCACAATTACTTACTACCGTTATCAGGTCTTCGACCGTATTATAATTGGTTTGAGTGACCAAAATAATCGTACAGCATTGTATAGCTAGCACGATACCCACGTTGTTCCTTTGATAGGCTAACAGGCAGGAGAACAAAAGAGGATTTATTAAAATCAATTTGCAAGAGAGCCTAGCCTAGCGTTTGCACTTTATCAATATTATATTAAAGCGCTTGGTGCAGTTGTAATGACTTCCC
The DNA here is from genome assembly GCA_947507595.1 of Pyralis farinalis. Lineage (NCBI taxonomy): Eukaryota > Metazoa > Arthropoda > Insecta > Lepidoptera > Pyralidae > Pyralis > Pyralis farinalis. The sequence goes on from OX382265.1 coordinate 32,605,304, forward strand.
CTGTGAATAAAATGTTAAACCATAGGAAAGAAAAAGACTTTTTACAAACGCTTTTTAGTAAATTCACTTATATATTTATTATATAGGTAGTGTGAGTGGCTCAAATTAATAGTTCATTTTGTAGTGGTTGTAGATATCCGATAGAGCTCTAAATATGATAGATACTGGTATTTTTGATGTGATAAAATAAAAAACGTGATATAGTTTAACAGTATATAGTGTAACACTGTTTAGAACTGCAATAGTATTCAAATTATAGTAGGTATGTTAAAACAGAAAAATTAAAAATGTAAAAAAAGTTTTATTGTATAAAATTGTATACTTAATGCATATAACTACAAAATAAATTTGCCTACTCAGTCAAACTGATCCATTTTAATCTGGTGAGTTCTATTTATTGGTCTATAAAAAGCGTTATTATCACACAATTCAGTATTCAAATTTCTTTTTTTAAATGTAAGTAGGATTCGAGAGGTGCGCGCAATCAGTCCTCATTCACGACTTCACGCGTGAGGCAGCCATCGCTGTCATTCCACCATTCTGAAGGGAACACAGCAGCAAGATATGACCAAAGGACTACTTGAGTGATAGGATGCAAGTAACAATAATTAATAAAGTATGCCCTATAACTAAACACGAATTAATTTTCAATTATCAAACCCGCGTGTGACTACTTTCAGAGTACGTCAAGGTACTTTTTGCTGATGATAGTACTATACAAGATAAGAGTAAAAATAAGAATCCATTAGAGAAAGAGATAAATGTAACACTAGATAAAATGATTAAATGGTTGAAATCAAATAATTTACTAATTAATTTAATGAAAACAAAATATATCACATTTAAGTACCGAATAAACAATAACAATGATAATCTATTAAATTTAACGTACAAAAATTACACAATTGAAGGACTATTGCCACAAATTTTTTAGGATTTCATATTGACGGAAATATGTCATGGATAACTATTCAATTTTCTTACGCGTTGTATACGTAGAATGTAGCTCAATAAGATGTGTGATCGAGATGCTGTATCGACAGCTTTCTACGGATACGTGGAATCAACTTTAAGATATGGTATTATTTTTTCTAGAACTCTTCACAAAAAGATGACATATTTAAAAAAAGAAATGTATACGAACTATATGTAAAATCACACCGATAGACTCATGCAAACCTTATTTTATAAAGTTAAAAATATTTACGATGCTTTCTTTATATATTTACGAAACAGCTATATTCGTGAGAAATAACTTACATTTTTATAATCAATTTACCAAATACTAAACGCCTTGAAAATAAGTTACAGGTACCTCCAACAAAAACAGTTACGTTCATAAAAACATATTATGTATGGCTTTAAAACAAAATTGAAACAATTACTCTTGAACGAAGCAAACTATAGTATATAGGAATTTCTAGAAGATGATAACATGTAGAGGAGATATTGATTTATTCGTTTATTATATTCGTCTTTTAGTACATATATGTACCTAGTTAATGGTAAATTTAGCTTTTATTACTAATTAATTATTTGTATGCTTAACAGCAGGGCACAGTGAAATTAATGCATAAATTATAACAATCATTTTTTATTTTACCTATGTTCCATAAAAAGAAAAAATATTGTCTTCGGGCTGTTTAGCCCGTAGATGCCGTCGCCCGTTTGAACACATTTGTGAGTATGACTTGTTCGCCTCTATCGGCTCTCATTATATTACTAATGTTATTTATTACTTATTTTCTTCTTTATTTGCCATCTTTTCGGATAACGAAAGTAATTTTTCAGCCCAGTCCAAACCGGGTACGTTAGCGTAGGAACCATATTCATAACCTAAAATGTATGTACTCGTATCGTGCGAGACAGCAGGGAAAGGGAACACACGCTCTGGGCCGTGGGCCCAGTTGGGATTATAGCGACATTCGGATTATCGAGGCTTTACGGGACCTTCCTATCTCTAAAATAGGATTTTTTAATGTTCAATTTTGTTATATATACTCTTTGCTTTTATTAATATTCTTTTTATAATGTTTTCTATGGTAATGTCATGTATGTCATATTAGCAAAATGAAGAATAAACTATGAAATAATTCTATGTATATTTTAATTATATTACAAAGTATATAATAAATTTCCACGCTACACTAGGATTTTTTTTGATGACTCTGCATCACTTTCGCAGATCCAAGCGCCTTAAATGGATTACTCTCAAATAAATGAATTGGTTCCTAATATGAAAAGTAGGGTTGTAGTACAGATTAACAAATTTTGACAAAGAGTATAAAATTAACAATCTAAAATAGGGAAATTAACGATATAATATAAAACAAACATTATATTTTAGCGTCAACTCCTTTGTGAGGTAGGCAAAGAGAACCGAGTGTCACATGGTTGAGTCATGTTCACTCGATTCGGTGTTAGCTACCCACACATCTTTCTAATATCCCATGTAATAATAATCTAAACTTACAACTAAAATTATTTCAGACATTTCATTTTGAAAACTCCGTAGAGAATGTAATTTCTACGAGGAGAAATCATATAATTTATTTGTAATATTTATTTATCTATATCTTCACGCTAAGTCCCTTTTGGGGTAGGTAGGCACAGAGAATCGAGTTTTACATGACGCGGGCCTTACACACCTCATTTTAACTTTCTTTTCTTTCCATGCTTTTGACACCAACTTCTTTGATTTTTTTTGGTTCTTTTTATGACCGAGGGGAAAGGCAAAGGGATCTAGCCCATACAGCCAAGTCATCAGTTTAGAACCAGTTGAAAATCTTAATTCTATGTTCCAGCTTCAGGAACTGTGCTGAAAAAATACTTGGGAAGGGTACCTAGACCCAATCAACCCAATTTAAATACCACCCGTAAAACGATAGTGAATTTTACAAGGTCTTCTTGATGAACTTATTCACGTCTTTCTAAAAGTTCATAAACGTGTTATATTTGAGTTTTTTCATTACTGTATAATTTATGTTACAAAATACTATCGAAATTGTTACACAAAACTAATTTTATACTGAATTGTAAAAATTTTTTTACAAACCGTTTTTCTACGAATATTTAAAAGCAGCGGAAGAGGAGGTTGTATATTTCAATAAGAAGTGGCAAATACACAATAGTTTTAATTACAATATTCTCACCTGCATATATCTGAGTTGACAGCATATAAAGGTTTACTCGTGTCAATAAAGGGATTGAATATTCCGGAGTCCGTTCCATTGATCATGTTGCACACGCTGAGTTCACCTTCCGTAGTATTCAGCCAATAGGTCAAGTGAGGAAGTCCTTGGAACGTTCTAATTCTTCCCACATCCATATAATCTGCTATACCACGATAAACCTCGTATGGGCTGCTAAGTGTATCGTTTCTCTAAAAAAAACAATTCCCTTTTGAGTGTAACTCTCGATTAATCTTGCTTAAACTATCAACTATGACATCATGTGATATATGGTCGGTCGCATATCATCATACAAGCGTTAATCCTGGTCGGGTTTTACGCGCAGTCATTGACTACCTTATAGTGAGACCTTTGGTATACATGTCACCTCTCACGACGTCAAGTCAGAAGTCTTACATCTTGTACCAGGACCTGGCCAAAGTGGCATTGTGGAGATGGATCTCCCCGTAACTGGCCAGTTTTTGTTAGATGTGGTCGTACCAGCGTAGGCGACGTTCTTGTAGTTTATTACTATGCCACAGATATTAAAGCTACTGCGAATGCGGGAGTTCCTTAAGAGATCGTTCCACATCACTCTGCGCATTCAGCGCGACATATTCATCTCCGTGACACGCAGATCCTGCTTGTGCCGCTTAAGTACCTACCAGCCACGCTTCGCTGTCATATAAAAGGACAGGTCGAATGATGCAATTGTAAACCTGTCCTTTCTACTTAATCGATAAGTTAGGATGACACATGACACCAGCCGTCCCAGCCACTTGTTCCAAGACGTTGATATACATGTCTTGCCGTAGTAACCTATATCACCGAACGCTATGCACTAGCATGTTAAATTAGTTGAGCGAAGTTCTAAAATGATATAGTAGGAATTTACTTACGTATCCTAATAAGCTGAATTTGATTGAGTTGTCAGGCTGCACTTCCATGCTCTGGATTTCGGTGCTCATACTCCTGATGATATTGCACGCTACACCGCTCACGATAGCAGGGTTCTCGCAAAGTGTTATTCCATCGAATAATAAATCACCCACCCTGAAATTGGCTATAGGACCATTGTTTTGTCCAAATATACCATTCAAGCCAAGACTAATTATCGACAAGACAGCGCTACCCATTTCTTCAACAGCACTCAAAATGGCCTGAAACAGACAATAATCTTTTCAGCAAACCAATAAGTATAGATTTTATTGCCCTACAGTGTATGTAACACTGTAGCACTTCGATCTTAGATTTGAAAAAGATTCTTTGTAAAAATGTTAGGGGAAGACATGGTGAATGTTCATGCATACTCAGACTAATAGAGTACACACGGAGTAAATACCATCTTCGCATTAAGCTGCGAAGGTTATAAAGGTTTCGTCGGAAGCGATCGAGTCAAGGGATGCGAACTAGATGAGAATGACGAATCGATAAGGGGATCCATTAATAACTCGTCCCTAATCGGCTTCATTTATATATTCTATACACTCCAATATCTACACGGTTTATTGCGAAGAATTTGTAGTGTTCCATGTCCGGATACACATTTCAAAAGATTTATTCGTGTGCCAGTTAGAGTAGGATTAAAAGACAGGGAGGCTATGTCACCTACAGTCTCATGGTGCGCTAAATTAAACGCGTTAGCAAAAGTTATCAATAATATTCGATGCAAAATAAAACTAGTTTGTTCATTACAACGAAATACACTGATAGACATATATACACCGTATAGACAATAGCGCGCATGTTTAGCTACTTTAGTGCAGGCGAAGTATGTTATTGTAGCATATCGTTATCATACTCGTATATATTACTATCGTAACATTACGGTGGCACAACTTCCTACCGTAACTTTGGCCTGAAGGTATAACAAGCCCCCGTGAATTCCGAAATCCAGGTCGAACTACCTTATAACTTTGACATTTCTGCGACAGTATTCAATATTGTACGGTAAAGTATCCGAGGCATTCAAAACTATCGCAAAATACACAACAGCAAGAATTCAAGTTATGTTGATGATGATGTACTCGTAACGTCAGTTTTTAGGGTTCTATTATACCTAAATAGGAATAAAGGAACCATTAAAGGATTGCTATATTATCTGTCACATGCGTACATGGAGAAATTACAACTCAAAATCTCAACCTACGAACTACAGAGCATTGACTCCCGACCTAGGAACATTAAATTTTTGAATACGCAAGCTTCTTAGCACATAAACTGGTAAAAAAAATATTAATTTCGTAGTTATCTAATGACAGAAATTCTTTCGTCTACACACTGGCTGACATATCAATGCACAGCCGCAATTGCTATAGCTAAGAAGTCTGAAAATTTGTACAGAGTTTTCTCGTTCAAAGGATTCAACGCGAAATCCTGCCAGTGTCGATGACTCTTGCCGCGGAGACCACACTGTATGATTCATTTTAGGTATCTTTATTTACTTCGTTAATTTTATATGCAATTTAGTTTTAGCTTTTAATTCTCAATGTATAGATGTGAGTATTATTTTATAACAGAATTATACATTTTTGAAAGTAGGTATCTATAGTTATATATATATATATATATATAGTATTTGATCAATTTTAATTATTTAAATGTAATAGATTTAATTTGTCGTACTTATAATACAAAGTATGCATTTTCCTGACTCAGGTGACAGAAACAGGTGAATAACGCTGAAAAGGAGATGGTGGAAGCCGATCCGAGTCAAACTACCCAGGAATTAGTGGCATGATTTAACATTACCTTACCTACAATATTGACTCATTTGCATCAAATCAATAAGATAAAAAAATAAGAAAAATGCGTGCCTCATGATTTGACTGATCTGCAGAAAGAAATGCGTGTTGGAACTTGTGTTGCCTTGTTGAATCTGTACAGAAAAGAAGGAATATTGGATCGAATTGTGACATGTGACGAAAAAAGGATTCTGTATGATAACTGTAAGCGAAAAATGCAACGTCTGACCCTAGATCAAACGGCGCAACAGGTACATACAATGGTAAAGTAGAAAGGCGTAGGTGCTAAGGAAGGCCTCGACACACCTACCATGATCAAATAGGTCGCGTGTTATCAGAGAGTCAGGAGCCCTATAGGAACCGGTGGCAGTACACGTTGAGTAATGAATTCTAAAGATGCAAGTAAGCTATGCAAGGACTGATTTATGCGGCATTCGGACTTCTCTGCCTACCATGCAAAGAACTTCGTGTGAATACAATAGTAGTTTAGATTTTTCAGTGACAGTTATATTTTTCTTGCATAATATTTTACTGCGAATAATTTCTATGAAAAGTGAACAAAGGCTTTGGTAAAATAAATAAAAGATAACAAAAAATAACTAACTCCCTCAGTCATACCACTACATGCCGCTCATACCGCAGCTATGCCAATTTCGAGGGGACAAACCCCGACACATGAAAATATTTGTTACACAATCCCGTTGATTGAAAAGATACCGGTATTTATGAATATTTGTTTCTTATTTACTAATAAAGCAGCTTTGTTATGTAAAACAAAGTGCAATGAAACATCAGATCGTAGATTTTAGTTTTTTAATTTATGACTCGAGGCTCTGTGTGTCATAATAACAATAATGATACAGAAAGACGTTTGCCGCAATTAATAAATCTCGTAAAACAAGCAATATGAGAAAAAATAATGATTTCATTGAAATCGAATGCAATAGGTTCCTTCATTTCATGGGACATTTCAAATTATGTACGAATTAGCAGTAGTAACGTACGTAATATAACGATGCTTATTTATTTACGTCAAATGATAAAGATACAGAACTTCGGAAAGTACCGCCTATGAACAAGAACAATAAAATCCGGCCGAAATTTGCTTTATCTTGTTAGACTCATACATAAGAGGATCTCGAACAGGATTGTTACTGATCATGAAAAATTGATACTTTGTGAATGTTAATCGAAACGTACATCGCACTGATTAGAAACGGGGGTGAGAGGGACGGATAGTTCATTTTCAAACCATGCCCCGAATGCGATTGAGTCGCAGAAGCTGCTTGAGAGTGTATCTATGCCCCACATTGTTCATTACAGCTTCTAGAAACCTGAGGTAACAATTACTGTGGAGGTGTAATTGTGAAGAATTGCTAATGATGATCACCGTCAAACAAACTGTGCCATGTCAATCTCATGTTTTCAAGACATCGCTCGTCCACACACAGCACAGCATACAGTCTTCAACTGGACGATGTACGACTAAAAACTTTGTCATTCATCATAGTCACCACTGGTCACCAGACGCAATTAGAATAGACTACAGGGAGAAAATTACCTATGATGTAAAAATTGATGGAATTGATGTAAAAATGTCTTTAAATAATCAATGGAATCACGTTCCCTCGATTTATGAGGTAGTGGCCTCAATGAGCTTCCTTTAAAATGATTAAAGTACATTATTAATAATTTAATTTGGTAGTGTCGTCGAAAGTGGACCATATTTGTTATGGAAAAATTGAGTAAACATGCGAATTTGTATATTTCGCACATAAAAAATTCGTATGTTCACACGCAATTTATTTTTTATTATTTTAACACTAATAACAGTCATCAATAGCTACTAAAAAAAAATTGCTGTCAAACAGGCAAGGCAAAAACTGAACTGTTTTGGTTTTGTCCACTTATATAGGTACTTATAAGTACCTATATAAGTGGATATTATAAGTACCTATTCCTTGGAGCGCCTGTGCACAGCAGTGATAGCCCAGTACATAAAGTACCGCTTAAAGTCGTGTTTCATTGATATATTTGTAATTATTACTAGCTCGGCGGTGAAGGAAAACATCGTGAGGAAACCCGCCCATCCAAGAAGTTATATTTCGAAAGACGTATCCTGGGAAAAGTCTGGTTTTCCCTCTGGATTGGGGAGGTATGGCGGCAATCGCTCCATATGTACAAATCAGTATCTTCGCTAAATCCTTAGGTTTAGCTGACCCTGTCAATCCTAATGGATTAAGAAACGGAATAACACTAAGAAGAAGCAGATGATGATTATTCTATGGGGTGCCTACATGCTAGTCTGAAGCAATACTATATAAGAAGCAACTACAATAAAGATAACTGTACCTTAATGTGTTGTCGTAATTACGAGTATATATAATAAAATAGCACAGTACATATTCAATAAACCGTTCACACAAAGCTCTGTTATTAATGGAAATGAAAGTAAAGTAATGTACTTATGTGCGGTTTTGTATTAAAAGGATGCCCGCTTTCACGTTGACTGAAAACTGTAACGACATGAAAACGATAATGTCGGCAGCTTCTCCGGTAGCGACACGACTACGATATCACTATCGATGTCGCTTTACCAGATTAATGACACCGCCCGGCAACATTTGTCGCAAAGTCTCAACTTCCGGCGTCACATCACAGCAGACGCAAACAAGCGTGTGATTGAAAATAAAGTTAGTGCGGGTCCGGACTCGAGCAACGAGGATTCCAGTAATCGACGTATATACAACGGAAGGCATACAAGCATACAGCCCACCTAAACTCAGTAAAGTAGTTACCGTAGCTATGAACGCTTGCAATTACATATATGATATATTATTAGAAGAATACCCTGCGCGTCCCCTCCCCTCCCTTATCACATGCTGCTAACACAGCTACTCCTTAAGTAAGTTTTATCGGTTATTTGTTGGCCCGATCTAAATCGGCTAAACAAAACGATCTTCATGTTACCTAATCATCTACCCGTTTAGGTAATCTTACATTACATGTTTAATTGTTTATCATTCATAATAAAAAATATAATTTGGTATTAAAAAATTATATAATAGATATATTTTTTAATTTATTTATAATATTTTATACCCGACGACGACGACAAACCGACATGCTGGGTTTTCTATGACGTCAAATAACCTGTAACCATGCGGAATGACAGGACGCTTTTAATGATACCTCATTTGTAAATCTGAGATGAACAGTTTAGGAGGTACACCGTGACAGAATAATATACAAACATAGCCTTCTAAAATTACTTTTAGCTTCGTCATAGTTGAGTAAGAATGATATTAAATTTTAGAGCAAAATCTCTTCTATTAAGAAGATAATATTAAAAGGCAATTTTCTCAGAACAATGTTATGAATTTTGTCGTCAACATATACGACTTTTCCGTAGGCGCTCGTAGATTGCACACTCGCGTTGCGAGTTATGCAGAGTAAAATTAAATTTATCATGGTCTTCTTAAATTTCATATCTACGTAAACCCGATAATTTTACACAAACGGATATCTAGCGTCAGATCTTCATGAACCGGTTTTACTATGATAAACTTACATTACTTACAAAGACAAAAGCAACCGTCAATACACCTTCCGCCACGATCGTTCGCCTGATGATCTTATGGTGTGTTTTGGCAATTAAGAATCTAGATAAGGCATTGGCAGTCAGGTATGTATAGATAGGGCAAAGGCGTTCGATCGGGTCTGGCATCGAGGACTTCTATCGAACGGGCTGTCTGAGTGTTTGTGCATATGGGTTGCCAGCGTTTCGTCCAGCAAATGCGTAAAAGCCGTGGTAGATGGTAGCTACTTCAATAGCATGGATATTAATACAGGCGTCCCACAGGGCTCTGTACTGTCCACTACGCTGTTTCTTCTGAATATCAATATGTTGTCAATTGATGACATTAACTATTAGGCGGATGACAGCACGGGAGAGACCTATTTTTATTATATTATGCCTTGTGCTAAACACATGTCTGAAATTGAGGGTACTTTGACTGAAGTATTTGAATAAAGACATAAGTCTCCGCGTTCACCGTTTTCTGTGGTTCATCAATTTAAGAACACACCTCTTACGAAGTCACCTGGAGGAGAAAGTCAAGCTGGCGTCCAAAATACTTGGTGTATTAAACAGTGCTAAGCAGCACTCCAGCGCGGGTAAAATACTTATACTATACAAACATCAAATCAGACTGCACATGGAGTACTGTAGTTACATTAAGCACCTGAATACCTGCTAGGATCTTGTTCCTCGGTTCAGAGACGAGCTGTGGAATGAACTCCCAGCCGAGGCTTTCCCAAGAGACTACAGCAAGGGTTTCTTCAATAAAGGCGTGAAAAGTTACTGCCGGTTCGACAACGCATGACTTCCCTGGTTTTACAAAGGTACATAGGCTACAGTAACTGTTTACCACCACGCATGCTTGTTGTATACCACTACGATAAAAAAAAAAATATTTTACAACATCGGGAGACATACAAGCATACGGCATGTGATATGAATGCTTGCATACCTTGAAATATCGCTTGCGCTTTGCTACCCCTAATACACACACAGCAAATACTCAGGAACTCACTGGCAACCTCACTCACTCGCAGTACAACGACTCTGAAGGTAGTTGTCACTGAAGTGCGGTTTTCTATGAGGTTGTACTTTTCCAGTCGTTGCCGATACCGATAAAATATATTTCTTTTATACTACCTCGCTAGACATACAATACAAGCATAACGTCCACATGATGTAAAGCGGTTACCGTAGCCTATGAACGGTTGTAATACATTAAGTATTACTCGCGCGATGCCTCCTCTGCTGGTAACATAGCAACTCCTTAGGAGCTTACTGGTGACCTCACTCCCACGCAGGGACACAACAAACCTCTACGGAGTTGTTATTTGGCTGCGGGTTTCTTTGTGGTGGAGGTACTTCCCCCAGACGGGCTGCTTTGATGCGCCCTACATCTCTTAATATGAAGGCTTTACTGACCGTTGAAAATGTTTAAATTAGTTTGACCATGTCGTATCGTTATCGGACCTTGCGATAACGAGCGATTTGTGAAGTATGTATGTAAATCCATTCTGCTTTTAACAACATTTTACGATTTTAATAATATATAAAATATATGCATATTATACTGAACGTACAGTTAAGTATATTGAGAGATATCTTTATAGCATACGGATATTTCCTGTGCAGGTGAGTACGTAATTATGTATAATATAATTGACTTCAAGTCAATTATTTAAAGTTTAGATAATTGAGGAAACTATTTATAACTTCACGCCAAATCCCTTGCGGGGTAGGCAGAGAGAACCGAGCGCTACGTGACTCGATCCTTACATATCTCACTCGCTTCTTTAACACTCATTGCTCTTCTCATGCACGCTCGCCGGTTTCTAGGACTCCTGACATCACCATCTGATAGAACACGACCAATTTGGTCATGGTAGGTAAGTCTTGGCCTTCCCCGGCGCCTACATCCTTCCAATTTTGCATTGTATATCTGCGTCGTCATTCTTTCATCCTGCATTCTTTCTACATGTCCGAACCAACGGAGCATGCCTCTTCTTATTTTAACACCGACGCTCTCTTTCAGACCTGTTTCTAACATCATCATTGCGAATACGGTCTACAAGCCTTACGCCACAAATTTTGCGCAGCGCTCGCATTTCGACCGCGTTTATTCTACTTTCATGCTCTTTCTGCTATACCCAGCTCTCGCTTCCATAAGTTAGCGTTGGGACCATTACTGCATTGTATATAGCGAGTTGTGCCTTCTGGCTCAGGTTTTTACTGCCAAGAAGTTTTCCCAACGCTCCATTCACACTATTCCCAGCACTCACTCGTCTTTCCACATCTGCAGTATACCTTCCATCCCTGCTGAAAGCGCATCCAAGATATACAAACTCATCTACTTGTTCCAACACTTCATCATCAACCGTAATCCTTACAATAGTTCTGGATTCTTCTCTTTCAAATACCATCATCTTTGTTTTCTTCGCATTCAGTAGTAAGCCTTTCTCCATATATTCGTGTTTCATCGTTGTGACCAGTGTTTGCAGTTCAGATGGTGTATCTGCTAATAGCACGGCATCGTCTGCATACAGCAGTTGACCACTAGATCACCCATGCGCAATCCCACATTCGTTGACCTTATTCTCTGCAGACAACTATCGAGATACAGGATAAATAGCCTAGCAGATAGCATGCAACCCTGTTTGACACCAATTTTGACATCAAACCAAGGTGACATGCCACCATCTATCCGCACACATGCTGAGCAATCCTTGTAAGTGGACTGCACAGCACGGAGCAGTGAACCGTCAATCCAATATCTCGGCAATATGTCCCACAATTCTTTTCGCATAACCCAATCAAATGCTTTCTTAAGATCCACAAAACCGCAGAAAACCTTCTGGTCTGTGGCCAGATGCTTCTCCACGATATTGCGGAGCGAGAAAACTTGATCCGTACATCCCCTTCCATTTCGGAAACCTCCTTGTGCGTCCCACAGCATTTCATCGGATTTCACTCTCATTCTCCTTTCAATCACCTTTCCATATACTTCCTAAAAAGGCCCACAAACCGGCTTACCACCAGGTAGTGGTCCGTCTCAAGAGTGGGGCCTCTAAAGGCTCTTTGATCCCACTTTTTTGGTCATTCCGTCTCCATGTATACGTGTAAATATCCTTATGATGAAATAAAATATTCAACTCGAGGAGGTTTCGTTCCATACATAAATCTAGTATTGACTTACCTGCTTCGTTCACTCTCTTATCTCCATACGGACGAAGAAAAGCTTCATAGCTGTATTGCTTGGTCCCAACCCATCTATTCAAATCTCCACACATAATCACTATTTCATTACCTTCAGCTAAGTCCAGAACATCCCTCACAAACTCCCGAAACTTCTCCAATTCTTGAGCACACGCTGAGCTTACGGGAGCGTATGCTGCAACCAGAAATACTCGCGTGATGCCCAGTTTAATACGAACCCAGAGAAGTCTAGGCCCTACCAAATAGTAATCTCTTGCACCAGTGGCTAAGCGAGAGGAGAGTATGAGACCTACACCAGCACTGGCATGATCGTCCCGGTCTACCCCAGACCATAGAGCAATCATCCCACCGGGTCGATGCCTATGCGGCACTTGGCTCCTCTCATCTTGCTGGAATTGGCGCTGTGTGGTGAGTGGCGGCGCCCACCGCCGCATGCAACTATATTCGCACCGACGGGGGCGGATCGGTGCGCGTCGCCTCCGGGGAACGCCCTAATACGCACGTCGGTGCGCTCTTGTTACAGAATTGCAATCGATTGATTGGCAGGGGTCGCGAACGAGCACACTTCTGGCACATGCCCCCCTAGGTGTTTCCGCCCGGGAATTTGAGGAAACATAATTGAGGAAACGTAAAAAGATTAATTAATACTTATATTTTGCGATAGCTCTACAATTCCAGACTACATTCATTACCATCACCAAGAAGCAACATTGAATATCTTGATGTCGAGATATCCATCGTCGTTTGGTTCCAAGTCATCAGGGGAATCAGTACTTCAGCTCGATACAAAAACTTTCGATATACAAGTCTCCAAATTCATCTAAACATGGAGTAATTGTTTTTTAGGTAGGGGCACTTGGATGCCAGCTTGGATCTTATGACTCAGCTCAGAGACTACCTATGAGAATTGTCGGCAATTCCATGCTTATCACGGTACTAGAGATCTTAAAATTCAAAGGAGAATCTGTTCTTCGTATTGTATACTTCACCGTATGTTCTTGTTTATATTATTAATGAATCGAACAAGATTAATTACTAGCGCGATGCGGACCCTTAAAAATCTTTTGACGCCTTTTTGTAGTTCTTTCTAATATAGTCTATTGAGTAAACCTCGGTAGGAAGTTCATTCGACAATCAAATCGTTCTCGGAACTTAATCATCTAAAACCGTAATACACGTGACCATTGCCGTCCCAATGTGTGGGAGCAAATTAACTGTCGATGTCATCGCTCGCCATCAGCAAAAACCACCAAGTACCGCTAAGTAAACTCAATAACATAATTTTTGAAAACACTGGCCTCCGTTCATCCACATTTAAGCAGCGGGTAGGGTATGCTCTAAACCCCTTCGGTTGAAGAGAATGAAAGATGTTCAATGTTATACAAGAATTTCAAACTCCAAAGTACATACATTCATAAAGTCAATTTTGGGTTCGTAGTCTATAAATTATTTTTTCAGGTATATCTTGTTCTTTACAAGTTAGATACATATGACATACGGACGGACAGACAGGCGAGTGCTGTCATAAGAGTCTCATTTCACCCTTTGGGGACGGGAAATAAGTGATGAACAAAGGCGTGTGTTGGAATATATACCAGGCCACTCAGAAAGTATTGCGAAAAATAAATTTTATGTATGAGATACTGGCCAGTTATAATCTATTTTAAAAATATGATTATTTATAAGTAAAAATAGTTCCTATTTCAAAATTTCCCTCCACATTTTTTGCTAGCTAATTTAAATTATCGTATCTCATTGGAAAATGGATCTGTGCCGGGAATATTTTTGCGCTATGATTTTTTACGATTTCAAGTGTCGCCTGAAACCGGACGAATCGTACGATAGATTTAAAATTGCATTCATGGATGAAGGCCCTTCTAAGGCAACCGTTTATCGTCGGTATAAGGAATTCAAGCGTGGTCGACTAACTTTGGGGGGATGAAAAAAGAAGTGGTCGCCCTTTGACGGCTGTTACGGAAGAAAACGTGCTAACAGTGAAAAATTTAATCTATAACAATCACACACGCGAGTTACGTATCAGGACATTCAGCACATACTGCCGATAGGATCGGAAAGACTTCACGTGATTCTACACTTGCATCTTCGCGCGAGGAAAATAGTTTCACGCTGGGTGCCGCACAACCTCACCGTTGTTCAGAAGCAGGCCCGGGTAGAACGGTGACATGATATGTTAAACACATTTGAAGTAGGCTCGCCTCCGGCGTGTTTACGCCGCCATTATAGGTGATGATGAGTCCTGGATTTATCTATCCAAAAACGAAGAGCCAGTCGACGGTTTAGGTGTTACAAAACGAATCAGCGCCTAGAAAGTGAAGAGATCTAGAAGCGGGGGGAAGACGTTGATGCTCTGTGAAGAAATTGACATCAGGTACCCAGCCAAATTGAAAAAGCTTTGATCGCGAGCTTTTTCAATTTGGCTGGCTACCTGGTGTCGATTCCTTTACAGAACCAAAGAAGCATCAACGCCGAATGGTATACTACCAAATGCTTGGCAGAAGTTTTCTTTGTTGTGAGTAGCAAGCGCGGACACAGGGCTCCGCGGGCTACTGCTCCACCACGACAACGCGCCCGCGCACACCGCGCTCAAAACCAGGGACTTCCTGGACAGCACGCCAGTCAAACTTCCAGGTCACCCTCTTTACAGCCCTGACCTAGCATCGTGTGTCTTCTTTTTATTCTCGAAAATAAAAAATCTGCTCAAAGGGATACAATTATCGTCGCCGGAAGAAGCGCTATCAGCGTTCGAGCAGGCTGTAAATGAGGTGTCTGCGGCGGACTGGAAAAAGTGTTTGGTAAACTAGTTTAGACGCATGAAACTTTGTATAGCGGCTGGTGGAGAGTACTTTGAAAAGATTTAATAAAAAAATATTTACCTATAAAACACTTTTTTTTATTTTCGCAAAACTTTCTGAGTGCCCCACGTACTTACCAGGGAGTATAATACATAGCTGTAGATAGTTCACTTTAATGCATCTAACGTTTGGCGAAAGTTTAATGTTAGTGAGGTCGAGTTTTCACATGTATTTTTTTTTATTGTGACGCATATGGACTCTGAGATGCTCGCTAGGTCAACAGCGATAAAGTGATTAACATTTTTAATATATTATTGAGGAATTTCTAAATGATAATTTTAATACCTAATTATATTTTTAATGGCTAATAAATTAGAAATATAACGTATTCTTTTACTGTAATTTAAATTTTTGTATGCCGTGTGGTAAAATGTATACGGAACGTTAATAATTACTATTTTTGAAGATCAATTTTATTGTACATACATTTTGTTAAAATAAATGATTCGGATAGTGGCAAAACCCGAGTGATACTATTGGAGTTGCGAAAGTCCATATGCTAAAGAAGTTCCTTGATATCGGAATAATGTAGATGACAAGAAGAGAATATGACGTTTATTATAATCTCTTTCTATATGACGAATTCTGTAAATATACATAGGCATGTAGTAAGCTCTCGGAAAATGGATGCGAATGCATTTAATCCGACAGCTTTTCGCAAAATCCCTGCTTCTCCATCGGTGATGTGCTCCATATTCCATATTTTCACCGTCTATTTTCAAATAAAAATACTAAAACGAGTTTTGTGTACAAAACTCAATCCGGAGCTCCATTTTACAGGTATTTCGTAATAAAATAGTGTGCGGAAATGGTTTGGAGGATGGTATCACTTTATAAAAGTTGAGGTTTTTATATAAATCTACGGGAATGATCTTTTAATAGTAATTATTAGGTTAGTTTGGTCTATACGTGAATAAAATAATTGACGAGCTCGGTGGCACAGTGGTGAAACGCGCTATTACGCTACTTTGACACCAACGCTCGTGTGTTCGATTCCCACACAGTACAAAAATTTGTGTGCATGAACATATCTGTTTGTATATATCTCTTTGTCTGGGTGTTTTCTATGAATAATAAGTATGTATTTACAAAAAAAAATGTATTTACGTATGTTTATCAGTTGTCTAGTACCCATAACACAAGCTTCGCTTACTTTGGGGCTAGGTGGCACTGTGTAATTTGTCCGACAATATTTATTATTTGAAATATCTTTATTGTTAATCTATTACTACTACTACACCAACCCTAAATTATTCTGAATTTCCACTTTTTAAGGTGATATATTGATAAATTGACTTTTCTGATAATCTTATTTCATTTAACTCGTTCGTAACGCTGAACATTAATTTGGAGCACTTTATCAGTAACAACGAAAAAAAGAAAATAAACAAGATTTTCCAATTTTCCACTTTTCATGGGAGATTCTGCAGGAAACTGATAGCATATTCGTGATCAGCGATCCAGAAAACCCATACAATGAATGACCTGCTACACGCTCATATCGCCCAAATTTAAAATTTTCTTGTACCAGATTTTGCACAGTTTTCCGAAGTTTTCCACAGTTTTTCGAAATTTACGTTTTGACATCAGACAATGCGAAAGTAGAAGCATGTAAGAGCCAAGGAATGATCAATTTGATCGTGTTTATTAGAAAATGATTTCAGACCCTCTAAGAACTGGCGAGCGTCGTTGAAAAGAGCTATGATTGTTGAAGAAGCGAGTGAGGTGTGTAACGACCGCGTCTTATGGCTCTCGGTTCTCTCTGCCTACCCCGTAAGGGACCTAGCGTCACTACATATATACATGATGATGATATATTTAGTAATCAATAAAAAATAAAACTAATAAATTATATCAAACAACTCAGAAGAAAACCAGTTGAGAATGCGCAAGCTTGCATTGCCTGAGGAACACCTGGCTCGTCAATTACATAACAATTCAAATATTTTTTTTAGTTTGTCTGTTTGTCTGCCGTATGAGAGAAAGGGAAGCCAGACAGACTGGCGCCGTAACGCGTTACGTACGAACATTACGAAGCGGTTTACCCTCCCATAAGAAGTTATCACTTCAATAAGGAATTACTGTTATGCACTATTTGTTTAAATAATCTATCTATAACTTCACGCCAAATCCCTTGCGGGGTAGGCAGAGAGAACCGAGCGCCACGTGACTCGATCCTTATATATCTCACTCGCATCTTTAACATTCATTGCTCTTCTTATGCACGCTCGCAATGCAAGATTAATAAATTAAAAATAAACTATTTTGACAATACAAACATAAGTTTAACAAAACTTTGAAAACTACAAGAGAAAAAATGAAAATAAACCATGGTATATACAGAACTGGACCATTAAATAATGAGTATATATATATAAGTATAGAATATATATAGTATATATATAGAAGTATACGAAATAGGAATCCAATAGGTAATCATATATTTTATATAACAAATTCTAAAAAACTACTTACTATTATATTTTCTGATGTTTTTGTTATTTTTAAATACACTAACCATAATGAAAGGTAATCGTCCAATTATTGGCACTTTAAGAAGCAATTTTGTAATAATTAGAAATATTTAATGTCAAATGGAGTCTATTACTATTAAAATTACTTATAATGAATCTGGATATGTATCTCAAATTTTTTATCAATACATTATTTTCAGTCTTAATACTTAGTTAATATAAAAAAAGATTTACGGCATCCAACATGCTAAGACCCACATTTCATCCACAGTTTTGTAATCTTATTATTTGTCTATAAATGTACACTGGGTAATGTTAACTTTAATGTTAACGTTTGGACGGATTACAGTATGTAACATATTAACAAGGTCAGTCGACGAGTACCTAGCAAGTGTTCTATTCCCGCACAGGACAAATATTTGTGTACATGAAAATGTCTGTTGTGTCTGTTGTGTGACTCCAATCCCATAGAGCTCCCTATCATCAGGGTGCGGTATATACGTATTATAGGCATGTATTTATAAAAAAAACATTAAGCATTCTAGGTTTGCCAGATATAGTGCCCATAAAATAAACTATTCCTAGTTTTGGACTACATGATGCTGTATCTGGAAGTGTTTATTATTTTGTTCAAATTTTCGAATCCCGCATGGTTCGAAAGATACAGATATTTAATCGGTTGGGACAAACAGCATGCATTTATTATAAAAGGCATTAAGCATATTACATTTGCCAGATATAGTACCCATAAAATAAGCATTTCCTAGTTTAAGAATACATAACGTTGTATCTGGAAGTATTAATTATTTTGTTTAAATTTTCGATCTCGCATTGTTCGAAAGATACAGATATTTAATCGACTGGGACAAGAAGCATGCATTTATTATAAAAGGCATTAAGCATATTACATTTGCCAGATATAGTACCCATAAAATAATCATTTCCTAGTTTAAGAATACATAATGTTGTATCTGGAAGTATCTATTGTTTTGTTTAAATTTTCGTATCTCGCTTGGTTCGAAAGATACAGCTTTTTAATAGAATGGGGCTAGACGGACAATGTAGTCTTGGCAATAGTATGTCGTTGACGTCCGGTGGCACGGCGGGCGTAAACCTGTAATCCTTTATAGCCCATGTTACTGCAATTTAACCAACCAGTAGTAATATAGTTAGTTTATTGCCGCAGCGCAGACGTGCGTATATCTCGGCAGTTACCTTACTGAAATATCTTCGAAAACATCGATAAAAAGTTTTCATATGATAATTACGTAGCTAATTTTAGTAATGAAGAGTAGTAAGTTACCTAAATTTGTGAGCATTGAAAGTCCAGTGGATAAAGAACCGCCCTATGCACCAAGTGCACCCCGGTTCGAATTCTGGCGTTTACCACTAAATTCCTATTTTCGGATTTATGTACATTATCACTTGCTCGAAGGTGAAGGAAAACATTGTGAGGAAACCCGCACGCCCAAAAAATCATATTTCGAATGACGTGTGACCTTACCTAATACAGGTATAGTTATCCCTCTTTTTTGGGGTATTTTTTTTCTTTCCTGCACCCCTGCCATGGGCCAGGCTATTTTTTGACTTATTTATTATATACCTATTACACATTCATACAGCATATTCTCTTTCATTCCATTCATTCGTCATCTTTCGTTTTTTGCTCATTTTTAAACGCCGGTGAAACTGTTATCTGTTTCCAATCTTCCCTCCCCATACTGCATTAGTTCAGCCACGGGCGACAGAGAGCTTCACAGCTCCACCTAGCCACCGCTATCCCTCTGGGTTGTGGACGTTTGACGGCACTAGCTCCATGTCAAAATCAGTATCGTCGCCAAATCCTTAGGTTTAGGTACCACACAAAATGGAATATTTTTTCATACCACGACGGATGATCGACAAGCACGCAGTCCACCGGTTAAAATGGCTTACAAACTCTCGCAATACAAGGACCATCGCTTGCATGTTGCTACCCCTGCTGTTAACATAGCAACCCCTCGGAAGCTTACCTTCAGTCCCCAGAACCTCGTTTGTTAATTAATTAACAAGGTGCTCGGGGTTGGTTTTGACTATAAAGATTCAAAATCAACGCCGAGTACGTGGCCGTTTTAGGAATACAATGTATGGAGAACTTAGTTTACTGAATTTTCGGAATCCCTCACTTATCTTAATTGTTGCTAGTATTGGTCGAAATTTGACCATCAACATTATCGAAAATTTAAGGAAAACATACAAATTTGCAAGAACATTATTTTTCTATTGTTTCCAATTTTTATTTTGACTATGCTGAAGCTCGGCAATAGCTGCTAAATAAACAACAAAAAATAACAATGATTGATAAAGAGAGTTCAGATAACAATATGCATCACTGTAGTAAATATTTGAGTTATCACTGAACAGGTCTGATGATGGCTTCGTTCGAAGGTACGAGTAACATACTATTCACAGAATATTTAGTTATATATCCACTTTTTAAGGGGGGCTCCCATACAAAAAACGTGATTTTTTTTGTCGTTTTTATAGATAATGGTACGGAACCCTTCGTTTGCGAGTCCGACTCGCACTTGGCCGGTTTTTTAATTGTTGCATCGTCGTGCATAACCAAGTATAGCTTAAAACACGGCAACATCGACCCGATATGGTGATGCAGGTCATCGTAACTCTTATCGTATTGTGGTCTCAGTGAGTTGTGAATGTTTGTTTTTTAACGATAATTGTTTTATTCCCTGTATTCTTCGCTTCTCGTCGGACTAGTTTGACGCATTATTCTTCTTATTAGCGTTATTCCGTTTCCTAGTCCATTAAGATTGGCGGGGTCCGCCACCTAAACCTAAGGATTAGCCGAAGATACTCATTTTTTCAAACCAGACTTTTCTTAGGTAAGGTCACATGTCTTTCGAAATATAATTTCTTGGGTTGCCTCACGATGTTTTTCTTCACCGCCCAGCAAGTAATAATAAACATGTGAATAAACCCAAAAACACGAATTCAGTGATACATGCAAGGATTCGAACCTTCTAAACTATTTATCGCATATTAATAATAGAGGTGTCATTGGAAACGTCATAGTCTTCCGTTAGTAATAGGCTATCTGAAAATTAAGAAATATAGTAGAGTAGTGTCACGTTTAGAGTCTAATGAAAAATCTTAATGTACACTCTGAACATATAATTAGATTGCCTATACATAAACAAAAACCGCAAGTAACGTCAAAGTGGTATGTAGTAACGATCTTCTAATAAAGTATATTCTTCAAACACATCGCCTTTACTGTATGCCTTCCCGTACAATACCCTTTAGTGTGCATTTTTTATCGTAACAGGCTTTAATTTTCAATTAAATTTTTTACTAACTTTTGCCCGCGAATTCTTACGCGTGGAATGTTGAAATATATTTTTTACTTCATTGTAAGAAGAAATTCATCTACACACCGTGTCTGATATAAACATATAAGTAAGGAAGTTTCTAAATTAAGCACAAGTATTTCAAGGCCTGATCCAGGCAGAGGAACGACATAGTGTATTCAAAGAAGTTAAAGAAATTCTTTATATACAACATTTGATGTTTTACCTATATGAGCTATTACAAACAAATTCTATGAGCTAGTGACCGGCGAGCAAGCTACGTAGAGTTCGTCCTGAGGTTGACACGATTGTGACTTATTGATTGTCATTGCGAAACATACGGTCACGGGAAACTGCACACGTTTAAATTGGAATGGGAAATTATTGGGAATGAGGGGTATGCACGGTATAAAAACTATTTCACCAGCTCCACAGCCCGTGAGAATTTCAGCTTCTAGAATATTGTTACGAAGCGACGCCACTTTCAGGCGAGACCTATTACACAGGTTCGGAGGGGCTAGGTTGCGAAGCATCATAATCGGACTACCCGCTTCCAGCGCGATGTTATGCGCGGGTAGTCAGGTTGCAGAAAGCGAGTTTAGGAACTCTACCGGATAAGTGGTAGTATCGGTATGTCTATAACTGTAATAATGGATTTATATACTATCTCGTTCCCATCAATTTTTTTTAAATACTTTGGTTTATAGCAGCCTCTTGATCATTTTTGGGTGTCAATATTGCTCGCTAACAAATCCAAGAATCCTCGTGCTGGGTTCTTTGGGATACATCACCATATACGAAACGAATAAGTTCCTCCACCGAAGGAACTATTCGACAAAGGCTCTCTGGCAGAGTCACCAAACCATTCACTTTGGGCAATGTACCCTCACCGAATTTTAATAACACATCCGAGAATGTTTGCGCTCGGGGATTGCCACGACTTTTTTGTATGCCATGGTGCGCTCATCCCAAACGATTAGGCTGCATTCAGCAAGAATCTTTGCCTTATGACTATTTTGTGATACTGCACAAACTGGGGTCTCATTTATGTCCAAGTCCGGAAGACCGTAATGAATCAAAGAGTGGCCACCAGCGAAGCGAGCAAAGGCAACAATTGATAACTCTTTATCTTCTCTTATCTTCCGACAGGTATCGCTGATATTTCTCCCCTAACTGCACAGTCCGCAGAACACTATTATAACTTCAAACAAATAGCGCAGTCGCCTGGGACTCTCACTGACTACGGCTTCTTCGAGCGGTTCGTCCCAATTTCGATCGTCATCTAGCAGACGCAGTGCACTGCAAGCTGCATAGAATGTCGGATGCTCAACGCCATTAACAGTTCTCAGATATGCGAAAGCTCCGCGGCGCATAAGCACGCGCATTTTTTTTATTTGACCTGATTATGTAGTTGGCCCCTGTGGGCCGTGACTACGTCACCGGAAGGGAAGCACGCGCAATTCACGGGTGGATTATATAATTTTGACACATCGATAGCGCGTTTTAATTCGCATGTATCACATATATTACCGAGTAGCGAAAATAATTCACATTTTAATTTTTTTTTTATCGGAAATCCTCTGTGACGCTAAAAATAGCTTAAGTGTCTCCCTTATATCTTCCAACTATTTGTGAATAATAATGACGTCTAGAAAAAAAAAAATACTTTGTTAATATCTTAGGTTCTAAGTCGCATATTATTATGAAACATATATGTACTAGGTTTTAAGTTAAGTCTCCAGCAAGACAACTGTGAAAACCGCATCAAATTTCATTCAGTAGTTTTTGCTTAATGAGGTACAAACATGTAAGGAGAAGTTAGGAAGCTTTGTGGTAGTTCCTATCAAGATAGGGAAATGTATCGTCGATACACCCACTTTGATTTTAAAGAAGTTACGTAAGGAGTTAATATAAGGTTTTGATTTTATACAGTTAGCGCGAGGGAGCTTGTTGTGTACTGACGGAACGAAGTTCGTTAGGTAATACAGCTTGCGAGATAAATTTGGAAGAACGTGAAAGCGATCAAATTCATTGTTGTTTGATAGGAAAACGTATAGAGGAATCGGTGAAGAGTAAGATAGTTGATTACGTTCAAAATACATCATTATCGGTCGAGCATAATTCTAAGCTGTCAGCTGCGTTAACGAAACAAGAAACGATAACAACTATTTACAGACAGGCTGACAAAATTCCAAAAACAATTATTTCGGCTCCTAATGGCCTTATAAAGACCCCTCATATATTTTTCTACAATATCTCCCATGTGCGGACAGACCATTTACAGTTTTATTATAAGTATAGATTATAATACATTCAAATTTAACATTAATAAATTTTATATCAACAGATACAGTAAACGATAAGTACTTAAATTTACATAACGTTTTATTTATGCCTGTTTGTCGCCGCCTGACGGTAAACACTCTGTCAACACTGGGAATACCAGTCCCTGTATATACCTGTTTATACCCTATTTCTTTTTGAAGAAATCCATGTTATCCTGACATAACCTCGACAGAGAGAAGATATAAAGCTTAATAATTCAACTCCATTTGTCATATATTTGAACAGTATGTGCATAATATAAATAGTATAAATATAATTTAAAACCAATAATAAACTCGAATATGCACTCTACATACTTATCAAAATGCTTCGTTAAAACACTTTTCGTGAGTCAGTTACGATACGCGAACATTTAATTACAAGTTAGTTTTAATAAACCTTTCTGCGTTGGGCTTAGTTTTACAAACAACTAATTATGAAAGTTTACGAAATGCAATTATTTTGTGAATGACGGTTGTTATGATTAACAATATTTAGGCTATAACACTGTAATGTATAATTTATAACGCTTCAACAAGGACTAAGATTCACATATTCTGGGAACCTTTTGAGGATTTCTATGAGAACTACCTGAAACTTATGATGAAGGTCATTCTTGACTCCTGGACGAGACTGTCTGGCTGTGGAATCCTTCAGTCATGCTGTGTCCCTTTATAGACATTACCGAGTACTCAGAACCAGGATAGCTTGTTTTGTTTCTTGTTTGCTTTGGTGTACACTAGCACATGTACTACAATTGTAGCATCACTCTGCAACCAGGGTGATCACAAACTACCTCACGCGATCCTTAACGGTTCTCGGGCTGTCGCAGAATACCAGTGGTTCACTTATGCCATTCTTAAGCATGAGAGAAATTGGTTTGTGCTTATAGGAGATGGCGAAAATAGAGTCACTGTCTGATTTGACCGTTTGACTGCATCGGATGCAGGTACTTTTGTTTTTGTGTAATTTTAGTTGTGTCTATAGTTGTAAAGCAACGGTTAACAACGGATATTTATCCAAAGTAGACGTTAATAACGTATAAAAAACGGTTGAAAACCGGTTGTTTATCCGACTGCGAGCTAAAAAAGAGATTACGTTATTACAGTTTTGTTCCATAATTTATATCATAATTCAATTCCGTTGTACTGTATTTTGATGTATCTCGTAAGTTCAGCCAGCGTTTGCAATATACGCGCACAAAAAAATATTTTTTACAACATCACATTAAAATCTTTGAAATTCTCGTCTTATCTCTACTATAATATGAATGTACCTGTTATACATATAAATCTCCCTATTGAATTACTCTGCCTATTAATAAAAACCCCTTTATAATCCGTTGCGTAGTTTAAAAATCTAAAAGCGTACAGGCGGCGGTGAGCAACTTTGTTTTATACTATGTAGAGATAATTGTAATTACTAAATACATTCGTTAAAATACGAAACTTGGTAATAATTATTATTGCGCACGGGTCGTCGTGTGTGCAATACGTTGCCACTTCGTGCATCATATTATGCATGCTCATGCATGCCGTGCGCGGGTGAGATGGGTATAGTATACCTAGTTTTTACTTCAATAATTAATTGAAGTGATTATTTCAAAATATAGGGACTTTTACCTACACTGAAGTATCTCATGAAAGTTACTTTACATATAAATTATCTTTAATTAATTTATTTAAAAAGAAAACGATTAAGTACCTACATAATATTGGCCTATTCTATCAATTAGCTAGGAGGAAAATCTGATACCATTTAAAAAAACATGTTCTTACCCGTTTCAAGCCATTTACAACCGTTGACAACGGTTAAAAACAAAAACAACCGTTTTCAACCGCTCGGTTGAAATCGTTAACAACCAGCTTTGCATCTATAGTTGTGTCTATAATGTACCTATAATCTCCGTAATCTGTTAATCACTTTTTATGTACGTGTGCGTTGCTAAATGCATATAAACGGGTACGGCCACGCACTATACAGGAAATGTTTAGGCTCGTTTCGCGTCGATGACTATATTTTTCTATTTCTATGATTCGCTGTTTGATTCACAGCACTGACAGTGTAAAATAAACTAAACGTTGAATGAAGTGTATAGTGAATGGAATTCAGAGCCGCAGCAGTATTACTTTTAACATTGTTTCTAAAATTCGTTTGCTTTGTGAAATTTTTAATTATAACTTTTCTCCGACTGTTTAGTCGCTTGTGTAAGCAAAGATACATGAAAAATAATATCACTTGATACTTGTAAAATAGTTTCCCAAATGTCAAAACAAAATAAAAAATGTAGTTGGTACTAATTGCAACAATCGATCGATTTCGACTATTTCCGTTGCTTCCACAATATAATGTCCTATAGTATATATACTGTTGTAGCGAACATCTGCTAGCATAGAATCAATTATTATTTTACAAAGGCGATACATTAACTCCATCTTTTTATTTATGCTTGGATTCCAAAAAGCATTTTATGGAAAATTTCAGCGAAATAATATCATAGAGCTTAGAAAAATATAAAAACACATTACATTTGCATACACATTATATATATATATATATATATATGTAAATAACAACATATATATATATATATATATGTATATAAAGTAACTTATATATATCAAGGTCGGAGCGTTCGAACATTATGAATTTGACTACCGATAGTCCGGTTCTGGTTCTCACTACCGGTTGTTATGTAACGTAATTTTTAATAAATAATAAATTTTATACAATCGCCTTTAACTTGTACTATATACTAATTCTGTGTAAAGAAAGTGGAGTTGTTTACATGTAGCATGAGGTAGAGATTGTTGTCCGCAAACAGGTAGGGGATAGAAAAGCTAATTGAAACTCTACCCATTTACAATGTTGTTGGCAAATCATAGGATTATTTGTTATTTTTTCTTTTATTAAACAAGTGTGTGTAATTTATTGTTTATTTACTATTTATATTATGTAACTACGCCTAGTAAAGACGATAACTTTGGAGATTTTGCTTTTCGAGTTATAAACATTTTCCAAAAGTGATAGAAAATTATTTTTAGAAGGTTTTTGTTACAAATGGATTAATAACATTGTATATGAAATAATATGTATGTATGAATATCTTCACGCCAGGTTCTTGCGGGCGGAGAGAACCGAGCACCGTAAGAGGCAGTCCTTACACATCTCACTCACTTCTTTAACATTCGTATTTCCTACACGCTCGCTGGTTCCTAGGGCTCCTTAAATCACCTTCGGATAAAACACTACCAATTTGGCTCCGACATCC
The DNA here is from genome assembly GCA_947507595.1 of Pyralis farinalis. NCBI lineage: Eukaryota > Metazoa > Arthropoda > Insecta > Lepidoptera > Pyralidae > Pyralis > Pyralis farinalis. Next base: position 32,632,301 of record OX382265.1, read on the forward strand.
TTCCAGTTTCGCATTGTATATCTGTTTCATCATCCTTTCATCCTGCATTCTTTCTACATGTCCGAACCTAAGATAAGAAATGGATCATGCCTTTTCTTACACCGACACTCTCTATCAGACGAACTCTCCATCTGACATCATCAACATAATACATGTTTAATTATAACATTTCATCATTCTAATAACATTTACATGAAACGAAACTTGATTTTTACAATTGTATTTTATTTTCTTTTTTTTTTTTTATTCCCCTAAGGTGGCAACCAAGCATACGGCCTGCCTGATGTTAAACAGTCACCGTAGCCTATAGACATTTGCAACACCAGGGGCGTCATTCATGCGTTGCCGACCCTCTAAAAACCTCTTCACGCATTTAAGGGTGAGTATATCAATAACATTTTCACGCGCCAATTAGCTTTCATAACACCCCACTTCAGTCACCGTAATGAATATAGTGACCGCTTGTCAAAATTTGAACTGTCTTCGCTGGCCGATCGCCGTGAGGCCCATGACGTGGTATTTCTGTACAAGTTAACGCATGGCGCTGTTGATTGCCAAAATATTTTGAGCGAGATACGTCTCGTTGTACCTAAACTCGACTCAAGGCGGAAGCTCACTAAAACCTACGTCATACCTCAGGCACGGACGAACCTGGGTAGAAATGCACCTTTGCCACGAATGCTTTCTAGCTATAATAAAATCAACAACTCATGTGATTTGGACATTAATCATGACTCACTTTTAAAGTTTAAGCGAAAGGTTCAGTTGTTTCATGGCGCTTGTTAATGGTTATGGGATTGTCGTGATTTTTTGACAATTGATACTGTTAAATTCGTTACTTTTAAATTATTATTTTTTTTAATTTGTTAATTTCTTGTGAAAGTTGTGTTCACCTATAATTGGGTTGCATGCTGGGCCCAGATTTGTACAATTAATTATATTGTATGCATCATCATGTAACCTGTTGGTGTACCTCAATAAATAAATAAATGAATAAAACATTTCCTTAAAATGGAAAATGGATAAAAAAATAATAATTTTGCATAAAAATCTTATTCATCTCATTGTCTCAACACGACTTTATTGAATTAGACGTGTTAAATAATAATTACTTACTTGTGATTCTTAACATTAATTAATGCATAACTCACAGTAAACCTTAGCCAAATTACAATTACTTGGGAGGTTGTGTTCAAGCGAAAGAGTGGAATACCAGTAAGAGTTGCGTTGGAGAATGTGTACCAACGCGCAAACGATACTCCAAGTATTGCAAGCATTCATAGGCTACGATAATGACTTTAAATCAGGTGGGCTGTATGCCTGTATAAAATACCCCAAAATGCTAGTGTAGAGTGTAGAACGATATATGAATGTATATGTAAGCGCAATATATGAATGTATCAGACATAATTTGAACACAGTCTGTAACTGTACGAGGTCAGTTTTGTCTTCGGACGTCTACACTAGAAAATGTGACGTCAATAGGAGACTCGCCCGTTGGGCTGCTAAAAGTAGGTGGTGCTTCTGGGGTATTGTGAATAAGAAGATTCATTTCAGCAAAGAACTCTTCAACAGCAGAGCGTCTGTCAGCATCGGTTGCTCCCAACTTACCGTACCATAATGGCGATGATGCATTTACGTCTGCTTCTATAACTACTTTATGACCAGAAAGCGCATGTAAAACTCGACGCAGATAGTGTAAATGAGGACCAATAATAATAATAATTACATTGGGGTTTTAGTAAAGTTTAGTTTTCTATAGAAAAAATTCATTCAAATTTTTGTCATAAATTTCGTTATTATTTTATATTCTTACATAATTTAATAAACTGCGACTTCACACCAGGTCCGGTGCGGAGTATGCAGAGAGAACAGAGCGCTATACCACGCGGTCCTTACATACCTCACTTGTTTCTTTAACATTTGTATCCCTTTTCGTTCACAATGGCTGATTTCTAATACTTCTGTCACCACATTATATACAATTACTTTGGCGACTGTAGGAGAGTATTGATCTTCCATTATTAAATTATAATTTTTGTAATATCGTTTAGAAATATTTTGTTGATTTTTATAACAAAATGACTGTAAATTTCTATCTATAATTTGATGCTAAATCCCTAAAATCCCTCAAAGTAATTTATCTAAATGTTACCATTCGTAATTAACACCGTAAATAATTCAAAACTCCTTTTAATTTCTTTTCAATTACTGCTAAAAATATATAACTATAATTAATGGTCAATTTGTTCATGACGCGTATTCATAAAATTACCAACAATAAAAATACTTGACATTTTCCCGCTCTTCTAAGTTCGTCTTTGAAAAACTTTCAAACCCTCAAAGTTATTGAGACAACTGACAGCTGCACTTGATCTCTGATATTTGTAAACTTGGCTGCAACTACTCCATAACTTCGTAGATGAAGTTCAAAATTATTTTTTATCGGCTAGTCAATACAGCATGTTTAAAAAAAAATAATGATTGCACCTAGGGATATTATTCTTTTTTCTTCAGACAGTTAATTTTGCCTAACTTTTGAAAGTATCAATAACTCCATACTGAAGAACATATATTTTATTGATTTACTTTGCTAAAGGAACAAACAACGAACATTGACAGATTCGAATACAATGAAACTTATCGAAGATACTTAAGAAAGTTGTATATATAATAGTATATATAAGTGTTTGGCATTACAGTGGACTCCAAATTTCGGTGAGGCCCCCGCGTAACCTTGCGTTACTGGCGAGGCACTTAGTTCAGTGCATTGCAATGCAATAGTCTGATTCAGACTATTGGCGTATGTGGCTACTGCGAGTTTCGTCTATTTCAGTTACTTTCACGGCATTATGTAGTATAGTATACTGTTGTGGGGAACGACGGCCGACATTGAATCAATTTTATCCTGCAAAAAGTAGTCATTCGTTCTATTTATAACATGAACTCCAGAGAAACACTTAGGGAACTGTTCAAAATAAAAATATTTTCACAGTTACTTCTCAGTATATTTATGAAATCATAATGTATGCTCGCAAAAATATAAAATCATTTTCTAACTTCACTTCTTTGTTTCACATATTTATTTATTTATTAGTATCTGTTGCATAAGTACAATTTAAAGTAAATGCTAAAACGTGTGTACCGTGTTCTCCGCCTGCTCTCGGGCAACTTCAGAATATCAGTGGATTACTCCTCTGAGTAAATATTACATTGAGATGTTGCTCGTTTGTATCACTGCGGCATGCGCACGCATCTTTTACACTTATGTTCATTTCATTTATTGAGTGTGGGTTTTAGCTGATACAAATAAAGTTCTTATCTATCTATGAAAATCTAGAAGCAGAAATAAGTTGCCTATACGGTACATCGGCTTGAGAGTACTTTGGTATTCGCTTGTCAATTTTTTTATCAGGTTCTCTTTCTCAGAGTTTTTATTTCATTATAACTTTAGTTTTTTCTTCTTCTTCTCTCTCATACTGTTACTCAGATACAAAAATATCAATAACTTATTTACGAATTGGACAAGTCAGACTTGTTGATATATATATATATATATATATATATATATATATATAACTTCACGCCAAGTCCCTTGCGGGGTAGGCAGAGCAATGGGCGTCACATAAGTCGGTCCTTACATATTCACTCATGCACGCACACCAGTTTCTAGGGCTTCTGATATCATCTTCTGATACGACAAGATATGTTTGGTCATGGTAGGTAAGTCTTGGCCTTCCTCGGCCCTTACATTCCTCTGAGAGTGATTGTAATTCTTTCTTCCTCTATTCTTTCTACATTTCCGATCCAACGGAGTATGCCTCTTCTTATTTAACACCGACAATCTCTTAATATTAGCAGATTATTCAATTATATGTTACGCTGTAATAATGATGTAGTCTCTTAAAAAACTTCGGTGGAGAGCTCACTTCATAAACTAAGAGATCGCGAAAGAAAGCCTCTATCTATACTGAAACAGCACAGTACGAGGCCGCTGTGACTCCAACGGTGGCTTTATCTTTTATTAAAGAAGCTCACCTTTGTTCGTTATTTGATAATAATGTGTTGTTATGTCATAATTTATTTGATATTACACTAATTTTAGTAAACAAATATGTTAATTAGATGATAATTTTTTTATCAAATAAAATGTTGGGGTATTACGTATTCACATTTATCAGGCGCATTTAATCCAATATATCCATTTATCTAAACAAATTTATCTACTTAATAAATATGCTATTACGCAAAGCCAACATGTGTTCAAAGTCTGAGTAAAAGATTATACTTTTACATATCTTATTTTTTTTATTACAAAATTTTATTAAAATCAGTCTATTCGTTTTGCAAAATCTTGGCGTTATTTTCATTTTAGAAAGGTTTTCTTCCACGAACACCTAAATTATAGGATTAATTTTCTGCCGAGATTTTCTCAAGTGACAGCATAAAGTTCTTCAAAATAGATGTGAGAAAGTTTCTGCAAGTGCCCATGGTTGCAAGCGTACATAAACTATGGTTATTGTATACCACCAGTCTCGTGCGTAAGATTGCCACCTCAGTGGTTGTTTGTCTTTTCTATGCGTCAGAACAAAACGGATTCATGAATATTCTTACCGAAGTGGATGATTTAAGTTCTTAACTTAAACTTAAAAATGTATGTAATGTATGGGCACTTGTCGACGGTTTCAGGGAGATCCGTAATTAAGTAGTATGTAGGCGTTAAGTAATCACATAAGCCTTGGAGGATATGCAACATAACGGTACAGACAAGGAAACACTAAATTCACATAACTAGGATTAAATTGATATGTATCTATTTGATGAAAATTGCAGGTCCTACATTGTAATTGATTTTGAAGTTAAACTCATATGTATTACCAAACATTCAATTACTGCCGATTTAATTAAGCTCTGGTGAACGCGGTAGCTACTGTTTGCATGCATCCACATTCCTGATTGTATACTTACACTGCGTGTACCTAAAACAAGTAATTTAGTGGACGCGGGTTTTGAAGTTCGAAACATATTATTATTATTTTAATACAAAACTTTGCGGCTATTTAACTGTAGTGATATTGATTTTAAAGTTATGATGATGGTCATTTATTTTCATAAGTAACTAAACAGGCTACTTTTGCCCTCTTTTTCGGTCCATTGTCATCTCTATTACCTATACTATCTTTGCTGAAATAATATATTACAAATTATTTCACGGACTATATTTTTAGCGATAAACCAAATTATGTACCTCTACAACTTATCGCCTACACTGTTCGAGAAAAGATAACACCTCACACTTATGTGCAAACTATGTAAGTACATAGATATAGAATATAAAAGACCAATATAGATAATTAAAAATAACAAACTCCCAGGTTGCAGTGTTCCTGCATGTGAGTGAGGTCACTAGTCAGTTTTTAAGGAATTGCTGTGTTTGCAGCAGAGGCGGCATCGCACGTCCGATATTTAATGTATTACAAGCATTCATAGGCTACGGTAACTGTTTTACATCAAGAGGTACGTATGCTTGTATGCCTCCTGATGTTGTAAAAAAAAACGGGTTGCACTCCGGGAGTGCCGGCAGAAGTAAAAACTTGAACATTAACGTTGTGCATTTTTGAATATTTTGGAATGGTTAGGGAATAATCTCGCACGAATTGCTTTATTTATCAGTATAAAAGTACTATCATGTATGTGGTAAAATACAGTATTCATTTATTGCGCTATCGTACACTAACATGACAATTTACGTTAAATATAAATTACACTAGCTACTCGCCCCGGCTTCGGCCTAGTGATCTGATCGCTACCAAACTTCACAGGATCACCACCCGCTGGACTAATCTGAAGATTTCCTGAAAATTTCATCAAATCTGCCCAGCCGTTTTTAAGTCCATAGAGAACATACAGAAAAACATTCATTTTTATATATATATAGATTAAAAATTTAACACTTCAGAACTATTACAATTATTTTACATACAAAAGTTTATCTCTCAGAAAAATCAACTTTCATCCATAATTTCAACGACTCTTTCACCATCATCATTACCAGCATCATCATCGCTAATCTCTAAAACTCAAGCACACACGCACACTCGCGCAAGTGCCCTGCGCTGCTTAAACCAAACTGCGATGTTGATAAACTACGTTGAACGAAACGCGTAAGCGCCAAGAATTTCATGGCGCTTACGTTTTGGTCGCGAGAAAATAATGCGCTATGAATGATCTAGCGCTTCATGTTTTAATTGTTTAATTAGAAGTAACTAATGTTTTGGTAAAATGGTAAAACTTAAGTTCTAATTCACACCAAAATCTTACGGTCAGGGTCACGTGTCCTGACGCGAGTTTAACATTTTTTACTCTTCCCAAAAAGTGCACAACACCACTAAAGAAGTTTTCACCTCAAAAAAATCGGCTGGGTTGCAGGTGTGTGCGAGTGAATTTGTTTTTGAGCAATAAGTTGATACAGAGAGAACCGAGTGCCAATGTTTCGGTCCAAAATATTATAATCGGTAGTAATAAAATGAAAATAAATTCCTTAAATATTTTATTTAATTGAATCAACAGAACCGTATTGATTTTAGATTTATTCTCCACATTGTTTAATTGTTAGAAGTTAAGATGTATCACAGTATATTCAAATATATGTATGTATAGAAATCAAGGAAGAATACTTTCTTCTTTTACTTGCAACGTAAAAATATGAACGTGAAACCTAAGAATATATTCGTCCTTCAGGCAGAATAACATATTATTTAAAAATCTATGTACTGTATTTGACTACGCAAATGTATCAATTTTTGTGCTTAGATCAAAGTCACCGACCCGAAAAAGTATCTACTGAAAAGAAACCCCGTTCAGCTACTGTAAACAAAACTGTACACCTACTGCTTTTGCAAACGCCACAGTACATATGAGTATATCTGTATTTTACACAGAGCGGCCGGCCACCTACGCGCTCCCATCAATTTAGTTTACATCACCCCGCTGAGTTCGCTAAGTGATTTCGTACTCACTGTTCGCTGTAGTTGAAACAGTAATTAGTGCCTGCACACGATGTTTTATAAACGAGCCGGTGACGTGCATCAATCTGCAGCCCGTTCAAAGCAAGCAAGGATTTTTTCACGGAACGTGTATAAAAATAATGTTACTATAGCGGCTATAACAACAAAGAAATATATAAAATAAAGTTTATTTTTTTATTTATTTATTTCATTACAATAGGTTCCTTATAAATATAATGTAGCCGAAGTCTCCTTTTAAGCATTAAAATGCTTGTATTAGGAGGCTTCACTCTTCCTTAGCTATAAACAACTAAAACCTATTCTAGATAATTTAGTAATTGCGTATTGATAATGTGTGTGTTTATTTAAAGTGGATTTGTGTATGCATGTGTCAGTGTGTGCGTGTGTGTATAAAGTGTGTATATGCGCTGTTGTGTATGTTTGCGACGGTGTATTAGTGTGTGTGATTCTTTCTGTTTCTGCTTCTTCTATTTATTTATTTTATAAAATGGTTGCATTAGTGTTTCTGTCTGGTCGTAGCTAAGTAATTTTATCCATTCCGTTACAATCCTTTTGCAGAAGCCTAATTAAGAAGATTATGAGTAAAACCATCCACACTAATCAATATTTCACTAAAAGATCACAAGTCTCCAAACGCAGTTTATGTCGACCAAGCTGGCTCGTGTTACCAAAAACACATACCAAGCTTGGGACACAAAGTTATTACCTTTGTGGGAGCACTCTTCTCCAACAAATTACTTTCTCGTATAAAAGACTACATCATACAAGATACTCAATCCCATGCTCAATCTCCGAGTAATAAAGTGGGATAAACGGAATATCATTTACTTCTAAATGTCACTCATCTAGCCCTATATTTTATTTTGAAATTTTTTTTTTTGCTTGTTACCCGCAAATGCGTATCCAATCTTGTAAAACTAATTTTGGAAATTTATATATGTATATCTAATCTACCTATATATACGTTGACTACTTTCTAGTTTAAGTACCTTTATAATAATTATGTTCTCATGTAAGTGGTTTTGTTGTAAACTTTTATGAGAATAAAATTCTTTAAACATTGAATGACACAAGATAGTATATTTTCGATGATTTTTTAATAAACTATTTTTATAATTATAACTTAAAGGTATTGTGAGGTGTTACCTACCCAACCTAATGTAACCCTTTATGTGATAACCCGAATCACAGTTGGCTGAACTTGTTGCGTATGTATTTGTCGAATTAAGATATAATATACCGTAACATTGTTGTACGAAAGCAGTCTATAACTATCTTACTGTGGATATAACGATGACGTGGTACTAAACTACTATGACTATCTCCGTGAACTCATCCAGTTAAATAAGGCCCAGTTATAGCTCGGTGGATAAAGAATAGACCCATTATCCGACGGTCCCGGGTTCGACTCCTGGTGCGGACATGTATCACTAAATTCGTTTTCGGATTCATATACAAATTTGTAATTACCAGTTGTTAGGCGGTGAAGGAAAACAACTTCCATATACAAATCTGTATCTTCGCGAAAATCCAAATCCTTAGGCTTAAGTAGCGGACCCCGCGAATTCTAATGGATTAGGAAACGGGATAACGCTATGAAGAACGTTTATTTCGTGAAGTCACGGTACTGTTCCCCTTTTTAATAAAACTGTCTAAACCAAAGAACAACAAGTTAACCCGCGTTAGAGTCGACTTAAAGTTTATTTCACATTCTATAGGTACCTATCTATTGTAATAAAATGCAATGATAATTAATTAACGTACATTAACTAGTTTATCATAAATGTTTTATCTAATCTAATAAAGAGACTGTCAAATAATCTGCCCCCCTTTTATTTTTATTACATTCTAAACCGGACATTATTTGTTAAGATATGACATTATCTATATAATATTACTCACAAGTACTTATATTGAAAGTAATCAAGAAATTTGTAGTACAAACCTTAGGTTTTGTTACACGCTTCAGAATTGTGACATCATTCCATAATCTGGACTCTATTACAGGCGCATCTTCTAGCAGAACACTATATCATAGTTTTTTTTCATATTAACCTTTTTAAAAAACCTTGACCTTTACAAGATGATACAGTTGGCATATTCTTTAGAATAATGGAATATGCCAAAAAATAGGCCAAAACATCCTCGCCAAAATGTCAAAGCTGAATTGACAATCATTTCAGTATGTTGTTTTATATTATATTACTTTGTACTTGTTCCATAGGTATTCCTTAGTGGGCAAATTATGAAACCATTTCGTGTAATGTTACGGTATATATGTGTTCCTAGGATGTAATTATAGCCATTTCACTGTGATAGACCGATATCCATACAGAACTGGCAAGTAGCGCTGGTACAGGGCGTTTTTACAGCACGTTTGCATCATTACTAATACAGATTAAATAACATTATACCTAAACGCAATTGATGGTCGGTTATGAGGGAAAGGGGTAGAAGAATGGGAGGGGGTAGTGGGTCTTAATGCCCAAAATGTTACATTCGTTCACCAGCGGAATGGTTGCGATTCAAATGCTCGCTGACCGCTCGCGCTTACATATGCAAATTATCAACTATCTACATCGCGTTTGTTACGCGTCTTAGCTTGACTTAGTGACGTGCCTACAAACTTTAGTAATTGGTTGCGATTTTGTTGTTTTGATTTATGTTTCTTCTAGATTACAAACATTTGATCTCACATATCTACAGACTTTTAGTCGGACGAGCTCGGAGGCGCAGTGGTGAAACGCGTTGTTACGCTACTTTGACACCAACGCTCGTGGGTTCGATTCCCACACAACACAAACATTTGTGTGCATGAACATGTCTGTTTGTCTTGGTCTGGGTATTTTCTATGTATAATAAGTATGTATTTACAAAAGAAAATGTATTTACATATGTTTATCAGTTGTCTAGTACCCATAACACAAGCTTCGCTTACTTTGGGGCTAGATGGCGGTGTGTAATTTGTCCGACAATATTTATTTATTTATTTATATTTATTTATTTTAGAGTAGATAAAGAATCGGCCTGGTCCCCGGTCCGAACCCTAAGATGTACCACTAAATTGGTGTTTACGAATTTATGTACATATTTGTAATTATTACTTATTCGACGGTGAAGAAAAAATCCCCACGCCCAAGTAATTATATTTCGAAAGACCGTCTGGGCAATAACATAGCGATACCAAAGAGAATATTAACTATTCCGCTCATTTCCACATTCACCAAATATTATGCAACGTTGAAAATATTCCGCGCATTAAACACATTCAACGAAATGTAATTTAGCTGCTTTTATTCGAAAGCCACATATAATACATTTCTCTCTCCCTTGTGCTTGTTAACTGGGCGCCGGATTTCAATCAAAACAACGTATAAAGTTGAGGTATAATGCATATGACATGGTACGAAAATAATTACAATTTCAGCATACAGCGGGACATATTTAGTGCAGCGCAATATTAGTCGATTTGGTTTGTGAATAACCGGGTATTATTATCATTTGCATCAATCCAAACATATCTTTGAACTTATAATAGAGCTGAAATAATGGCATGTTATGGTACAAGTAAAGAGAGGTAGGGCGCATCGAAGCAGACTGGGGACAGACTGAGTATGGTGTCAGGGTGAGGGAAGATATGCTGTTGAGAGCTAAATACTCGTATTACTTCCATAAAGACGGATCATTGAAAATAGTAAAATGCGAACTTAAAATGTCTTTGGTAAGGTGTCACCGATACAGTTAGTAGATTTTGTTTACTTGATCTATAGCTTCCAAACAAATTACATCAGTGCATGCTTATATTTTTAACATTATGTTTATAATACGACTTCACATATTAACAATAAAATGATGGCGATGAATTAGAGGGATGCCCATGTTACCGTTCGAGCTGGAAATCCGTGCCGCCTGAAGGGCATTGAGGTAGGGTGGTTGCGCCCTGGTATGAGGTAAATTAAGCCTATTTCATTACATATTAATGCTAATGCATTTTCATTTGGTTTTTAATTCCGTAATTTAATTGCTATACTCATACATAAACAAGCGATGACAAAACAGTGTAGTACCTTTTTCAGCTCTGTTTATCAGCCGATTTTCTTTTACTTTATTTAGTAGCCAATAACAAGTTTTTTTGTTTTCAAGAAAAAAAGTAAAAAGTAGAAAAAAATTATATAAATTCATCTAGACACGCGGTAGTGTGTCAAGCCAAGTTCAAGTAACAGAACTGGCGAGCAGCACCGTGTGTAATATTACACGAACTATTTGGAGCCACTTTCGACCCCCTCATAACTCAAAAACTATTTCACGTAAATGTGTCAAATTTGGCTCATATATTGAGACTTACAAGATACATATGTGTTACAAATTTCATAAACACATCTCAAACGGTTATTTAGATATTAACGTTCAAAAATCGTCAATTTTATTACTGACTGTCCTATAGATCAAAACTCTAACCCAGTTCCAGATGACCTAGAAAGTTCAAATTTGGGTAGTACATGCAGATAGGTAATTAGGTAAATACAAAGGAATAAATCAGAAACTGGTAAATTTTTCACTTAATTGATTCTATTAGAAACACTTATTAACTTATACTTAGTGCCTGTAACTGTAATAATGTAATAAGAATCAGCAATCAAAACTTATGACAGCCGGTCTTTATGTGGATTTTAAGGTCTTCATGTGAATATATAACGAGTTGAATACCACCCTTAATTTTTTTTAATCTAAATATTTCCGTTTTAGTACTTATAACTAAGACTCGACTTTCGTATTTATTACGTTATTAACTGGGATTTAGTATTAATTATTGTTTCAATATTTAGCGCACATCAATAGTGTAAAATCGTTACTTATAAATAATTATTAAGTAATAGGCATTTCGGTTCACGACGCGCGGTGCGACGCCGGGGCAGCGGGGTGGGAGCGGTGCGATAAAACCTTGAAGCGAACGAGTGGCAGCCGCGCTCATAAGCGCGAACGTCGTCTTGCTGTCCGGTTGTATCTAGATATCTGACCTATAAGGTTGCGATTTATGCTACGAAATTCATACGTTTTCTTAAAAAATACGAATATATTATAGCCTTCGCAAGTTCTAAACCTATTACTTATCGGTTCTTAATTTATTAAACTAGCCATCGAACATAATAATTCGTATATGAGAACTAGTCAAGTCAGATCTTAGGCTACAATATATTATCCTAAGTTATAAGAAGATATGATATTTTATGTTGTTATCAATAAATTTCAGGACTAACCATTGAACTTGGTACCCATTTAGATCTCACTTCTTTTGTCGTTGAAGTCAACAACCAAGGCATATATCATAATATTGAACTTGGCTATCATTTCACATTTATGTTTTTGATGGGATTTGTTTTTCGCTAATTTTCAATGACGAGTAAAGTGATTCGATCATCATACTAATTTTTATTTCCAATTATGACGAATAGAATCTAATTTACTCTTAAGTCACATGTCGTAGATATTTTTGAAATTACATACACTTTTAAAAAAAAAATATTTTCTTTTTGTTAATTCTATATCGATAAATATTTTATTCATCAATCAAACTTTATATATATAAATACTAAACGAAAATTTAATTAGGTAGTACACGGCGGGGATCAAACCAAGGTAGATACATTATAATAATCGAATTAAATAGGTTCACCTATAAATCTGAATGGATGTGTAACTGATATTCTCGACATGATATTCACGAACACTTTGGAATAGAACGAGGTCTCTGAATGTGTGTGTGTGTGTGTGTGAATAGTTCGTTGCCTATGCCGCAATATTACGCTGCAAAAACTATACCTATCACCTGAAGTAGTGTTGCCGTACATATACTGGTGATAAACATATTAATAAAAAAGTCACTTCCGTTCGAAGAAAATAAAACGAAGCAAATTATAGTATCAACGCCATCTGTTGACGCCTAGCTGTCGCTAAAGTAAACCATAATTTTAATACGACCACTATTTTAATAAATGTATTATTCTTTGAAATTAAATGATTTATTTGAAATGTTTAGCTGGTGAGTATGGCGATGCGTCTCCTTTTAATAAAACACGACCTATTGGTCGCGATAGGTAAGTGAGGAACCGACGAATGTGCATGAAAAGGGCTATGAATATTAAAGAAATAAGTGAAGTGTGTAAAGAGCGAGTCATATTCAATACCCTTCGCCTACCCCACAAGGAACTTGACATGAATGTATACGTATATCTTTACGCCAGGTCCCTTGCGGGGTAGGCAGCGAAAACAGAGGCCATAAGACGCGGTCCTTACACACTTCACTCGTTTCTTTAACATTCATAGCTCTTTTCATGCACGCTCACGGTTTCTAGGACTCCTGACATCGTTTTCTGATAAAGCACAACCAATTTACTCATGATAGGTTAGTCTTGGTCTTCCTCAGCTCCTATATCTTTCCACTTTCGCATTGCATATCTGTTTCGCCATTCTTTTATCCTGCATTCTTTCTACATGTCCGAACCAACGGAACATGCCTTTTCTTATCTTAACACCGACACTCTCTTTCCGACCAACTCTCTTTCTTATGTCATCATTATTGCTTAGCGCCTAATTAGAGATATCGATCAGTAACATCGTTCAGTTGTTTTGTTTTAAGTTCGGGGTTGCTACTGGCTCACCAGAAACTCCCAATTTCAGTTCAAACTGGTAACCAGCAAATGATGCTCTGGCAAAAGAGAGAGAGGACATCAGCAGCTCGACTGATGGTCACCGCCACATTACTTAAGATCGCAATCAAATACAAACTCCCTGGAAGGCTTTGTCCGTTCCTTATTAATCGGCGAGCTCGGTGGCGCCGCGGTTAATAACGCGACTTTGACACCACCGCTCGTGGAATCTGCTGACAATAAAAAGACGGAACTGTACGTGGCCTCTTTTGTTTTTTGTCAAGCGATTTTGTTTTGTTTTTAGTTAGCTGTTGACGACTTTCGGTGTTATCAATAACAAATTTTGGTAACAATAGAGAATAGTAGAGAAAAAAATTTAAAACATGCTATCCTTTTTATTTTTTCATCAAACTTTCAATGTTGATTATGCCCGTATACCTACACTAGTCATACATACTACTACCATCAAGACTAACTCGACGGAAGTTGCATTATTATTTAATAGGTCAAAGTAAGCTTAACACAGATACGTAATTATTTCTTTTTTATTAACCTCTGTAGGTTGTTTATTTTATGCACACATAACATTATTATATATTTATATGCCTGTATTCTTCTAATTAGCGTAATCCTTTTTCCTAATCCATTAGGATTAGCGAGATCCGCTACCTAAGCCGAAGGATTTAGCGAAGATACTGATTTTTACATGGAGCAAGTGCCGTCAGATCTTTCTTAGGTTAGGTCACGCTTTTACGTCTTTCGAAGTATAATTTCCTGGGCGTGCGAGTTTCCCCACGATGTTTTCCTTCACTGTCGAGCAAGTATGTACAAATATGTACGTACATAAATCCGAAAAGACGAGTTTAGTGGATCATGCCCACACCAGGATTTGAATCCGGGACCGTAGGATAATTGACCGGTTTTTTATACACAGAGCTATCACTGCTAAATCATCCTATCGTTTGAATACCTGTATTGTTCAGTGATAAGTATCTCCTGTTATTGAATTCTTTAAAATGATGTGCTAAATGTGAGGGTATATTATCCTATTCAAATCTAGTGAATTGAGCAAGTGCCAAAATAGCTTTCAAGAAATAATAAAAATAACTTTGAGTGATGGAGCGAGCGATATGGTTCATCTAGAAACTTCGCCGTTTCTTTATATTAGATTACGGTTGGGAAGTTAAATAATTTCGTATTTGCAGACCAATTTTTTTCTAACATATTAGACATTTTTAATTTTTTTATTCGACGGTGATTCTAGGTTTTCCAATCGATAAGTCATTGTTTTATCTATCAGTAAGTAGTTAAATTGTGAAATGTTGCGTTTACAATAGTTTTGTAATAATTCCGTTATCTTTGTTCAATCGGTTACACGTGTCTCGTTAATAAAATCGAATAATTTAGACTGTGGCAGGAGTGAGCGGCTCACCTCCCACCGCCGCCTACGTCCATCACTAACCCCCTACTGCACTACCACAACATTAATGGCATCTGTTTGTGCATGAAGGTTTCCTGGAAGCCTGATTGATAATTTCCGAAATACAATACAGTACAAAAGCTAAATGCACTACGGCTTATTGGAGATGTGCGGAGTATGTATTTGGCCGAATACAAATATTCGGACGAATTATTCCGTTCATTTTAAAACAAGTTCGTGTAGGGCTTTCGGGTGTTTTGCGAGCGGCTGTATTCACCCGGCCCTCTTTCTCCCGTACTCCCCGCGGCCGGCCCTTGCGCTTTTATTTCTTTTATAACATTTAATATAGTTATTAATTCTCACTTCATATTGTTTCAAAATTTGCATCTGCATACTGAACTTGAATTATTTGATTCAAAATGATTAAATGCACATCAATGAACTTTTGAAGTTGAATGGACGAAACGCATGTGTTTATATTTATAATGAACATGAAAGTGACAAGACAAAGGTGAAGTCGCCACTGTGTGACATATTAATTTGCTGAAGCATGCGGGGATGTGGCGGTTTAAACCTTCTCTGTATTATTTTGTTCAATACAAATAAATAAATAGTTGTTGTACGATTACCGATTGTAAAAAGAGAATAAAAAGTGTTAAATTAACGTAAAATCGCAACTACTTTACTACGGAAGGAAGAGAAAAGGAGGGACGGAGAGGGGGAAAAGCTAGAACTACGAACTATTGATTGAATAACAAATAATATTTATGTATGTATGTATATCTTCACCCCAAGTCTTGCGGGGTAGCCATTAGACGCGGTCCTCACACACTTCACTCGATTTTGTACCATTCATAGCTCTTTTCATGCACGCTCGCCTGTTCCTAGGGCTCCTGACATAACCTTTTGATAAAATGCGACCATTTTGGTCACGGTAGGTTAGCCTAGGTATTCTTCGGCTCATACATCCTTCCACTTGCGCATTGTATATCTGTTTCGTCATTATTTCATTCTGCATTCTTTTTACATCTCCGATCCAACGAAGCAAGCATTTTCTTATCTTAATACCAATACTCTCTTTCCAACCTTCTTCAACCTCTTTCTTACTTCATCATTACTAACACGATCAGCAAGCGTTATGCCACATTTTCATTTTGCGCAATTTCGACCGCATTTAGGTATTTTACTTTCATGCTACTCTGTCATATTTATTTTTAGAATGTTTATGGAACATGTTAAATCTAACATATAATTTGGACTTGTGTCCAACAAGCATTGCATAATTGTAGCGAACCCCTCTTACGAATAAAAAAGCGATGCATTCTTTTTTTCGACACTGCCTGTACAGTTGACCCTTGTGAGCTGTTACTACGTCACTGGGATGGGAGTGGCGGGCGTGAAGCGCCACAGTCTGAAAACAAAACAAAAGCGCGACGAACCTACGGCCCCCTAAAGGGGGAGGACCTGAGCTTAGGGCGTTGCGAGGGCTAAACAATCGAAACATGTGATGCATACGTTCAAATACCGTCTAGTTTCAAGATATTAAAAAGGCAGGGTATAATGTGTAGATGAAAAAGGAAGTACAGTTATTATCCTACTTAATTTCTATATAATTATAACAGCAATCATTCAGCTGATTATTTTGAAGTCTATCTCATGCAACCTCTACTACTAACTGTAAAAAGTTAAAGCAACGTATGCATATTCCAATGCGAAATAGACATCTTCTCAGGCCAAACCTAAAATATTATATATTTATTGTGTACAACCGCTGGTGTATGATATCTATCTATGTATTTATATCTTAAGGCCAACATCCACGCAGGGGACGTAACCAGAGAGAACTGAACGCAATCTAACTCGGTCCTAAGATGGTATTTCTATTAATAACACGGCATCGTCTGCGTAAAGCAAATAGTACACAACTAGGTCAACTATGCACAATCTCCATTCGTATATCTTATTCTCTGTGGGCAATGAGACGATATACTCTGCAATTCTAATAAGTAGAGCCCTCCTGTATTCTGACAATATATCCCGAAGATCCTTTATACTTCATGTTCTTCCTAGTGTTATCCCGTTTTATAATCAAGTATAATTGGTGGGGTCTGCTCCTATCCTACCTTCACCGTAAAGTAACAATGTAAAACTGACAAGTGATAATTAGAAATATGTACATACATCCAAAAACACAATTGTAATGATGTCCACGTCACGTCACGTTATTGGAACCAAGGACCGTCGGTTGGACTGGTTCTTTAGCCACCACTGCTCGTAAATAAAATTGAAAACTCAAAGATCCTTTCACATAACCCTCTCAAATACTTTCTCCAGATCCACACAACCGCAGAATCCTACATTTTAGAATGTAGTATGAATTACAATTTTGCAGATAAGCAGATTTATTTTTCGACTAGGTAAGAATAAGTATCAAAAAATGTTACATGTACAATAAATAAAACGACCAAAACGATTATTGTGCAAATTGGGCTGGCAATTGATACGGAGGCCTGCATTTGTTGTCGTTTTATACGGAAACCACGAATTTCCATTTAACAATATTAATTACAAACGAATGAATATGATATCAATTTCAATCAAATCAAAGAGTGTAAAACAGTGTGGGTATTTGTAGGTAAGAACAGATTTTTACAATAGTAGAAATGTTACAAAGCTTAATCTAGACTAGACTAATTAATACACAGTAATATTATAAATACAAAAGTATCTTACAAACAGACATATACACAGTATTTTATTTGTTTAGGTTAGGTTGTTCTACCTAAACAAACATGCATTGTACTTGTACATGCAATTCTAAACAAAATTGGAAAGCTGTTCCGCTTTTACAATTATTGGACTGAAAATTAAAGTGGATACTCCAAACTATGAATTGTTACTGTATACTAAAAAAATATAAGCGAATGCATAGATGATAAATTGAGTAGCCATGCAACCACACGTACATATGTACAGACCAATCAATAGATGCGAATGTCGTTTTGACAGGTCTTGTTCAAAGTGAAATCTAGGTCATAATAAATAATATTAATGCCTGGAAAATGGTAATAATTGGTGGAGCTTTCTGTACACATATATGTAAAAACAAATCATTAGAATACGTACAATTACGAAATTGTGCATGTCTTACGAGAGTCTACCCTATGCTCCACAGGAAGAAAGTATAATCTTATGAAATGTGGTGAGTAAGTAAGTACCTATAAGCTCAAAAATGTACCATACCACGTAATACATACATGATGAGCTCTCATCAGTGTAAATTAATACATTTCACTTTAACTGTGTATTCATACATTTTATAAGATGTAAATTCCACAAAAGAGGAAGTAAATTATAGTACCCCGCCAATGACTATGTCATCATCAGTGATTGGATTTTGGGTTAACCACTTTAGCGAGATTTCATGACGATATCCTATTATTGACATGCCATAGACTAACTAGGGGAGCTGGGCCTGCGGCGCATTGGCAGAACTGCTTTTGCACAATAAGTAAATAAAAGCAAGCTGCGTAAGCAGAACTGCTAACCCTAACCCTAACCCTTGTGTCAATAAATATTTTGACAATTAATTTGACCCGAAATATAAATTTGCAAAACTTGAAATGAGTTCGCCATACGCGCTCCAATAGACTTTGTATTGGAACGGGTTTTCGGGCGATAACATCACTTATCGATATCCTTTATTGAGCTAATCGAAATTTAATATATTTTAGGGGAATCTACAATACTTAAGGTACATTCATGTCGAACAATCAGCTCTCTAGCTTCTAAACTGAAGGAGTACTACGTGTAACAGTCGAAAACCGCAAAACTGCAAAAAAGACAATTTTCTCGGTTATAAAGCTTCGCTGGCTAACGCAGCTCTGCGATTATATTCCGAGATAAGAAATACACATAAAATCTGTGTTTTTTGTTTTTGTTGTAAACATCCATAAACTCATTAATAACTAAGTTATATTATAATATAAACAATATATTCTACCGTGTTATTAACTAAATTCGTCATGATTGGCAATGCTCTTGGAAATCAAAATCAATTGGATCATATGTATATAGTAGGTAGGTGAAATAAATGCAAGCCGTTTTAATAACAAGATGTCCTATATTGTATACCTATATTGCCTCCCGACGTTCGTCTGAACCTAGTGGTATTGTTTGTTAGTTTGTATGTCGTGATATAAACTGTATGTCAAGTAACTTGACTTGCAACAATATTTGAACTTTAGTAGGACACCACACATACATACTAATCTCAAAAAAGTGCATTGTTGACGGGCAACCAATGGGAAATATAGAAGCCGAGGGGAATCAAAGTCGCGTAATCTTGTAGATTATATTAAATAAACCAAAAACTGGCCAACTGTAAAGATTTTCTTTTTGAAATCGTTTAAATTTCATTAAAGTTATCAAACTGATAATTAACGTGAGTATATAGATAGTTACATAATTACCCATCTAGTAATTCCGTGGGCGTGCCCATGTTAATATAAATGTCTATGGTCGGCCACTGTAATTTGCAATACTAATTGGAACATTGCCATCACACATTATTGGACGGTCTAAGCTAAATAGATGTTATTGTCGTGCCTCCATTGCAATCCTTGGCCGTTCTGAATAGCGAGTTGTATCTAATATACTAAACGTGTTGCTGGCGTACACAGTTGTGCGTAAGAAACTTAACACTTTCTCGAACGTACGATGGCGGTTACTGGTTGAATGGGCAGAAAAAGTGGAATTAAAATCTTCTAACTCAATGATACACTGGTTTTACGTGAATTTCTACGTGTAGGCCCACAATACCTTCTGCTGTTGGATAGCAGCTGAATAAAAAACTTCAATGATGTTTGATCACAAATATATTATGTATACAAACGAGGATGTATATGTATATATAGGCGTTTGTTTGTCACACATATATATATATATATATATATATATATATAAATTATTTGCCGCATGTGTGAATGACCATCACTGGAGAACGGAGAGATTTTGTTTGCAGTTTTCATTACTGCAACAAATTCCTCACAAAATCCGCATTGAATATAGATATTTTTGGAAAAAGGATTCAATACAGTAGTTCTGTTTCAAACCGGTAACAAAATTTGTTTTACAATGTAATGTGCACCTGTAGGAGGAGGCGCCGCTCTTCACTAATTAACATTTAAGTATTATTTTTTATACCACTAAGGTGGCAATCAAGCATACGGCCTGCCTAATGTTAAACAGTCACCGTAGCCTATGGACATTTGCAACACCAGAGGCGTCACTCATGCGTTGCCGATCCTCTAAAAACCTCTTCACGCATTTCTTGAAGAACTCCATGCTGTAGTCCCTTGGAAAAACCTCGGCTTATTCCACAGCTTGAGTGTTCTCGGAAGAAAACTTCTCTGGAACCGCACCGTACGCGACCATTGCGGTTCAAGCGTGTGAGGGTGAACTCCCCGCCGTCGGCGAGCGATGCGGTTATAAAAAGTAGCTGTCGGCGTCATTTCGAACAACTCTTCAGAACACAACCCGTTGTACAATCGGTAAAAGTATAAAGAATATATAAATAAATATCACCAATTTCGTGTATTTCAAACATTTAATTGATTCCAGCTATTAGTTTATGGCATCGTACAACGCTAGTCGATAGAGTAAATATTTATTATTAAATACATTTACATATATGATAATTTATTTCTTTCGCGTATTTCGTTAATCAGTTCTCAAATAATGAAATACCACCTGCACTTGGATGGTATGAATTAATTATTGATAACGCGCGAATCATATAATCAAATTAGGCTCGCGTAGCCGCGCGCGTTAACAGGCCAGCTAGTCGCGATATCCGCGGTATTCCAAACTCTGTTGATGAAACGGTTAATCAGCTTGGGCGCTCCGATGCCATATATGCATATAAACATAAACATAACTTGCATACTCCGACGTTCATATTGAATAATACAATTTTCAACTTCGTACGTTAAATCTGATCCACTCGACTGTATTGTGCACTGCATGCATATTCAATAAACAGATGTGTGCTGCGTCGTCTTTTTTGTCGGAGTATACTTTATCGCCTACACGAGACTAGTTGTATTTGAGAATCTTTTACTGAAACGTTTTTTAATTCCTTTTATCAGATCAGTGAAGTGTATTCACCTAACACGGAGCAACAAGCGTACGAGAAGACTATGCATAATTATGCATACAACGGATGTTCTTTCGGATAAAGGATATACGGTCTTTTATTTCCTGAGAGGACAAAGGGCAAAGGAAGAGGGATCAGTCAAAGAACAGAGAAAAAGAAGATATCCAAGGAAAAATTTTAAGAGAGAGTAGAACTAGACTAGACCAGAGGTCAGTCTAGACAGAGAGGTAGAGCTAGACGACCCGGAAGGTCTCGAAAACATTTCATGGACACAAATGTTTGTCCTGTACGGGAATCAAACCCACGAGCGTCGATGACAAAGTCACGTTATTAGCCGCCGTGCTACCCAGCTCGTCATGTCATACGTGGATCACCGTACTCGGTGTTCCATGATCTCTGCCTACCCTAATGGGAGACAAACTTGATTATATACGTGTATAAAAGATTTCGTATAACAGTTTTCTTTATCGTACATTTCTTTATTTACGTATCGTAGGTTTTTTTTTCATATTTAATACGTGTGTATAACCACATAAACTTCAGCTAAGTATATTAAGAGAGCTAATGGATTTTTAATTGGCGCTTGCTCGGTTATATTTTCATTCGCCATTAAGAGATGAAAAGAATTGAGTACAATCTTTAACGGGCCCCAGCTCAAAAGGAATACGTAAACATTGTCTCGATGAAAAACACAAAGTAAATTTAATACTCTTTGTTCTAGTACGTCACAAATTTATGACAATATATTTTAAGTACGTTCAAAATTAATTTTATGTATACCTTTGAGGTTTAAGTGGCTCTCTATCTTCAGAGACTAAGCTACCTCATCTACACGCGGTGCATTCTGGTACTAATTAACAAAAGAAACTCTGGTGAAAGAAAGTAAGTCACACCGAAGCAGCTCTACTGAGGAACCGGAATCGTAGAGAAATAACAACTCCCTGGAGTAGTGTTGTGTTCAGCGAGTGAATGAGATTACCCGTATCGTCCTTAGTGCATTAGCAGTGGCGTTTAACAATGTATGTATATCTTCAGATCAAGTCCCTTGTGGGGTAGGCAGAGAGAGCCGAGCGCCATAATACGTGGTACTTCCAATCTTCACTCGCTTCTTTGACATTCATATTTCTTTTCATGTAGGTACTTCTAACAGGTGAGTTTTGATCTTCCTCAGCTCCTACTTTCTTCTACTTTCGCATTGTATATCTGTTTCTTCATTCTTTCAATCTGCATTCTTTCTACATGTCCGAACGAACGGAGCTTCTTCTTATCTTAACATCGACACTCTCTTTCAGACCAACGATTAATAATGTAGTATATATTTCGACATATCAAAAGTATTTTATGGAAATATAAAATTCGAGTATTCGGTAAATTTCGAATTTAAGTATTTGCTACATTGAAGTATATTAAATATAAAAATGTCCTCAATCATCCAGGGGGGTTTGGCACAGGTTCTCATAATACTGTCGCACGACTTCGTATGCTAAAGTTATGTACGACATATTGCATTATCACGTCGAATAGCTGAAAGGCATTGTAAAATGTCGCGGAATGCAGTAATGCAGCGAGGTGTGATATGAATAAGTTCGCTTTGCACAGGTCGGAGATATCGGACTCAAAGCACAGTATTAGAAATAGCACTCCGTATTAAATGTTTACAGACAGAGAGCGGTATTGATGTTATACCCACATGTTGTACATATATTATTTTAAAAATAGGAAAACAGCTCAGTACATTTGTTCGTCAATCGTTATCTTGTCGTTTATTGTTTAGTGGGCATTCGTGACATCAATAAAAAAAAAGTAAAATATGTTCAATTATGATTGAGGCGCTGCTAGCTTAGTCATAAATAGTCAAAGTTTTTTTTTCAAACTTTTTTTTCTTTATTTATTAGCTATTGACGAATTTTAGAGTTACTAATAGAAATAAATTGGAAACAGAAGAAAAAAAAGTTGTAAACATGCAAATTCATAATATTAATTACGGTCGCATAAAATAATGATCACAGCCGACCGTTGGGACGAACATTGTTATAAGCTTATGCTAGGTATGCATGTGTCCGCGGCTTTGTCGTCGGCAGGGGTGAACACGGACAACAATATATATTTATATTTTGTAATACCAGTATCATGCCTTTATTTGAAGTGTGCACCTTAGTACATATAATAAAAAAACTATTTTTATAGAATCCAACATAAATTATAAATGTGAAAGGTTGCTAGGACATATGAACGTTTGTGACTCTTTCATATAAAAATTAAGGGATTTGGATCAAGTTAGCACAAATAGAGTATGTTCTGAAAATGATAGGCTATGATTTATCCGGAAAATATTTAGTATTCCTGTGTAAAACTTATATGCTGCGCGCTTCAGCTAGTGCATAATAAACGATCATTCCAACCGTTTTGGCAAAGCAAATTGAGTGGACGAGCGAGTTTTCAAAAGTTGTACCATTAGGATATTTTGAATACTAAATCAAATGTTTTGGATTCAAACATTCAATGTTGAATGTGTATACGGCGAGTAAATAAAGTAAGTCATACAAGTAAAGAAACGAGTGTGCTTTAGACCACACAACTGAAGTAAAAATTCATTAACTCCATAGTATGATACAGACAATAGGCCTACACTGTGTCTTAGATATAGGAAACTTAACTCGCTATGAGAGAAAGAAGAAAGAAAATGTGTGCTCGCACCTCTCTCTCTTGGCCCAACAGTAATATATGAAACGTAACTCTATCTCTTTCTATCTTCACTAACTTATACCTCCCTCTCAACTTCCGTTCGCTGCGCCCGATCACACTTTTCGTAATGCTCTCGTCACGCACTCACCAGCTTACTCCCCAAATCATTTTGCATAAAGAAGTTTTATATAAAAAAAAGACATTGATGCAATAATAATCCCACTAAATTAAAAATGAAGGCTTATCTATATAATTAATGCTATATAATAATTTTAACAAGCAAGCAAATGCCACGTAATCAAACCCTCTCCTCCCTTGGTCCCTCTCCTGCCTAGATATGAAAGAGGGTGCATTCCACCCTCTCCGCTCGCTGTGATAAATATGAAATATTGTAAAAAATTTCCAAATGTTTTATTGGTTCATTTTTTTTCGTAAAACTCTCTTTTTAATGATTAACCGTAAACATTCTCATGTTTCCAATTCCATTTTTATCATACTACTTTTTTATTACGAGTATTTTAATACCTTATATATTTATACGTAATTTTATGAAAAACAAATATTGTAGAAATATTCCATGTTAAGTATCCTTTATATTTATGAAGCTCTATGTATTTTCCATTAATCAATAATGTACAATTAGATCTAGTCTACGCTGTTACTGTAATTGTGAATACGTAATTACTATGTAATGAACTGGCACGTTTTGTTACACTTAATAAGTAAATACATTTTCTTTGTGAATAAACTAACAGCATTAAATAGCAGTGCTTTGCAAATTCGCTTTGCGTAGGTTTTATTCAGCAGATGTCCTCTTAATAGAGTCAGCGTTTTTATTACACATAGAATTTCAATTTCATATTGACGATACTATTCCGCATATGTCACACGGGAGATGGGAAATGATGTAGTAGTTGGAGAATCTGCATGATTTAATGTCTCTTTATAAAATAATTTCTAAAAGACTTTCCACTACTAAACGTGAGATAAATCTAATGTTAACTAATTTTATGATAAGTATATTAGTATTATTTTTGTGATACTTGTCCAAAACTTATTACGCAAGTGTAAGATCATTTACAAGTGTATTAATTACGCACGTATTAAATTGAAATGTGCTCTTGTATACAATTACCAACGTCAAAGTGAACGTGTGTTCTATGGATTACATAGAAGTGAAACGCTTTGATTCTATCGAACAGCCAATTCAGTGGTAACAACTACATGAAACAAACTATGTATACAGGTACTAAACTACCTGTAGTTGTATGTTCTTACATTACGCTACCATATGCCTGTGTCCATTAATTCAGTCTACGGGTATTATTAATTTGTCTGAATGTAGTACCGATGTGGTCACAGAAAAATAACTGATGTTTCCTACATTCCACGCATAACTGTTTCAAACAAATGTGTCAAACGGGGCCGATAGATAACTACTGACACTGCGTAAATAATTCGTCTTACACTTGTGTCAATAACTCGTTGTACACTTGCGTATAATGAATTATTAACGTAACGTGGGTAGTTTTGGATATTTTTCAGCATCGTCTTACTAATTTACGTATATGAGCAAATTTTTAATAAATAAAAAACATTACTTACAAAGAAGGGCACGTTCACCATAGTAATAATGTCATCCTCAGTGTTAGGGTATGACCCCTCCGCATTAAAGTGCACAAGGTCTCGCACTCTGTACGTGAGAAGGTCTTCATCGAAATATTCTATTACTCTAGCTCGTGTCAGTCTGAAAAAATAATACGCATTAGACTTCTGTCAGATAAAGTATAGGTACTTGACTTAAAAACTAATAAAGTGCAAATGTGACAAATATAGAACTAAGGTTTTCATAGTCGGGCAATAAACCTAATGCTAAAGCTAAAATTATGAGGAACGAGCTTTTTGTCAACTATATTCATAATGGTCATGTCTTCTTTAAAGATAAAAAAGCACCCTGTCTGAAAAAGGGTGTTTCTAGTTTATCATAGCAATTTTTTTATATATCACTAACGCGGCACGTATGTATACGTTTAGGTATGCGGGATACCCAAACACTTAGAGCGCTTCACTAACTTTCACTAAAGGGTACTTGAATCAAATGAAATTTATTAAACTTCTTTATACAATTTATAAACATAAGGTGGTGTCAGGAACCCTAAAATTGAAAATGGCATGAATAAGGCTAAGGCTATGAATGTTTAAGAAGCGAATGAGGTGTGTAAGGACGGAGTCACGTGGTGCTCGATCCTCTCCGCCTACCCTGTAAGGTGTGAATATGTATATATGTTACATTTAAAAAATAAAATTGAATAGAGTCGACTTTATACAAAGAATATTTATAGACAGAGTGATGGGGCGGGACTTGATACAAGAGATTCCTGTTTTGTCTCTGATGATCTGTTAGTCAGCGTTAAGGCTTCTTCTGTATGTTTTTAGTACACCCCATTCCGTATCGTTCGTATCACCCCATATCTCCTACGTCCAAAATAAACCCGCCTGGTCGACTGCATTTCATAAAAATTCATGTTTTGTTATGAAATACAGTGGTGATAACATGTAGTTTTTAAAGAAGTGTAGTCTATGTCTCAATATTTCGTGACGTATCTGAAATTTTGTTCAGTCGTTTTGAAAATACACTTTGGTATTACGTACTATCACTGCTCACTCTACTAATAAAAGTCGTTCAGTCGCGAGAGTTCGACATCTCTCAGTATTTCAGTGGGAAAGGGAATTAAATGGTCCAATGAAAGCAATTTCCCAGTCGGGCGCAACATAATAAAATTACCCTCTTTTTCTAGCGCTACTCTGTCTAGAAGTATGATGTATTCAAATATTGGTTCTTGGCGACTCATATTCAAAAGAAAAATGTGTTTTCAGCGCGTTGTGCTAAAGAATCCATAGCTTTCAATATAATTTAAATTGATTTCACCTTACATCATCCCAGTGGCATAACATTAAAAGGAGGTACATTAAAATAAAGCATCAATGACTACACCATATACCTCATATACTACAAATGTAACATAGCGTTGTGTTGGTATGAGAAATAAAACTATAAAAACTACATTACCTACAATATTGACTCATTTGCATCAAATCAATAAGATAAAAAAAAATATGAAAAATGAGTGTCACATGATTGGGATTTGACTGATCTGCAGAAAGCAATGTGTGTTGAAACTTGTGTTGGCTTGTTGAATCGGTACCGAAATGAAGGTATATTGGATCGAATTATGACTTGTGACGAAAAATGGATTCTTTACGAAAACCGTAAGTGAAAAATGCAATGACTGCCCCCAGGTCAAACGCCGCGACAGTGTCCTAAAGCAAAGCTTACCAATAAAAAGATAATGGCTTTCTCATGTCTGGGTAAGCAATAACAGCAGATGTTTACCGTGGTGATCTTCGAACAATGATGGCGAAACTGGCAGTGAAACAGCCCCAAATAAATAAATATGTTACATCTTAACCAAAAAACGAGTTTTAATTTTACAGTACAAATCGGCAATTTCATACTTTAACCACCAATATTTTGTCGTTAGTCGAAAGTCGCTATTATATTTATATATAGCGACAAGCTATATATAAATATAATATAATTATAGGCCACACGTGTTTTTTACATATATCAGGCAAATAAATTTAAATAAAGAAAATAAAGTGAAGAATTTATTGTAAACTAGGTTTTTTCTTTTTTATACAACGTCGGGAGGCATAGAAGTAGACGGTCCACCTGATGTAAAGCGGTTACCATAGCCTATGAACGCTTGCAATACATTAAGTTATTAATCGATCGATGCTGTGTTAGCAGCAGAGGTGCTAACACAGCAACTCCTTAGGAGCTTACTGAAAACCTCACTCACACGCAGGAACACAACAACCCTCTAGGCAGTAATTATTTGGATGCAGTTTTCAGTGAGTACCTCCAGTACTTCCCCAGACGGGTTGCTTTGATGTGCCCTACTTCTCTTAAAAACACCCAGACCAAGACAAACAGACATGTTCATGCACACAAATGTTTGTCCAGTATGGCAATCGAACCCACGAGCATTGGTGTCAAAGTAGCGTAACAGCGCGTTTCACCAATGAACCACCGAGCTCGTCATAAACATGAAGAAATGGTTTTCTATCATGATTTATTAACCCTAGAAAGCTGTTGTAAGCTCTTTTTTACACCAGTATTTTGTATACAGTCAGAAAGAGAAATAAAATCGATTGATCAGCTCGCATAATGCTATACCTACGTGGCCAATCAGAAAGTTTGCGAAAAAAAATTTTTATGTATGAGAGATTGGCCAGTAGTAAAAATAGGTACGTTCCTATTTAAAAATTTCCCTTCACATTTTTTTCTAATTTAAATTATAGTGTCTTATTGAAAAATTTATCTGCGCCGGGAACATTTTACAAGCAACTAGGGACCGAACACAGGGCTCCGCGGGCTACTGCTCCACCAGAACAACGCGCCCGCGCACACCGCGCTCAAAACGAGGAACTTCCTGTAGCACGGCGGTCAAACCCCTGGGTCACCCTCCTTACAACCCTGCCCTAGCACATTTCGACTGCAATTAGAGATTTTATATGCTTTGTTTTATATTATATATTTTTTTCGGCTTATATTGCTAAACACCGTTTTTTAATTAAGAGCAAATAATTCAGTATCTTTTAAAAACTAACCCCGAAGCTACTGCATCTTGATGAGTAGCGAACACGTTTCTGTCGAAGAACTTTTGTCACCACAACTCTTTTTCACATCACATGAACTTGAAGGCAGACTCAAGCCGCAACAAACTCACTCATAAATGTAGGGTCCGACTTCCTGCACGATAGGAATGGCGCCATTGAGCACCTCATCGGGATTGGAGATGGAGAGCAGGAACACAGTAAAGTTGAGAGTGACTGGCACATCCTTGAACCTCTCTAGCGCGTCTGTGTCGTTAAGAAGAATCACCTCCTAATAACATAAAAAAAAAATCCTTCATTACATTAAGATATTCCGTCGATCCAATTTATTAATTATTTGTTTAATGTTAATTTAATTAATCTGTATCCTCATGCTGTCCATTCCTTATGATTTATAATTAACTTCGATCTATATGTTCACGTCAAGTATTTTGCGGGGTAGGTAGATACAACCGAGCGCCACATGAGTCAGTCCTGCTCTCACTTCCTTAACATCCATAGCTATTTTCAAGCTTTTGATAAAAGAAGGTCAATTTGGTTATTGTAGATGGTTTCCTCATGCATGCTTTCACATGTCCGATTCAAATTATATAATAAAAGTATGTAACCTAACTGTCATGTTACAGAGATGCAGTTGTCATTATATACATACTAGCTCATACCCGCGGCTTCGCACGCGTAGTTTATGGAATTTCGACAGTTTTACTTATTTTTATTTTACTTCTTATTTTTTGGTACAGTCAGCATTATATAGTTAGTAAAAGTACCAAATATTCGTATTTGCGTAGTAATGAAGATATGTCACGATTTGTTCGGTTTTCATCAACTATTTGATATTGACTGAATACACTCAAAGCACCTCTTTGTTAAATACACAACATTGCCTATTTTAAACACATAACTGTAGAAAGTCACTTCAACTTCAAAAGATATTTCTACTCCATACAAAATGTCAACCCCCTTTTCAGCCACCTAAGGGTTTGAAAAATGCTGAAATTACTTTTTTGGTGTTTTGGTTGAGAATATATTTACGAAGCCTAAAGTAGCTCACTTTAAAAAAAACAATCCCTTAACAGTTCAACTTTTAATTCAAGAAATACTCGTACTTTTGACCCCCATTATACACTTTAAGACGTGGAATTTTTGAAAACGCTGAGACCACTTTTTTTTATTCTAATAATAGAGAGTATCTGTACAAAGTTTCAAGTTACGAACTTCAAAACCTATTTCTACTCCATACAAACTGTCAACCCCCTTTTCAGCCCTCTAAGGGTGGAATTTTGAAAAACGCTGAAATCACTTTTTTGCCGTCTTGATTGAAAGTATATTTACAAAGTCAGTAGCTCACTTTAAAAAAATCAATTTCTTAAACAGTTCAACATTAGATCAAGAAATAATTTTGACTCCCATTACACACTTTAAGGGGTGAAATTTTTGAAAACGCAGAAACCATTTATTCATATTCTAATAGAGTGACATGCATGCGCCTCCATTGCCCCCTAGTGGAATAGGTAGATGTCAAAAATGATGATATATAACTTTGTTTATTGTATTATTTTGCTATTTTTGGACTTAAAATGTATTCATTAATGACTATCTGTTATCATAATTTTTGACATCTGAAATATTATCAATTTATAATAATAATGTTAATTATATGGATAATTTGTTCTGAAATAAATGACATTTAATTTAATTTAATTTAATTTAATAGAGAGTATCTGTACAAAGTTTCAAGTTACTAACTTCAAAAAATACTTCTATTCCATACAAAGCGTTAACCTCATTTTCAGTTAGGTAACTTTTCAGTTAGGATGGAATTTTGAAAAATGCTGTAATTACTTTTTTGACGTCTTGATTGAAAGTATAGGTACAAAGTCTAAAGTAGTTCACTTTAAAAAAAAAATTAACAGTTCAACTTTTAATTCGAGAAATACATTTGACCCCTGTTACATCATTTAAGGGGTAGAATTTTTGAAAACGCGGATTTTTTTTTTTTATTCTAATAAAGAATATCTGTACAAAGTTTTAAGTCACTAAGTTCAAAAAATATTTCTGCTCCATACAAACTGTCAACCCCTTTTCACCCCCCTATAGGTGGAATTTTGAAAAACGCTGAAATTACTTTTTAATTCCTTGATTGAGAGTATACGTACAAAGTCTAAAGTAGCTCACTTTAAAAAAAAAACAATTTCTTAACAATTCCACTTTTAGTTCAAGAAATATTTTGACCCCCATTACACCCTGTAAGGAGTGGAATTTTTGAAAACGCTGAAATTACTTTTTTTGGACTCTAATACAGAGTATCTGTGCAAAGTTTCAAGTCACTAACTTCAAAAAATTTTTCCGCTCCATACAAACTGTTAACCCCTTTTCAGCTCCCTAAAGTTTATTTACAAAGTCTAAAGCAAGTCACTTCAAAAAAAATCAATTTCCTAACAATTCAACTTTTAGTTCAAGAAATATTTTGGCCCCCATTACACCCTAAGGGCGGAATTTTTGAAAACGCTGAAATTACTTTTTTTGGACTCTAATACAGAGTATCTGTGCAAAGTTTCAAGTCACTAACTTCAAAAAAATTTCCGCTCCATACAAACTGTTAACCCCTTTTCAGACCCCTAAAGTTTATTTACAAAGTCTAAAGCAAGTCACTTCAAAAAAAATCAACTTCCTAACAATTCAACTTTTAGTTCAAGAAATATTTTGACCCCCATTACACCCTTTAAGGGGCGGAATTTTTGAAAACGCTGAAATCACTTTTTATGGATTCTAATAGAGAGTATGTGTGCAAAGTTTCCAGTCATTAACTTCAAAAAATTATTCTGCTCCATACAAACTGTAAACCCCATTTTCAGCCTCCTAAAGGTGGAATTTTGAAAAATACTGAAAATACTTTTTTGATTTCTTGATTGAGAGTATACTTACAAAGTCTAAAGCAACCCACTTTAAATAAAAACAATTTCTTAACAATTCAACTTTTAGTTCAAGAAATACTTTTGACCCCCCATTACACCCTTTAAGGGGTGGAATTTTTGAAAACGCTGAAACTACTTTTACATTTGGTTCATGACTATCAATGAAACATCTTAATATTGAATTTCAATCGAATAACTTCAAAAACGTAAAGTTTCATACTAACTTTGCATCCCCGTTTTACCACCCTTAAGGGATGATTTTTGAATAAAGAAAAATATTTTACTCGTGTTTCATGCCTTTCAATAAAGAACCTTCATGATGAATTTCATTCGAATAACTTCAAAAACGGCAAAGTTTCATACTAACTTTGCGCCCCCGTTTAACCGCCTAAGGGATGAATTTTGAAAAAAATATATTACTCATGTTTCATGCCTTTCAGTAAAGAACCTTCATGCTGAATTTCATTCGAATAACTTCAAAAACGGCAAAGTTTCATACTAAATTTGCACCCCCGTTTTACCCCCTTAAGGGATGAATTTCCTAAATTCCTTTCTTAGTGCTCCCCTACGTTATAAAAGGAACCCCTGTGCAAAATTTCAAGTTTCTAACCCTTATAGTTTAGGCCCTGCGTTGATATGTCAGTCAGTCAGCTTCTCCTTTTATATATATAGATACGAAATGTTATTAAATACTTTTGCTTCAAACGAATACAAAAGGAGATACAAAATAAATTTATCATAAGTGTTGCTACGGAACGTTGCTAAAAGAAACTTTCAAGAACTGAATGTAAAATAATGTTAAATCCCTCTCAGCAATTTAATACCAGCACAGATTAGGTTGAAGATAAACGAATTCTCTTCAACTTGATAGGATTTCAGTACGCCGCGATGCTTATAAATACTGAATAAGAAAGAAAGATCATAAAACGATAAAACTGATAAAGAATACAAGTATTCTGACTTCTTCTTTTTTGCATTATCGCATTTTCTAATCCATTAGGATTGGCGAGGTTCATAACCTAAGCATAAGGATTTAGCTAAGGTACTGATTTTTACATGGAGCGACTGCCGTTGCCGTTAGACCTCCAAAGGTCACGTCACACGCCTTTCGATATATAATTTCTCAGAATACATCGTAAAAAAACCCGTACTTCTTCACGATGTTTTCATCTCATCACCTTCATCGCCGTGCAAGTGATAATCACAGATATGTACATAAATCTAAAACATATATTTAGTGGTACATGCTAGGATTCGAACCGGGGATCATTTGGTCTGTTCTTTATAAACTTACTTATTACTGCTGAGAGATCTTTTTTCTGACATTAGTACATTATCCACCCTGACAAATGTACAACATCAACCCTACTCGTCCATCAATCAATAAGCTCATGGCACTACTGACGAGTCCTAATTTAACAAAACAAATGTGGATTGCATTTGGCCAGTGTTTTCAATTAGGCCATGGATTTAACATTACGATTGTCTTAATTCGATTCGATGCCCTGCGAGCTCGAGATCAAGGAACCCATACATCGACAGGCTGCGTTTGACGTAGCTTAACTTGCGTATTTCATATTTACACATATGTTTACCAGATTATCTTACTGATATATGTTTTTAAGGGTGTTATGCACATTGTTGTTTTAATTTATCAAACATTGTAAAAACACTGTTTAGGTAAAGTAATAAACATCAACAAACTTGCATTTTTTTTAAACTAAAGTACTATACCAATGCTTGGTGACGCATGACGTGGCGAGTATCTTGCAAGGGCGACATTTTTGTGAACATATGAAGCGGTGCACCCCTGTATTTTTTACACTGTTGCTACCCACCTACGTGATATTTGTGTTCTAAAATTTTACGCAGGAACCCTTAATATGTCCCGATGTTAAAAATAAACTCAGTGACGAGGTATTTTTCCTATCGGCATTGCAAAGCTCTCCCATTTAAGACTTTTATAAATAGCACATATCACGTCAGGTATTAATTCCAAAATGGAGGTATTACGAATCAGTGTTTTTTATTTCGCAACATCGTGGAGAAGCATCTGACGAATCTAGAGCAGGAAGTTTTCTGCGGTTACGAAGATCTTGAGAAAGCATTTAACAGGGTTATGCTTACGAAGTAATTATTAAGTTATCTGTGGTTATGCGAAAGAATCTCCGAAACATATTGTATGCTGTACAGTC
Source organism: Pyralis farinalis (assembly GCA_947507595.1). Lineage (NCBI taxonomy): Eukaryota > Metazoa > Arthropoda > Insecta > Lepidoptera > Pyralidae > Pyralis > Pyralis farinalis. Next base: position 32,666,028 of record OX382265.1, read on the forward strand.
CTCTTATGAGGATTGTACAGCATATGTGCGAGTAGGTGGCAGCTTGTCGCCTTAGTTAGACCTAATTTCTTTCAAGCAGGATTGCGTGCTGTCAGCTATACTGTTCATTCTGTATCTTGATCATTGTTTTCAGAGAATATGATCTACGAATGTAGGATAGCGCATGGGTGACTTAGTGTTGTCTTCTTTATGCAGACAATGCCCTACACCATCTAGACTGCAAACACTAGGCACACCGATGAAAGACAATTGTAGAGAGAAAGGCTTATAAATGAATGCAAAGAAAACGAAGGCTTATAGTTGTTGTAATGATATAATGTTGGAAAAAGTGAATGAGATTGTATATGGTGCGCATTTAGCAGAGACGGAAGGTATATCAATGATGTGAAGACACAAGGTAATGCAGGTAATAGTATGAATACAACGTTGGAAAAAAATCGCGGCAGCAAAGACTAGAACCGGAAAGCACAGCTAGTTAAATAAGTATTGTCGCACAATAAATAAATCTACGGCATAAAACTAGACGAATAAGAAAAAGATTTGGCCTGTAAGATAGTACCGTTGTTAAGATAAGAAGAAACATATATATAACTTCACGCCAAATCTTTTGCGGGGTAGGCAGAGAGAACCGAACGCCAAAGACGCGAATTTTACACACTTCATTCCCTTGTTTAACATTCGTAACTCTTTTCTTTAAGAAGAAACATGCTCTGTTATTTTGGACATATCCATAGGTTTCAGTAATTACTTACTAACAGCCAGGGCGTATGTTTGTTGAAAAACGTTTTAAAAAGCGAGTGATACGAGTAGGTATGGTAGAAAGAGCGTGAAATAGAGAGATGGCAGCTTTGTGACTTAACGCTTGTAGACCGCGTTCACAATGATGATATAGACAGTCACTTGGTCTTAAAGAGAGTATTGGCGATAAGAAGAATATGCTCCGCTTTTTCGGATATGTAGAGGATAGAATGACGAAACCGATATACAATACGAAAATGGAAGGATTTAGCAATCGAGGATATAAGTTATTGATGAAATCAGATATGTTGGCCATATTATTTGAAGTAATTGCTGACTGCCGATAGATTTAAAATAATAAAATCGGTAAAGCGCAGCGAACTGCTAATAAATTTAATTCTTTCACATATAATACAATTTGTTCATACTCGTATTATAGGTATGCAGCTTTTGGACATATTTATCTGGAACAATCTATCACACCACTCTGATAACATAATTTTCTTTTTGTGCAAATATTAATTAAACGGTTATAATAACAAAATATATTTTATTATAAATCAACAAAACTAAAAGCTCATTTCTCATTTAGGTTAACTAAATCAATACGTGTGTTTCATTATCATTTTCGTAGTTTTCATTGCAAGCTCATTCTCACCGCAGACTACTGTTTGTGCATGCGTGGGTTGCGTGAATATCGTTTCAATATTTTTTGTTTCAGTTCCAATCGATCTGTATATGTCTGGCGTACTATTGGTACTTCTCTTCTGTGATTGATCATGCGGAAACATAATGAATATTTTTTTTTACTACCATGATTTTGGGTATCCCTGGCTAAGGAACACGCGGATAATGTCGTCTTCAATTGATTGTTCTCTATGTTCTTTTAATATTGACTATATTTAACAAAAAAAGAAATTCAAATTTCAAATACAGAATGTCTGCTCATTATATTATACATATAGTTGTGTTTGTAGTGATATTTGTCTTACATTAGTTATTCAATATAATAAAAAAATAATTGAATAACTAATGTAAGACAAATATCACCTTAGTCTTCCTGCGACCACGGACACTGCAAAGCGTTCGAAAGGTCAGGTTCAACAAAATAAATAAAACACGCGATACTTCCGTTAAAAATTGTTTAATTCAATGTGTAACAATCGCGAAAACCTAAGACAATACTATACATATAGTTATTAAAATATATACCTACTTAATTAGGCATTATTCTGGGATATAAAATTAAATAAAAGCAAATAAACAAAATGTTAAAATTAGTTGGTAAAAATAGCATATCATTAATTAAGAAAAATATTAGGAAAAACAAAAATAAGTTGTGTCTTAGCCATTTGACAGGTTATAATTTATTTTAAGAATTTAAAATTTAATTTATAAAGGAATGCATTATTCCACGTAGCGGACGTCTAATTTACCGACTACTCTTTTTATATTAACGTATCCCAGTAATATTACTATTAAACTATTAGTTTAGTTAGTAGTTTTTTATTTATGTTACTGTAGTAAAAAAAAAATAACTCACTATTTCCATTGGTCGAGTCCAAAGCGATGTTTTTGTAATTAATGAATAAAGCGTGCACAACAGGGAAAGATACAGTTACAATCTTTTAGTATTTTTGGCTCCTATATGCATCAGGATCCAGCTGAATATAATAACTATTTATTTAATCAATAGCATTTACATAAAAACATGTCTTAACATAATAAAACATAAAGGTCATATTCATACATAAATACCGATTACAGATTTACACAGCAGTTGTGGAATACAGTCTAGTTTCAAGTCAATGTAGTAAATACGATTATAGTATGTATGAATCGATTTAAACACAGCAAATGACCTATAAAAAGGCAAACTATATAAAAGAAAAATATTCCATGCAAAAACTTGACCATGCTACGATTCTATAACATTAAAGAGAACTGCATCAACTGTAGATTTGGCGTTTTTATTTATGAAAAACAAAGTCAAAGGGAACTACCCTGCAAAATACCCTGAGTGCAATAATAAATAATACAGTTATTATGAAATGCCAGGTTTAAAACACTAAGTAGGCATTCCAGAATATTTAATAAAAGTCAGATTTGAATTCCTGCATCTGGAAGAACAATTCGTTATAAACTGCTCCAATTTCATTTAATGTTATTTCCAGACTAGTAGTTACTTTTAAATTTTACAAACGTCACTCGTGGCTTTATTATAAATGATTGGCTATTACAGCACAGTGGTTAGGGTCTCCATAATTTGCAGTAATTATTTTTCACGTTACAATGCGCATGTACCATTAAATTTGTATTTTCGGATTTATGTACATACGTATTAATCACTTGTTCGGCGGTGAAGAAAAACATCGTGGGGAAACGCACACGTCAAAGAAACTGTGTGACCTAACCTGAGAAAGATCTGGGTTTTCCCATGGGTTGTGGTGGTCGGATGGCAGTCGCCCCATGTAAATATCTGTCTTCGTCAAATCCTTTGGCTTAGGTGTCGGACACCGCCTATCTTAATGGATTAGGAAACGGGATAACACGAAGAAGAAGAAGTTAAGGAGGGCATATGCATGAAATGTATCGTTTGAGTTTTCAATATGAACATAATGAAAAAACTAGCGAACAATGTAACTCTTTTGTGGCGACTCGTGACCCACTGGACCCCTGAAACTCGTATTCGTATACCCATTGGTCCTCTGATAGGAGCTCCTATCAGAGGACCAATGGGCACCTGAATTGGTGACGAATCTACAAATTTTATTCCGGGCTAGACTGTATTAATTAATTTTTAAGGTACCCATCCCCGTCCCTTAATGTAAATTATAGATAAAAAGTGTTGGGATAGTACAGTCATAAACAAAATTGTGTGCCTGTATTCATAGTAATAATTAATCAACTCCATATGATTTGCGAAGATCGCGCTGATGCCGCTCTTAGAGCCGAGTGAATTGATTATTTGTTATTGTTAATGATTTTAATTAATGTGGGATTTATAAACATTATTTCAATACTGAATTTTATATCGTAATTAGCTGCGAGTTAAACGTGATATTTATACAATTTTATGAATTTAATTTTTTACTTTAGCACGCGAGACGATCGTAGACTGATTGTACACTGCGGGAGGGGACGACTAGGCACTAAAAATATTACAGGGGTCGAGTGGGCACAGGGTACGAGTTTCAGTGGTCCAGTGGGCACGTCCCCTGTATGACTCATTTTTGGTAAGTTATAACAGAGGAATATTATTTAATGGTAATAGGTAATAATAAACTCAATCCTCAATTTAATATTGTAATGCATAAATCTGTGGAAGTATCTTCACCTCACAGACGAGCGCACCCAAATAACAACTCCCTGGAGGGTTCTTGTGTTATTGCGTGTGAGTGTGATCACCAGTAAGCTACTAAGGCGTTGCTTTGTTAGTAGCAGAGTGGCATTAATGGCATCGGGCGAGTGATACTTAATGTGTTAAAAGCGTTAATAGGCTACAGTAACCGCTTAACATCAGGTGGGCCGTATGCTTGCGCGAGTCGAGTATAGAGTCGTAGTATAAAAAAACGCGCGTAAAAAAGTTTTGATGGACATCGAAATGGAACATTCTCCAAATCAAATCAAATAAATCAAATCAAATTCTAACATTCTCCATTTTGAATTATAGTTTTTAACTTCATAAATTATTGTCATATTTTACACCATTACTAGAATGTGACATTAAGTTTCAGCCATCGAATAATCACCTAACTACCGATAAACATATAACTTGGACCATCGGCCTCATGTCGCACCAGCGAACTCACACCATATTAGGTGTTGTGTTACTAGTTTGTTCAGCTCCCTATGACCGCACCGAGTTAACTTATTTGTATTTTTGTAGTTTCTGTTCCCATGTAAGTGAATATGTTTGAATGAGATAAGTTTATTTGAGCAGACATGCGATTAAAGAAGCATACGGTCCGAGTCCGCATAATTTAGGGTTTAACTTAATCCAAATCAGTTATTTTTTAAGAGAGGTAGGGCGCATAAATTCAGCCAGTTCGAGGAAGTACCTCCACCTCACAGAAAACCGCAGCCAAATAACAATTCTCTAAATGGTTGTTGTGTTCCTGCATGTGAGTGAGGGCACCAGTAAGCTCCTAAGGAGTGTAAGCAGCAGAGGACGCATCGCGCGAATGATACTTAATATATTACTAGCGTTAATAGAGTACGGAAACTGCTTTACATCAGGTGGGCCGTATGCGTGTACGCCTCCCGACGTCGTATAAAAAGAATAGATCCAAATGTAATCCAATAATGATCCAACCCTGGCCTTTAACTATTGACAGGATTAGGCCAGTTTTGGAGCATAGTTTGGGTAAAAATGGAGAAAAATAATGATGATTCCAACAAACAGCATTATAGAAATCATCAAAAAAATCCTTCATACCTTTACGTGGCCCAAGGACGCAAGGTCTAACTCAAATTTGCCCGACATTATTTTCTCTGAGTGTTATCTATTTTCAATGATTCTTAATGTATAGATTATTAGACGTTTGTTAGTTTTGTACAAAGACTCATATAATTTTGTACTCTACACGTTTGTGGCTATTCGGGGTATTGGAATTCGAATTCAATTCGAAGATTAATTTAACCTCCGCGTATGCAAAATTTACGAGGTGATTAGAGGAGGATTTGGAGATTTCTTGATATGAGAAAAACTAAAAAAACGTATACATATTTACAAAGTTAGGAATCAGAAAAAAAAAAACATTCGTTTTGCCAATGAATATGAATGGTAATTAAAAGAAAGTAGACAAATGCCAGACACATTATGTTATTTATTATAGACACTAGTCTGTAATAATATAATGAATCCCGCTAGCCCAGTATACCCAATTTCGAAAGTATTTCCTACCTTGTTTTTGTGTGTGCCTGGAATTAGATAAAGTATGTTCCTCAAATTATAAGTCTAGGTCTAACAGGTAAAGCTGTACGTTGTCAGTGTTCCAGTAAGTCAGTTCAGTACAATATTTGAATTTTTGTCACAACACAGAACTTCACTTTGTAGAACGGTATATCAAGGAAACTTCTAGACTTGGTTCTTAATTTCGAACATGACAAATGTTAAAGACAATATTTTGCTTCACAGACAATAATTTACAGGTCGACATTTATTTGACTTTCTAACTTAATGTGAGTATTTTGTTATTTTAATAATCTGCTCTTATGCCAGTAGCCATCGGGTTATGTTAGAAATAAGACGCCTGTTTCCAGTGTCAAATATCATGTTGAACTTCACACAATATTCTCGGCTGTGCAAGTTATGGTGTATTATCTATACATAGAAGGTGCTGGCTTTAGCTGCAGGCGCTGAAAGCAACACGTCCGTGCACGTACATATGATACCATCACTGTGACTTCATGTGTTAGTTAGTTGTGAGCGTGACACAGGCTATGGCACGTTAGGCGAAAGAAGGGATAACAAACTGTACGCAGATACTTGGGGGTAGGTAGAGTCTCGGCCCTTCCTCACACACCTCATGTATAACATTCATAGCTCTTAGCCGTATTATGAATTAATACATACTACATACATATGCAATTTGATCTAAACTGCTTTATGTGCTTCCGTAGTGGGGTGTAAAATGAAAGCTACTGGCAAAAAAATAGATCGTACTTTTTTAATGTATTTATGTAAATAGGAGTACTCATATAACGTCTCTTTTAAAAAGATGACATTCTACAGTTTTCTGTTCCCATCCGCTGACGAAATAACGACCCACAGTGTCCCTGACCAACTGCATTGTCAGTATTTAAAAAAACATTTATGTATATAATTTGCATCATATACCATATATACATAGGCCGTAAGTTATGTCATAAATGAATATGCATTTTTTTTCAAAATTAATGTAATTTTAATAAAACTTATAAGTACATATTTATAGAAGTCTCAGCAAAAAATAAAAATAATTCTATTTATCTAAATAATTCTATCTAGCCACTGCTTGCTCCAGAGATTTCTTAAGAGACACAATGTCGGCGTGTCGTTTCGAGCAGGCCATGTCCTCTAAAGTTGACCATAATTTGTAGTCTAAGGGGTTCAGATCTGGGTTATAAATCTCTCTTATAAAGTCTGGAACGTTGGTTTCGAGCCAGGCTTGGGTAGTTCGTGTCTTGTGATTAGGTGTCCTGCTGGAAAGTACAAAAGTGTATTGCTGAGACGTTTCTCAACACGATCCAAGACAGTCTCTTCATACAGTTTGGCTGAGGTCTTCACTCCTTTTTTACAAAATGAAGCTTTATGACTCCTAGATAAGACACCCCCACCAAAAAATTACGACGATACGTTGTACCTTTCTGACCACTCAGGCGGCTTCTTTAGAACTGTACACTATGTCATTTTGCTTGTTGTAGTGCTCTTCAATCGTGAATTTTTTTTCATCTGTAAAGACGATATTTCTGTGCCTTTCACCTGCGAATCGGGACTGTAGGCGTTTTGATCGATCCACTCTCTTCAACTATACGGATTGATTCAGAGCATGGCCTGTATATGCCTTGTTTTTCTTTCTTCGAATCTTCGTTTCGGCTCTGATCGGGTTTCGGCGAATTCTGACTTAATAACATTAACAGCCTTTGTAGTTCTAACAAGACGCTGCCGCCCCGATCTTTTGTGGTCTTCAATATATGAAGTATTGGTATATCTGTCGCTAGTACGATATACAAACATACGGATGATACCAAGCATCTGAAGTGCCTTGAATATGACTGCCGGCTCCATACCCACTTTGTGCAAGGCAATCACTGCAATTCTATTTTCTTTAACACCCTATTCCATATTGTAATTTGATAATAAACACGAAAAAATATGTAAAACGGTGGAAAATATAAAAAAGAAAATAATTAAAGAATTTAAAAAAGGGAAGGTTTTCTATGTGAAGGCCAGACAAGTTACATTTTCTATATATGGCCCATGCGTAAATTAATCCTCACGCAATTATCTACGAACATATTCTAAAATTAATTCGATGTGTGTTATAAACTTGACTAAAACCGATTCGAAGTGAGAAACTAACAATTGACACTTTTACCGAATTGAAACAAAATTTATTAAATATAAAATTAAGGCAGAAATATTTGTAATTATCACTTGTTGGGCGAAGAAAAACATCGCAAAGAAACCACATCCAAGGAATTATATTTCACAACCTAACGTAAGACAAGTCTGATTTTCCCTTTGGCTTGTGGACACCTGAGGGGGGTTGCTCCAAGTCAAAATCAGTATCTACGCCAAATCGTTAGGTTATAAGTTTATAGGTATAAGTATAATTATAGGTATAAGTTTAGTTAGGGGATCCTGCCAATTCTAATGAGTTTTGGAAATTAGATAACGCCAGGAAGAAGAAAGGCAAGTTATTCAATATTTCTCGATTAGGATAGCTATTCTAACTACCCTAATCGAGAAATATATCTTGGCCATCACTCCAGTTTTTAATTATTTTCAGTCATTGAGCCTTCGTTACAACTAAAGTAATGGTTATCAGATTATTTGAATTTACTTACTTCTATGATCTGGTCGTTAACTATTCCCGGTATAATCCCATAGCCTAGAAAAGCTGTAAGAAACACTAGAATAGCCCCTATGACCGTAGTAAAGATACTGCACGTAAATAAACTGCACATTTTGTCTCTAATAACAATATGAAAAGGAACAATTTACTTCTTGTAATAAATACACTGATTTATCACAGTTGTCGTGTACGTAGGTGGCATGCAAGGACACTATGAATTATCATAATGTGTCCAGTATTAAATCTTTATTTCAAGATAACGTTATGGACTTAATTGGGGTTCCATCAATGATATGTTACTCATATCGCTAATCTAATTACAAAATGATTATAAACTAATCACAATTTAGAGATAGGTATTATGATATTGTTATGTTTTGCTGTTGGATTAATAAACCCACTGTCCACCTAAAGTTAAGCTTATCGCCATATTATCGGACTATTACATAGCCAGCAATTTTCCAACCAGCACCCATATCATAAGAGTCGGGCATATCATCAGAAGCCAGAGAGGGGAAGGACTTCCACCTCATAGAAGACCGCGGCCAAATAGCGACTCCCTCGCGGGTTGATGTATAATGTATTTCACTGCCAGTGAACATGGTTACCAGTAAGCTCCTCAAGAGTTTTTATGTCAGCGGTGGGGCTGGTAACATACAAACAATGCTTCCCTCTCGATGTTGTGTATATATATGTATATAATGTCATAAGGATAGCCCATTTTGTCTTGAATTTGGTTAATAGTTATTGTGTGAACCCGATGACTAAGAGGTCGCGGTTATTATTATTATATATTATTTCCGTCACTGGACCATTTGGCCTGAACTGCATTTATTTGTCACAATCAGGATACTATTTGTTGCCATCGTACCCATATCACAGTAGAACACCTTAGAGTAGATTCAGCCGTTCAGATGATCACAGTTATATAAAATGTAGCAAATGAATGGTAGCAAGTGATAGCTTCCGGCACTTCTTCGTTTAAATGTCAAACATCTTTAATTTTCCTGATGCACAAGCGAAACTCATTTCGCTTTTTAGACACAATTTTAGATCACAACAAAATGTCTCAATAATGGGAAAATATTAGGTATTCGCTTAAACTGCGCATTCACGATAATAGTGTATGTAAGAAAGATGGATATTCAGAAAACTATTATGTACTTGACATGCAAGGCTACTGAGCAAACAATAACAGAACCACACCGCGAGATTTTTAATATAGTCCTATATTTTTAGCACCGTTATTTGATATGTTCGGTACCAGTTTAATATGCTCTAGTCTACGAATAAATAATGCTCTACTGGTATTGATTTACTTGTATCAGATATTCAGCTCTAGTTATCGTTGCAAACGTTTTTACCATTTTGACGAGGTAAATAGCCTTTGGATACGTTTTATGAAGAGTTCAATATAAAATATATGAAGCATTTTATATTGAATATTTTTATAAGAGTGTATTCAGGACCTATTTAGTTGGATTTAATCAATCTACAAATCAATTTTGATAAGTGAGTTCCATTAGTTTTGTGGCAAAATAATAATTATATAAATAAAAGATTAATATCAATTAAGTACATAGATTCTTACATGACATTTGCAAAATACTGTAAAATAATTATTCACTGTTCATTTCCGTACTGCTTATCATGTCTATAGTTCATCAAATCTACGTTTCTAGCAGACCAGTGACCGGGAGATCTCAAATAGATAAAGAGGTGGAAAGAGGCACACTTTTGGGATACCAGCAAATGTTTAGTTTTATTTTTGAAGGTCTTTAATAAAAACCGGCCAAGAGCCATGCCAGGCACAGTGTATGGTTATCTACGCATTTCGTATCGCTTTGCTTGTTTGCGAAAATATTAGATAGTTGCGTAAAATAATAGGAAATCGAGCCTATTGGTTTTTTTTAACATCCAAAACCAAACTTTACTACTTATAAACTTAACATATAATATTTAATAATGTAACTAAATATCCAAAGTGGAATAAAATCTACGATTATGCAGATCCCGAACGCATTATGCATATGAATATTAAGTCAACACCCGGTTGACTTTCATGAAATATGTAAATTATAAATATGTAATTTGTGAACAGCGCCATCTAGTGTAAAATATTGGAACTAAAATTATGACTACTACCCTTATTATTTATTCGTAGCTACTACCATGATTTTTGATACATTTCCAAATACAACAGTTTCGCTGGCAACGAAACGAAAATTTACACTTTTATACAAATATTTCGCAAACGGGTCACTATATCGAAAAGTGATATCTTCCCACACACTCATTTTTAAAAAAGAACCTATCTAATGACACCCCGCACCATAGGGTGGGAGGAATAAAAAAATTTCATCCCCATTTTATGTGTAGGGGAGGTACCCTACTACTAAACATTTTTTTTGAGCTATAAAATGTTGACAACAGTCAGTTTTTATTTTTTTAGGGTTGTTAACGCATGATGGACAACATAGGCTACCGTAACTGTTTATTATCAGGCAGGCCGTACACTTGTTACCACCGTAGTAGTATAAAAAATATATCGTGTATATACATATTTTATATATATATATATATATATATATATATATATATATATATATATATATATATATTGTGTCATTACACTACATGTTCATCTGATACTATTGTATAAAAAATCTCCTGCTTCCCCAATACTTGTAACCACGGGACAATGAAGTCGCTACATGTAGCAAGTCAATGATATGTATAAAGAATAGAATAGGGGACAAGAAACAGCCTTGTGGTATGCCAGTATTTAAGAGCAACATATTCAAGCAAGTACCGCCAACTGCGACTTTGATGCTCCACATGCAATTAATGCTGGACACTACTATTGAAGCTTCTTTAATTTCGCAAATAGTGCCATTTGCCACATCCGATCGAATGCATTTAACTAAGTCTAAGCTAGTGGCTAAATCTTCACCTTTGAGTTTAATGATAAGTTTAGTACACTAGAACATCCCAACTGAGTAGAAACGACTTATGTTTTCCACAACTTTAGAAAAAGACATAATTACTATAGGAAATAACATTGGATTAATCAGAGCCTATCCTGTGTTGGCATCCAAATCTCCAGGTCTCTCTAGTGTTAGAACAGGCCAGTATAAATCATGCTAACTTGCAGACGTCAAGTGGTAAGTCCCTTTCATAGTTCGGGGCGTCTTACCTTGGAGTCTTAACAAAACCCTCAAACCATGGCAGGAACTTACCACTGCTGAATCAGATGAAGAGAATTTTCCTATCTTGCAGACTGGCAGTAGCGAAAGTGTTGGTATAGGCGCAGTGCTTATCCAAAAATACTAAAAACCCATTCTAATATTCTGATAATTTGGGGCCATCACTCAGTAAAAATCCTAAAAGGAAAGTTATAGAATGGTAGCCTTTTCCGTCTGGTACTTACATAAGTGGCGTAAATAACAGCATTCGAACTCAATATTAAAAATTGCGTTCCATATACTGAGGCTGATCTCCCCGCTTTGATCAGTTGAAAGTTTTGATGTCGTAGGCGCTAAGATCACACAGAATCATTATTTTAGGGGAAAGGATTGCCTGTATAATTCTGTCCGTTGTCCTTTGAATCTGTTGTACAAGTGGAGATAACTGCTGGATACTATATCTATGCCGTCGTCAAAAAGAATCAAATTAATTTAACTGCTTTCTTAGTGATGTCGTTAAGCTCATACAATGTAGAACATAGGGTGTCACGACATTTTCCTCTTTCTCTAAATTTAATCTCAATCATTTGACATTGGAAAATAATAATAACTAATATAGGGCGCTAATTTTAGCTCCCAAATATCTTATCAATAAGCTAACTAATTAGAGCTGGGTGTTCTGCTTCATCCCCCAAATCCGTAACGGTGAGTTAGTTGAGTTTCAAAGCAAAATCGTTCTACCAGCTGCGTATTTGGATAAGAAAGAGAAAATCATAACTAGTTTATGTATCGTCTTTGGACCTACGTATGAGAGAGTAGAAGAAAGAATTATTTCGTCAGTACTGGAATGAAACACTTCGAGTGAGGAAGAGAGGCTGACAATTCTGGAAGGAGGTAAAGGCTAGTAGTTCGTCAGAATCCAGAATCGATGAGACGAAGTCTAAAGATGATATCATTCTTACTAATATATGTGATGTGCTGAACGGTGACGTAAATATTTTTCGAAAAAGCATGACTACACCTCGGATGTTAATACTGAGAGTAAATCTATTACTGACCCCAAAATATCAGCAGTAGCAGCAGATACGATGTTAACCGAGATGATAATACTAGGTGGTACCTATACGTGGTACATGACACTCTCTGGTACTTATTAGGTTGGAGAACCGGGACAGTCACAACGGATTATAGACGCACAGTTACCATGTCTTGTATAAAGGGTTCACTGATTAGAAAGAAAGACTGTAGAACACCGTGGGATGTACAGCGGTCTTTTAAAGATCTTGAGAAAACATTTGACAAAATTATGTTAAAGTATCTAGAGGCCATATTGCAGCTCGCGTGTGGGAATTGTATAGCAATGTGCAGGTGAACGATAACTTTAGGACGTAGATTGAAGTCAGAAGCCATAGTACGCTTAGTTGGCGTATTTTACGAATGAAGGACTGCGTGTAAGTGACCAAATCGTGAATTATCTGCTTCATGCAGGTGATGGCATGTTGTTAGCAGAAACGCTGTTGAAAGACAAATATATAGAAATAGACATACACTGAATGTAAAGAAAACGAATATGGTGTTCAAAAAAGAGCATTAACACAAACGCATATTAACGTTTATGTAAATAATAAATAATGGTTATGTAGTTTGAGAATAAGTGGATCAATTATACAATCTTGGATCTTGGATGTACTTTACAGGGATGTAAGGAACACCGATGATGTGAAATGATGACTGAGTGCAGAAATAGTATGAACAGAGTGTGAAACTTAAGCTAAACAGCACAACTCTTTAATAATGCAGTATTAATCCCAACATCACATAATCGAAACGAAAGCTGGCTATAATAGAGAAAGCATGAAAGTAGATGATGTAAGAAAGTGTGTTGGTCAGAAAGAGAGTATTCGAGATACGATAAGATGAGGTACACTCCGTTGGTTAATACATGTAGGAAGAACACACGAGGATAGATTGACGAAACATATCTATCTACCTATAACTTCACACCAAATCCCTTGCGGGGTAGGCAGGGATAACCGAGCGCCACGTGACTGGATCCTTACATACCTTACTCGTTTCTTAAACATTAATTGCCCTTCTCATGTACGCTCGTCGGCTTCTAGAGCTCCTGACATCACCTTCTGATAGAACACGGCCAATTTAATCATGGTAGGTAAGTCTTCGCCTTCCTCGGCTCCTACATCCTTCCACTTTTGCGTTGTATATCTGCTTCGTCATCCTTTCATCATGCACTCTTTCTACATGTCATAATTCAGCACAGACGACCTGTCTTTAATAATAATCTTTAATTCTACCATTTGATATCATTGTTGTACCAATATGCTAATGTGATTTTTTTTGTGATTGACAATTTAAAAAGAGACCTATATTGACAAGTTTCTTTCGGCATTTCTTCTTTAGTCATTTTCAAAATGCTAGCAGATAAAAAAAAAAGTAAAATAAGAGAATTGATTAAGATACAATTAGACTATATTTCAAAAAATGTAAGACGTGTCTAAGTCCCCGCGAGGGGGCAAATAAAGATTTTTTATTATTATCGTATCTTTTATGTGCCACATTGTTTCCATCAGGAACGGGTTTTAGAAGGGAGCAATTTACACATACCATATACGGAATATACAGTGTGCCATATAATTTTCGTCACGAACGGACGTATTAAGTGAGCACAATACGCCAAATATATACGAAAATATACAGGATGCCTGAAGTTTCTCAATACGAACGGACGCATAATGTTAGCAAAGCATATAAACTATATACAGAATATACACATGTGCCCCATGGTTTCCATAATGTATGGACTCCATAAACAAGCGAGAATTATTCAAAATTGAATATTGTGGTATGTAAAGTAAATGTAATATCTTTATGACTACGGTCTTAGTTTACAATAAAACAACCAATATTCACAGTAAAAACAATTAAAATACCATTAGAAGTGGGAGACGCAATAAGTATCGAAAATGAAAAGACGCAAGATCACGTCTGCGATTTAAATATATATATATATACATACACATAATATATATATATATATATATATATATATATATACATACACATATGTTGTATGATAAGTAATGCAAGCAGCACATGGCAGCATAGAAATTAGACAAATCGAGAATTAGACATTTTGTACCATTGCTCTAACTGCGAATTGTAATAATCCTTATCACTTATCAGTCACGTGCACCTATGCTACTCTAAGGCTTTTTGGCCTGCACAATGTACTACCATATGGGTAGAACATAACATCCCATAATTTTTAATAGTAATTAACTTTTCATGAAAGGTATATCTAATAAACTTATTATTTATGTATATAAGTAGGTAAAATCAATATTTTGTGCGTGCGCACTATTCTCAGTGTTTTGTGCCTACACGGTATGTACATGTTGGGGTACAATATCTATTAAAACTTAATAGTAATTAACATGTTATAAAAGCTAAAATAAACTAGATATATAAACCAATATTTTTTCAAATCTTCATTTTTTACTTGCTTTTAATAGATAATCAATTTAATAGTAGGTACATTAATGCAACGACCTTATATGTATCATCACAATACGCCTGATAAAGGGATTACATTTAAACCACTACACAGGACGTACATACATAGATTAATTTGATAAACACTCATCATTATCGACGGTAGGGGACTATTTATCGGCCGCGTTGTTTGTATACTCCTCGAACGCTCGTAAGACAGTGACTGATAACTGTGAATTATTTGTAAAGGTATAAATAAATAATAAATATTGTCGGACAAATTACACAGCGCCACTTAACCCCAAAGTAAGCGAAGTTTGTGTTATGGGTACTAGACAACATTTAGGTGAACTTAGCGTTGGAACGAATTATGTTTTATAAAATAATTATAAAACATAAAAAATCTTAGAATACACAGATTTGCAGCGGACCCTACATACGACTTAGTTACAATATAGCCAACAAATTATAATGAGTGTACAAAATACCATCCATTCTTATACTTTCCGCGTAATTTTAGGACCTTCCTGGGTGTTCCTCACCATTGAGAGACTTATATAGGGCGTAAGAAAATATTTTAGCACATCGAACAGGAATTTTTCATTCCATAGCTAAAGCTACCATTAAACCCAGTGAATCAAGACGTGTATTGAGTCGTACAGGATTAAGTTTATTATTTAAATACGGCAACATCAACACAAACAAAATACATTAAATACTGTGATAGAATTATTGAACCAAATGCATTATAATTTAGAAAGAAATACGACGACGTTTAAATGCACAACAAAATATTTGTTTTGTTTTGGGAAATGTTTAGAGGAATATATGATTAAGTAAAGCTTCTTTTCAGTTAGAAATACCTCCACGCCGGCAACGAAGGGCAATCGGGTGTGAAAGTTAATATTAAGTAAAAATCCAATTTATTAGATTGAAATATGGTAACATGACAGGAGTTAAGTAGTTAATTTGCAGGATACACAGTTACAGTTCCGTTGCAGTGTAGGATACGCACAGTAGGCCAATTCTGCTAAATAACTGCAACTGCACGTTTACACCTGTCACTTGAGTCGTGCAGGAATAGTGCAGTGCCAAGTGCAAGTGCCAGTTTATTAGATTGAAATATGGGAACACGACAGATGTTAAGTAGTTCAGTTGCTGGATACGCACAGTTGCAGCGTACTTGCAGTGCCGTTGCAGTGCATCATACGCGCAGTTCCAGCGTAGTTGCAGTGCAGGAAACTTTAATAGAATACACGTATTGGCACTGCACTATTCCTGCACGACTCAAATGACAGGCGTAAACGTGCAGTTGCAGTTATTTTGCAGAATTGGCTTACATATGCTTGTTTATCTCCCTACGTTGTATAAAAATAAGTTGTTATATATAGCTCAGGTCTTACACCCCGCGATTTCCGGCGACAATTCGCCATTAGTGCCTATACACCTACGTATCGCCCACGCTACGTGATTAGAGCCATTTACTCCGTCATCATTAAAAATCTATGCAGGACAATCAATCAACCTACTATCAGAACTAAGGTATTTTTTGATAAGTCTCGCATTCGCATACCATATTTTGGTCATTATATACTAAATAAATCGTCTAATGAAGCGTTAAATCCAAATTAATATATCACGAATTTACTTCATAAAAATAGAACAGTGGCAAATTTACACATACTTTTTTCCGTGACGAATTTATATTGTGGCCAATGTATAACAACCCAATGCGGCAGTTCTCTGTTAGAAGTGTCATAATAAACATAGAATCGTATAACCGTTGAATACTACAGCGCTTTTATACACAACAACGATAAAGTCGGGAGGAAAAGTTCATGACTTTAGTAGTTACATTACAGACCCATATCTATACTACCAGTTTTGAGTAAAATATTCGAAAGGATAATGTTTGATCAAAACTCTTTTTTAAGACCAATGAAATTTTTCATGATGCACAATACGGTCTTACAGCTGGTAAATCTACTACGGATGCAGGAGGTTATTGGTTAGGCATATCCTTAACGCATGGGAGAGATCACAGGATGCTTTTGGGGGCTTCTGTGACCTCTCTAAAGCTTTTGATTGTGTCGATCATCAGACATTGTTACTCAAGCTGAACTATTATGGAGTTAGAGGTAAAGCCCAGAACTTGATTACATCTTATTTAAATAATAGGTTGCAGACAGTTGACATAAATGGGGTGAAACCTAAAGGCAATAACGTTAATATCGGGGTGACCCAGGGTTCTATTTTGAGTCCATTTTTAGTATATGCGAATGATCTGCCCTATATGGTGCAGATGACGGATATTGTACTATTTGCTGATGAAACTTCTAATTTTTAATGTGGCCCGCCGGTGTGAAAATATTGACAAGGTAAATGGTGTTATGTCTGCTATTTTAAACTGGTTCACATGTAATAATCTGTTGCTAAACTCAGCTAAAACCAAATGCATCAAATTTAGTCTACCAAATGTGAGTTCTGCCAATACAGAAGTTCTCATTGGGAACAATAAATTAGAATTTGTTAATAACATTGTGCTTCTTGGAATTACAGTAGATTTCAAATTAGAATGGGGCCCCCATAAATAAACTTGCCGGTAAGCTCAGCCTGCAGCTCTGCTGCATATGCAGTTAGGAGAATCAGGCAACTGACGGATGTGGCTACTGCGCGAATAGTCTTTTTCAGCTACTTTCACAGCATTATGTCGTATGGAATACTGTTGTGGGGAACGGCGGCTGACATTGAGACAATTTTTATCTTACCAAAAGGAGCCAGTCGCTCTATTTATAAGATGGGCTCCAGAGAATCCCTCAGGGAACTGTTCAATGAAATAAATATCGTAATACTCGTATCATTAGGATTGGTGGGGTGGGGACCCCACCAATCCTAATGGAAACGGATATATTTTTGCCAAATCCTTAGGCTTGTATATGGGTAGGTACCTAAGCCTAAGGATTTGGCGAAGATACTAACAGACACAGACCTTTCTTAAGTTAGATCACATGTCTCACGATGTTTTCTTTCACCGCCGAGCAATTAACAATTACACATAAATCGGAAAACACGAATTTAGTGGTACATGCAAGGATTCGAACCGGTGACCAAGTGGTCCATAAGCCGGTTATTTTCATCTACTTGACGTATCATAGCTCTAATATAGTGTTATTAATAAAAAGTTTCGGAAACAGTCGAAAAGATGGAATTATCAAATTAATATTTCCTTTAAATCTACAATAACGATAGGTCGATTTTCGACCATTGGCGCATTAATTTTTTTACATCGTTCAGTTCTTACATTTCACTTCCAAAACTAATCGAAAGAAAATTCATGCTCAAAATTGAAAAGTTTTTTTAATTCAATGTGTAACAATGGCGTAAACCTAAGACAATACTATTGAAAATTTGTTAGCTTTACGTCAATATTTACAATGATGTACTGATGTAAATAATATACACAACATTTTTAATAACTACGTGTCAAAACCAGTGCTGTGCATTTTGTACATCATAAGCTTGTTTGTTCGCTGAAATTAATTTTATTTCTCAGTGCAAAATATTACACTCCATTACAAGTACAGGAGGCAAAAAAAAAATTGCGATAGTCCTTGCCTTGCCAGCAATCAGTAAAGCGTAAATTAAAAACTTGTGCGTTTAGTCGCTTTCACGTCAAGTACAGCGTCGCATAAACCGCTATCCCGAACATTAATTTGCGGTTTTCGATTAAAATGGCTTTTTACACCGTCCACTAGGAAGACCAACTTGCACAAGGATTATTACCCTTAAGTCTGCTGAATGAATTAGGGTCATTTTCTCATCACCTTTACAACTGAAGATAATTTGTTCTCGTTTGGGTGGATGTTTCACCCATACCAAAAAATATTTGTTTTTTTTCTAATTCTATGAAGTTGTATGTTAGAATTTGAAATAAAAACAAATTTTTTTTTCTTCGACGTACCTGAAAAGGTGCACTAACACATTGACTGCGGCCATATACCAGTACCTAACCTATATGCCTAGAAAAACACGAAAGTGTGTTTTCGTGTGTAAACATAGTGATATTTGTTATACATATTGACCTAAAAAAGTGATGATATATAGATATAGTTCACCGCAGCCTAATAACAACTCCCTAGAGGGTTGTGTTCCTGCGTGTGAGTGAAGTCACCAGCAAACTCTAAGGAGTTGCTGTGTTAGCAGCAGAGGAGGCATCGCGCGAATAATACTTAATGTATTATAAGCGTTTATTGGCTATGGTAACCGCTTTACATCAGGTTGGTCGTATGCCCGTATACCTTTCGCCGTAGTATAATAATAAAAAAAAGATGATAAAAAACATGACGACGGGGAATTAACGTGTCTTACTAATAAGGTATTGTATAATAATGCTGGTACTTAATGTAATGGGTATTTAAATAATAGTTGTTTTATACAACTGTGACATAGTCCCCTGAACTTACCACTGTCGATCAGCCTGGAGACAAGACTTGAATAGTTGAAAAATAACGGCAGAAGCTGTCTAAAACCTCTAGCATAGTAAAATCAAATAAGTACGATATCATCATACATACGCACCGAACGCGGTTTGTATGTGTGCACACCCGTACGTATGCGTCGTCGCACGCACCCGCGCGCGGGAAGTTATACTTCTCTTGCATCATTAAATAACAAATCCCTGGAGGGATGTTGTGTTCATGCGAGTGAGTGACGTTACCACCTCACAGGAGACTGCAGCCAAATAACAACTCCCTGGAGGGATGTTGTGTTCATCTGAGTGACGTCACGTGTAAGCTCGCGTATTCCCACCTCTGCTGCTAACACGGCAACTCCTTAGTTGCCATGTTAGCAGCAGAGGTGGCAATACGCGAGGCATACTTAATGTATTGCAAGAGTAAACAGCTACAGTGACCGCTTTAAATTGGGTGGATCGTATGCTTGTTTGTTCATGCGAGTGAGTAACGTTACCACCTCACAGCTACGGCTACTACGGCTACAGCCAAATAACAATTCCCTGGACGGTTGCTGTGTTCAGGCGAGTGAGTGACGTTACTACCTCGCTCACTCGCATGAATACAACAACCCTCCAGGGAATTGTTATATGGCTGCAGTTTTAAGTGAGTTCAGTTACTTTTGTGTTACAGTATCTTAAAATTTCACTCATCACTTTTTCATAACGCGCCTAAAGAAGTATAACTTCAATACAATTTCATAATCATTTAATTCAAATAAATTGAATAAATATTCAGCAAAGCCACGTTTAAATTAATCCTATTTCGACCGTAAAACAGGGGAAACTTGTTTTGTATATAGATAGACTATGCATTTTTGACGATTGTATAAACTATAATGTAAGCAACATCCCTACGTGTTTAGGCTATTGTCGTACGCTCGGGGCTCGAGTCGGCCTACTTATTTGATTTTACTATGTCTCCAGTGACTTCTTCCTACTGCCCTGTTCAACTTGTGTTTACGCTATTTTTAAGTCTTATAAACAATAACTGCCTATATAGGCAGTTATTGTTTATACATTGTATAATATAGTTAATAGATTCAGGCGTTATTTTGCTAGTTCGTATTAACAAATGGAAATACAAATGGACAACAAATATTATCAATACTTTAAGTATTAATATCATGACTAGTGTTTTTCGTATTCATGTTTAAATAAAGGGTAGGTGTCAAGGCAGCAACGATTATCCCGCCTAACATTTTTGATAAGGTAATCCTAGCTAGCATAGTAAACATGACTTTACTTCAGATTAGGAAAACACTATAGTGTAAAATGACTTTCCGTTGATAATTTCACGACTCACTTTATACCACACCACCTATCAAAATGGTGAAATATAAAAATGTCTTATAAACGCGTATAGTTAGTTATACTATTTATTGCTGTCCAATCACAGTCACTCTCTAAAGTAACAGATGTCGTCATTCTAAAAAGGTAGCAAGATAACTTAATCAGCTACATTTACCCCCCAGCTACCAAAGCCCCGGGTCACCTTATTACATTTAGAACTTGTTCAATTGAATGACCAGCAGGTATAATTATTTCTTTAGTAGTTAAGATTTTAGACACTTCTTCAACGAGCTCAAGTGGCAATGAAAAATTAAGACTTTAAATCTTGTCTTAATTTTTTTAAGTTAAATGAATTGAGAAAAATCTACTGCTACCATGCCACAGGGGCAGAAGAGAAAATTTATACTTTGCCTATAAGGTGATTATTTGTATAAAAATCTTTTAATTTTATAATTTTAATTCAAAATAGATTCACGATTAGCGAAATTATCACTTACCATACACACAAATTCAGAGCGTTATTATTTTTTCTCACCGGCAGTTTTTGTTCGAAAATACACTTCTCATATGGATACCCTAATCTACTATAAACATTTTACAGAGAAATTACAATGTATCATTTTTCAGACACGTATATTTCTCAAGAAGTAAACTGATACATATCTTTTCTGAACAGTGGTAAATATATGCTCCATATTCACGGCTTGGGAGTATAGGAAATGACACAAAAAAATCAGGAAAGTATATCAATTATAATATTCAATTTAAATTTTTCTCAATGTCCACCCGCACTCTTACACCAACCTCTGGCTAAGGCATACCCCTGTAACAACGTGAACTCTGAGCCTATTTACTATTAGAATTTGCTCTGTATAAATTAAGGGGGGCGTTATTTATGTACAGTTTACAAATTCCTTACCAAATATCATCAATCACATTACATGTATTATTTGACCATATTCATTAATAAATTACAACTTACTTAAAAGGGCAACTTTTGATAATTTATGTTATTAAAATAAATGGATGTTTTACAGCATTTAAGTATAGGTATACCTAGAAATGTAGGTAAGTTTTTGACTGCAATTATTTTAGAACCTAAATCTCTATATATTACGGAAATAACGTATTCCTTGTGGTCGGCATACTCATAAATTATCGTCGCTAATATTAATGCAATTATTCTTTTCTACCACTTCATGCGATACTATGTTTTGTTGCCAAAAGCATAGTACCTACCTTGTTGTATCCAAGATCGTAACTTCAAAATGGTGTTTTTCATGATTTGAATAATAAAAATCTTTAATGCGCGATCTCGAGAAAGTATAAAATTAGTATCGCTTGTCGTTGCGAAATAATCTTGCACAAAAAGGTAAGCCGTAATTGCTAGGCTCGCCCACCGAGATATTTTTTCCCGACGATTTCGAGGTAACCGATTAAGTTATGTAATATACGCAAAGAGAGCTTACATATGCCGCTTTTGCGTTTATTGTACCTCTTAAAATTTTATATGTATTCATAATTTTGCTGGGCGAACGTTGGCTGAAACTCTGAAATAGTTTTATTAATCATCATGATTTCTATATTTGTTGCCTGAAATACATTAACTTTTAGCTCCCAAAAGAGGATACATGACACGAGGAAACCCATTCGCCCGATCTTTTATGATTTAATAAATCTAGTTCAACGCATTAACGAGATATGCGTTTACTATTTACTGCAGAGTTAAAATTGTTGGTTTACCAGGCTGATAATTTGCTTCTGAATATTTCACACAGGGCTTTACTTAGGTTTTCAATTCCACTATAATACAAAACAGCACAATGTACAACGACAGTTTTATCGCGACTCGATCTCTTCCGGTCTACCATTGGGTAGATGAGAAGAAAAGAAACAACGAGCATACCTCAAAGAAAACAAAGTAATTACATAAATATACATCGCTATATATTTCCAAATATATACATACCTGCACATAGGTAATTAATGAACTTACACATCTAATAAATATACATACAGTAAATGGAACTAATAAAAGACTGATGGGAAGAAACGCAAGAAAATGGACCTGATTGAGTAATGTTAAGTACGAGTAAGTAAGAGAAAGATAGAGAAGTTCGACAAGATGTTTGAAGGATCGAAACATTGTCTCGATCGACAATGAATTAGTGCAAAAATCGCTGCCACGACTGGCCTGGTCGTCGCTGCGACACGTGTTTCGCCTCTCCACGAGGCATCATCAGGCGTTGTAGACGTTAATCGTAAGAATAACATGCTACAAGTCTAACGATTAACGTTTATAACGCCTGATGATGCCTCGTGGAGAGGCGAAACACGTGTCGCAGCGACGACCAAGCCGGTCGTGGCAGCGACGGTGGTGGTAGGGGCATGCGGATTCTGTTCCAGATGGCGGACGACCGCAGCAGCCGAGGCAGAGACTACCGGAGCAGCCATGGCAGCGTCGACATGTAGCACGTACTAACAGTAGTGGGTGGGTGCCGGCCGGCACTAGGCCGCATGAATTAATTGGTGGCGGAAGCACACAAAGCAGATTAGATCAAATTACATCAAACCAGGGTGACATGTTGCCATCTATTCGCACACATGCTGAGCAATCCTTGTAGGTGGACTGCACAGCATGGAGCAGTGAACCGTCAATCCCATATCTCGGCAATATGCACTACAGTTCCTTTCGCACAACCCTATCAAATGCTTTCTCAAGATCCACAAAACCGCAGAAATCCTTCTGGGCTGTGGCCAGATGTTTCTCTACGATATTGCGGAGCGAGAAAACTTGATCCGTACATCCCCTTCCATTTAGAAAGAAAGAAAACAAGAAAATATGTTTATTGGACACTTTTACCGTTATTTAGAGTTATCCAATACAATGTATTTAAAAAATAATAAAAATTACCTAAAGACTATAAATATTGCGCGCCCAAACAGGCCTCCACTCAGCATAAGTCGCGGCACAAGTACCTCGCCGCTGGTATTCTGTGGATACCTTTACAAAGTGGACAGAGGCGCCTGACGCCGTGCAAACTAAATTATTCAAACATTACATTGCTTTTAATTAAATAATAAAAAATCAGTAAATTTAAAAATTAAATTATAATAAATGTAATAAAATAATTATGAGAATAAGTAAATATATAAATAGATAAAAAATAGATCGATAAAAAAAATAATTGGATAAATATCCACATCCACATGTTTCTTTTGCACTATCCACCATACTTTTTTTCAGAACTTTCCAGCAATCATCCACATATGAGTCGGAAAGACTTGCATTTGCAAGTCTATCGTGTAAGGAGAACGTACGTACCAGATGTACATACGTTCTCCTTACACTTTCATCTTGCAAATTTTCACTCCTTATCCTTTCGTGATCTTCGGGCGGGATACGCACTCGCCAATGCCTCCACTTTTTGAAAAGTCCCACAAACCGGCTTACCATCAGGCAGTGGTCCGTTTCAAGAGTGGGACCTCTAAAGGCTCTCGTATCCGTTATAGTATTTCGGAGACGTCTATCAATTATAATCAAATCAATCACACTTTATTGGTCATTCTGTCTCCATGTACACGTGTGAATATCCTTGTGATGAAATAAAGTATTCGACATGAGGAGGTTTCGTTCCATACAGAAATCTAGAATCGTCTTAGCTGCTTCTTTCACTCTCTTATCTCCATAGGGACCAAGAACAGCTTCATAGCCGTCTCGTTTGGTCCCAACCCAACCATTCAAATCTCCACACATAATCGCTCTTTCATTCCCTTCAGCTAAATCCAGAACATCCCTCAGACTCCCAAAACTTCTCTAGTTCTTGGGCACACGCTAAGCTTACGGGAGCGTATGCTGCATCCAGAAATATTCCCGTAATGCCCAGTTTTATACAAACCCAGAGAAGTCTAGGCCCTACCAAACAGTAATCTTTCACACCAGGCTAAGCGAGAGGAGACTATGACACCTACACCACCACTGGCATAATCGTCCCGGTTTACCCCAGACTATAGGGCCATCATCCCACCGGGCAGATCATCGGCGTCGCTCCCCTTGCGTTTGCTTTCTGTCACACACAAAACATCTAAGTGTCTCTTATTCATTACGTCCATCAGCTCGTTCATCTTATCATTCAATCCACCTCTCACATTCCACGTGCTTATGCAGCACCCGGCTCTCCTCGACCCGTCGAAATTAGCGCAGCGTGGTGGGTGGCGGCATTCACCGCCGCATATACCTGTTTTCGCACCGACGGGGGCGGATCGGTGCGGACCCCTCCGGGGGACGCCCTATCCCGCACATCGGTGCGTTTTCGGGCCAGAATTGCAATCTAGTTGATTGGCAGGGGTCGCGAACGAGCACGCTTCTGGCACATGAACACCACCATATGAGCTGAAAACGACAGTCCAAAACATAGTCATATTTACGAAGTTCAAATATAAACCGTATTCAATAGTTTTGTAGGCGCTCTAATTTATTTTAATCATTCTTCGATGACGTCTAGGTAGTAGGAACCTGCATAGTCGAGGATAGGAAGGAGCAAAGATTGTGACAGCGCTATTTTAAGTGTCTACTAGCAGAAAGTTTCCCAACCTTCTTAGGGGACCAGACGTAAGCAAATAATTACCTACCAAATTCGGCAATGTGCGTACCAAGATTAAGTATTATGATATAGAACGAGAACTACCTAGGCGCGAGAGACATTCGTTAATAGAATAAATCTCATTTGGAAGTTCAAGCAAGGGGGCATATGTGTAGGTAAATCTGTAAATCATCTGCATAAAGATGGCGGGAGGAGCGAAGTTCGGATATGGAATTAAATTATAAAACAAATAAAAGAGGAAACCACGCCGTCCTGAGGCACACTACACCAAGAACGGACCGTAACCTCTATATAGACTCGCTGCTGAAGATCATACGCATAAAAACAAAACCACTCAACTGTCGAAGGAGATAGAGCATAATGCTATCAAATGTCATAATCGACGATACTAAAGTCGAGCAATGTTTTAAGAGTAGAGAATGCAAAGTTTCAAGAGAGCAGTGGGCGTGCTATGATCCGGACGGAAACCTGATTGGAATGCATTGAGAATCTACTGCAAATCAAGGAAAAAAAGTCAAGCGTCTGAAAACCATAGATAAAAGGAAGAATTGAAATGATAATCCGAGCAAGACGAAAGATTAGGTTCTTTTAGCTAAAGATTCCTTTACGCTACCATTTTTCCAAGTAAAAGCAATTACTTCGGATGTTATGGAAGTATCAAAGTAATAACTGGGAGGGTGATATCAAGTATCAGTAGTACCTAAGTCGACTAACGATGTCATTCCCCCTGCATTTGACGCTACTGTAGGTACTCACGTTATTCTCAAGAGCTTCGTCGTAAAGCGAGTAAAGGAAAATGCTGGAACTGATGAAATAGTGTAGCTGTTTTAGTGTTTTACTTACTATCATAAACAGCAGAAGACGTTTTTGACGAGCTTGGTGGCGCAGTGGTGACACGCGCTGTTACATGTTACTTTGACACCAACGCGTGTCGTGGTGGTTAGATTCTCGCACAGGACAAACATTTGTGTGCATGAATACGTTTGTTTGTGTTGGTCTGGGTGTTTTTAAGAGAGATAGGGCGCATCAAACAGTCCGTCTGGGGAAGTACCTCCACCTCACAGAAAACCGCTGCCAAGTAACAACTCTCTAGATGGCTGTTGTGTTCCTACGTGTAAGGTCACCAATAAACTCCTAAGGAGTTGCTGTGTTAGCAGCAGAGGTGGCATCGCGCGAGTGATAATGTGCTGCAAGCGTTAATGGTAACTGCTTTACATCACCTGGACCGTAAGTTTGTATGTCTCCCGTTGTTGTATAAAAAAAAACAAAAGAGGAAAAATGGATATTAATATCATCATTCATCATTTTTAGAAGAAATACTTTGTTTTCAACTCCAATGGATTTTAGGAGTTTTGAGACCTTTGTAAAGTCCCCATTCTCGACAGACTTGTGGATATAGAGAGGGAGTTGTTACTTGGCGGCGGTTTTCTTACCCTGGAGAGGAATGTTTCTCCGTGTGGGAATCGAACCCACGAGCTTCGGTATTAATGTAGCATTGCTACCAAGAGTGGGTAGTAATGCTACACCACCCGTTTCGTCAAAATACGAAATAAACTAGTGGGCATTAAAGCAGTCTGACTGGGGAACATCCACCACAAGTAAATCATAGCTAAATGACGCCATCGAACGATAAGTCTCGTATTGCAAGCGTACGCAACGGTAAACTAAAGAAAAAAAACTCTAGAAAACTCTAGAAAAAAAAAAATTATAAATCATCCCTACGGCCACGCTCCATGCAGACTGCTTGTATTTCGCGCAAAATCAATGGTGCAAAAGCCTTGTAAGACATACTTTAACTGTATCCCAGGGTTAGGCACAAGTTTCTTACATTGGTGTATATATTAAAATATACAACACACAACTTCAAATTCAATTATTTTATTTTAACTCTAAAATCATATTTACAGGTCTTTATAACATATTCAAAATAATAATTTTCAAACAATTAACGTTCAATCAAGAGTTTACAAAGATCAGTACACTTATTGCTTCATATAAAGGCTGACAGTAAAAATCATGCTACATAAGACATGCACGCAAGGTGGCCAGTATACCGTAGACGCACGCAGGCTCCAAAATTACGATAGACGACACATACAAAACATTGATTCGAATTTATACATAAATGTTGTATTTCAACCACTTTACATTAAAAGCTATTCCTACATGAAGTACTGGTGTGCGATTATTTTAGACGTTTAGATGATTTTAATACCTTATATGCAGTGCAGATTCGATGATTATTTATGCATATTCTGCTTCTAAATTTATTTACACAATTAATCCATACATTGTTTGTCTGAATAGGCTGTGTTAAATTTAAAATAAATTACGAGAAAATAATTCTTACAAGTCACAGTTAATAAAGACAGTGGCACGACAGCCAATTAATATCTCACAAGATTTTTTTCAGAGAGAGAGAAAATGTCTTGCAATGTGAAGCAGTCTTGTTAAGCACAGTATGATAACCTCCCCATACTCGAATCTCGCATCAGATTAGATCGATTGTGCTTTATTATCGTCTTGTAATCTGAAATACTCCAATGTTGCATTATGATATATAAGAAGTGTTAGCAATTCAGTTTATTAGATTCCATTACATTGGTTACGACCTTCATAGTCGTCTTAAAATATGTTATTGAATTTGATAAAATAAAATATAACATAACATAATAATTATTAAAATATGCTTATATATTCCTTCAGCAAGGAATAAGACAAATATGATTGTCATATGTGAAATGTTGATATAAATAAAGACAATGTTACAATAAAATTATCAGGTACTAGCTGGCCCGACACAAGGTCTTGCCCGAAGATTAAAATAAAAAAAACGAAAACCCGATCGTAGAGCCACTTACTACAAAAACTCATCAAATTGCATGTAAATTTGACTTTCACAAAATAACGCCTGAATCTATTAACTATTTAACCAAAAATATATATGCATAAACATATCTGGTCTCTATTGCAAATAGTTTTAAACGTATTTATTTGTAATCAATCAAATTCAAATATCGGGCTCCGTACCCTATATGATGGTTATCCTATTGTTGAGGCTCCGCTGTCTATTTGGCCGGTTGTCTGTCACGGGGCTATACGTTTAGAACTGTAATAGGTAGACATTCAATACTTGCAGTGTGTTTTACTGTGACCGTTACACCAATAATGAATAAAAAATAAAGCTAAAAATTAAAATGGGGCTCTATACAAGAAACGTGTTTCTGTCGGTATTGTATTTATTAAACCATTTTAAAAACATATGTGCTGTTAAATATTGTACGGCACAGAACCCGAACGTATGCAAGTCTGACTCACATTTTGCTTTTGTTTTTTAATAAAGATTTCAAATTTACTCCTAGTGCGCAAGGAGAGGTCAATTATTAAAATAAAATAATCATCAATAAAATTACGAATGGCGTAGTAGGCAATGTGTACTAACATTCTACTTAATCGTTCGTAATCTAGTTCGTTTACAACAGTCACCAGAACTCATTCTGTAAGCTGAGCTCTAAATTTTATATTTTACATTTTCTATCTTTTTTCACATTGTTAACACGTACACGTTGCCAGATTAGTATGATTCAACATTTGTATTTTCTATAATCATATCGACTTTCACAAATTACAATTTGGAATGAAATTTGCCACGTTGAACTATTTAAAAGAACTACTAGTGATAAAATAAGAGGACGGTGCCTGCTAAACGTACGCAAGCAAAATTCAATGTTTTATACAATAATTATTCCTTTCCGCATCATCATTTCCTTACGTGTAGCAGTGTGCTGACCACCTTAATACCTACAATAAAATGTCACATCACATTAAAATCTCAATACCCGTTTCATATTGTTTGCGGCAATTCAACCGACCGAATACGTACAGGGCCGGGCAATTTAGTTGAGACATTGGGAACGAGAGTGAAGATAGGCCGAGATTACCATGTTTGCATTTGTAAAGAGCTTATGCCGAACAACTGGGAATTGCATCGCGTTACATACACGAAGTATCATTTTAACTTCCAATGTGCATCTTTTCAAGTAAACAATTTGCAATGGGTATTTAACAAAAATGTAATAAATTATTATTTATAGATATAAATTCCAATGGGGTAGTAATATTCATACTAGCATTTCACATTAGAACATCCGACAATTAGTCACATATGAATTTTATTCATCTTTCAATATAATCTCGCTTAGTACTGTAATAATATGAAACGAAGACGAGGTGTTTCAATATACATGTAACGATTCTAAAACAAATCATTTATACAATTATTCAATTTAACATTTCGGTACATACTGCATCTGTGAAATCAAAGGGTAACAATTTTACACCTATCGCTATTAAAGATGAAACGTGAACACTATGGTATTATTGAAGTGCTAATACAAGGCAAATACTACACACGCAAAACATCGTCAATGGATCAAAACTCTCTAGGGGTAGAACATCAATAAATTCTTTAACATCCAATTTAACCACGGCATATTATTGAATTAAGTAAGAACTGTACACAGATAAGAGCTCCTGCAGGACAGGCGAACGCTGGGGGACCACGCGCTACCGTATTCATAGCGATCGGAAATCAAAACAAAGCCTACTCATTTTACCGAGTAAACTATCGATTAGAAACAATTGTTGTATACGTATATACAAATAATTATACATTTTCATATATAATAAAGTTTAGGTATTGTTAATATATACATAAATTGTAACAAAATCCTTATAATCGAAAATAAAATTATAAGATTAAAAACTGTTTAAAACCAAATTCATACTATCTAAATTATTAAATTAGTTACAAGCTATCAGTATGGTTCATACGAAATAGGCAGCGTGCGCGTAATTCTGTACGAGGAAACATTCTGATTGAAGAATATAAAATGAATAATAATAAAAATGTTGTATTTGAAACTCCCTGTAAAAATAGTAGTTCACAAAATTGTAAAATATACTCTTGTTATTTAATATCCGCCCTGACAGTCCGAAAATTTTATTTATAATGCAACAATTTACACTAAATTAAATAAAGCTAACGTCTTAGTAAACAGTACTATGAAATAAACATTTCAAAATGTTCAATTATTAATGTCGTCGAGAGTAATTTCATTTCTTTGATAAAATTGAATAAATATGACAGCGTTTACACCATAATAACCAAACTATACATACCTACATAATGATAATTGTATAGTGTCTCGCATCCTAGCCACCCTACGCAGATTGAAAATAAAGTGTGGCGGTTGAAAATACGCGGCATTCAGAGACCACAGGTATGAAACGGATTGTTGTGTTAGAGATCCAAAGATAACCGTGCAGATTTTACAACTGAGCTTATATATGTACGTTATGTATAACATCATAAAGTTAAGTAAATATCTAATAATATATTCGATTTTAGACTAATCATCTGATGGAAATGACTGCAGAATGAAATATCCGAGCGGTACTCACGATGGTTGTTCATTTGACTTCTTTACGTGACACAGTTCTCGACTACCACTTAACACCTGCATCATGGCCTTCATTCAGTGACCGCTGTGTTAAATTTCATGCCTACTGATTTTTTTAGCATTTCAACGGTCATTCATTTCTCACACAACAAATATACAATGTATTTATGTACAATATTGTAATGATCACCAAATTAAAAATGAACACATTAAACAACACAAGAATTAAGAAACGTCTCAATTTGTAAACAATTACAGACTATGATTATTATACATATAATTTTATGTTATTATTTCTCTAAAAAAACAATTCCTTTCTTTTCCGTTATAATTGTACCGGTTATCATATTTTATTAAAATAAAACAGAATACTTTTCTAAAATTCATTCAGAACATTTTCGTCTCATGTTCGTCCAAGATCAGTTTTATAGCAATTTATATCAATTTACATTGATCATTGTCATTTATGGAATATATATTTCATCACTGTGCCTATTCCTTAGACACAATCAGTTAACGAGAAGGACAGTTTTCACAGGTACATCTATAACTATTTTAATATACTATTGATAATTTGATAAATGTTGGCGATGAAATAATTTTTACTCCAGAATAAAACAGCATCAACAAAATGCAGTCCGGTATGAGGATCGTCAGAATAATATCGAGTCAAAATCACGAACTAACCACCGGTTACACAGTCACCAGGACAAACCACAAAATGCATTAATTTCACAATATCATAAATGGTGATCACAACAGTTAGTTACAATGAGCAAAACATACGAGGGATGGTTACGCTTATACTACAGTGCCTTGGCACTCCACAATGACACGTCTGCCGTAATATCGAAAGCATAATAAAATTAATAAATAAAATTCCTACATATACATTTAAATTCTTGTTATTCATTGCACATTCTAATAACGACTCTACGACTACAACCTCCGGGTCTTGTGTTAACATTGAAGTTCACAGTATTATTATCTGTTTCTGTAGTATTGTCGGCTCGTTATGTCCGTATGTTTGCCTCGTATATATCTCTGACTAGAAATAAGCGCATACGTGTTTGAGCGCAGTGGCTGCAGCGCGAACGGAAATTGAACAATGCGGATATCTTATATGTAACGAAACTATACTCTGTTCTGTCATGTATTGAGCCATAACTGAACAAGAATGTAGAAGACCAACTTGTAAACATGCTTTTAAAAGACGTACACATATTATACAAAATAAACACTTAAAAGAAAACACTCCCATCCGAGGGCCAGAATATATGGAAGGCACAATAACTCTCGTCACTTTATTATGCACTACCCGACGCCACGAATACACGTACTCCTCAGCAGTATAGTTTCGAACCTTGCACTCCGACCTACACTGCAGTACCAGAATTAAGATCAGTGCTGTGACATTATTAACATTATTACACAAAAATGTTCTTTACGTGAGAATAACATCCGAGTTGTCCTCCGAAACTAACAACCTCTTTTGAGATAATGGACGTAGGAAGGTGTTCATTATTTCAATGAAGCTGCTCTCTTAGGTCGGGGGAAGGAATGGGAGTGAAGTCGGGGTAACGCCAATGGATACCACGGCGTTGGCACGGTGAGTGAGTTACATACGTGTAAAGCTAGACGTCTATAGACGGCCGTTACATCTGCGATGGGTTATCACAAGGCGAGTTATGGTGAACACGAGGCGGGGAAAGGGCAGCTCACACCGTGTCGATGTCGCCAACATTGATGCGATCCTCGGACGCTGTCACTGAGAATCCCAAAATACGGGCGTCGACTTTCAACATCTTGTTCTTTTTAGTTTTCTTGCCCTTGCCCTAGAAAGAATGTTATATGTTAGCTCGCTAATACTACGTTTGTAACAATACTCAAGTTACAGTGTCCGGCGGTAAATATTGCACTTCGGCAATCATCGCATTCTCGAATACAAACGAATGATAATTTCCATGTCCATCAATTATTAGATTTATTGTTTATTAGAATTTGAATTCAGAACTAAGTACTTTATTGTTGTTCTGTTTTGATTCCTGCGTGGACTATACAGAGCTGTAAAACTACTTTCTTTTTAAATATCATTTACTCCTTTTCAACATATGTATAAAAATGTTAACAAAATAAAATACTTCTTCAAGCGACTTCCAAAAGAGAGGTTTTTTTGTTTGACAATAAGGTATGTACCTCAAATGAGTATTTATCCGGCGACTGATGAAACACGAAGTTTACCGAGAGACATTAAGAAAATAGGAGCACTGGAATATAATTTCCAAATATAATTGTTTCTATGTTTTTAGGTTGGGAAACAATAAAATATGAAAAAGAATAAAAAATATGTTTATACTACGTTTTGATCAGTCAAATTCTCAATTCCTTCCATTTCATTATCTGTGCTCTCATTGAGGTCGATATCACTGTCACTATCAGCCATATTTATCATTAGCCTATCAACGTAATCGTCTACACCGTGTTAAATTCTTCGATATTCATTCTCACAAACTCTGGAAACCTCTTCTTGTGCTGACATATAATATTGTTTATCTGGGGTTTCGCAAATTTCGGATCAACCGGAATTTCGTGGTTTTCTAACCAGTTGATCTTTTCCTGTTTAATGGTGTTTGGTTTGGGGGGTCTTTCAATATATTTATTGCGATAGGGTGCGTTGTCGATAACCAGAACAGAATCACTGGGTATATTTGGCATTAATTGATTAACCAGCCATTTCTCGCAGTTATTGTTATTAATTTCCTTGTTATAATCGTCTGTAGTGTCCGTCGATTTATACGTGAAAATTGCTCCAGATACAATGCACGAACATTTATCAAACGTTGACCTTTTGAAATCGGCTTTTTTACTCCTTTTTGCTTATCATCACTCCAAGTATCTCCTTTAGTGTGGGATGTATGTATGTAGGACTCATCCATATACATTATATTTTTTCCATCTTCGCGAAATTTGCGTTTCGTTTGAGACTTACATAGTGGTTTTCCATAAGAACTATACGATTATCTTCCAATTTAGTGAACTTAAATCCCATCTCATGAATTATTTTTCTCAACGTCTTTTCAGACCCATTATCATTAATAGCCTCAGATAATTTAGCTTTTAATAATTTTATTGTCTATACTATAAGTATACGGCCCCTAGTCCCTGGAGGCCCCGCTATTCCGCACTACGGTAGTGGTTGCGGTAACGGCGGGGCAGGCAGGGGGTGCGAAGAATCGCCGGTGGAGACCCGGCTACCAAAAACGACGACGAGTGGAACTGGCAACATATAACACGCGCACATTGAGGAGAAACGAGAAAATCACAGAGCTGGAAGAAGAAATAGACACGTTGCATTGGGATGTCATTGGATTATCAGAAGTCCGAAGAGAGGGCGAGGTTACGGTAATCCTTGAGTCTGGCAACTTATTCTATTTTCGGGAAGGCGACCAACGTCCCAAGGTGGTGTTCGGTTTATCGTCCGGAGTACCCTCCGTAACAACATCGTGTCAATCGGGAGTGTCGACCAGGGTAGCGTACCTCGTCCTTACAATCACAAAGCGATACTCGTTAAAGGTGATACAGGTCTACGCGCCGATCTCGACACACCCTGATGAGGAAGTGGAGGCGTACGAGGATATCTCTAAAGCCATATTACATGCCTCCAGGACCCACTACACGGTTGTTATGGGTGGTTTCAACGCAAGGCTAGGCCAGAGAAGCAGGATAGAGCAGAGATTGGGGCAATTTGGAATAGGACAGCGTAACCAAAGGGACTAATGTTGGCCGACTTCATGGAGAAGGAGGAACTCTATATAATGAACTCCTTCTTCAGGAAGCGACTACACAGGAAGTGGACCTGGATGAGCCCTGACGGTTCCACAAGGAATGATATAAACTTTATCTTGACCATCAAAAGACAGATATTCAATGACGTCTCCGTGATCGCTAGAGTGAAAACCGGTAACGATCACCGTATGGTAAGAGACGTCTTGAATATCAATGTCAGACTGGAAAGGTCCCGCGTTATAAAGTCTACTCTATGACCTTCAAGAGCTTTTAGCTTGAACTCCGAAATCGCTTCGAAGGACTAGCGTCTGCGTTGACGAGCTAAATAGTGGCAGGCCACAACTGTCCATACGATTGGAACTAAGTTCTTTAAGCCCCGCAGCATAAACAAACCTCAGAAGCTTTCAATCTAAACCCTCAAGTTAATGGAAATTCGACGAGAAATGAGGTTGCAGTCTTCAGTAGATGCGTCTCGTATAGGCAGCTAATATTAATATAATTTCGGTCTCTTTGCGACGCGACACTCTTACATACTTTATAGACATACGTTTTGTATTGAAGAGACGATTAAGCAGAATAAAGATTTAAAGTGTTCGCAAGGAATCTGTCTGTTGGTCGAAGCCGGTTTACGCAGCTGAAAACCAAGAGTGGCGACATTGTCTCGTCCAAACCAGAGATCTTGAGGGAGATTAAGAGTTTCTATGGACAGTTATACACCAAGTCACCAGAACTCACTTCTGGTTCGACATCAGACCCAAGAGCCAAATTGACCCGACACTACACCGAGGATATCCCGGATATCGAGCCTGTACGAGATTAGGATGGTTCTTAAACAGCGTAAGAACAGCAAAGCCCAAGGTGATGACAGAATCACATCGAAACTTCTAAAAGCGGGTGGAAAGCCAATACTTAAGTCCTTCAGAAGCTTTTCAATTCCGTCATCGTGTCGTCAGAAGCGTGGTGGTGTTGTTTTTCAAGAAGGGTGATAAAGCTTTATTAAAGAACTATAGGCCACTCTCTCTTCTGATCCATGTCTATAAGCTATTTTCAAGGGTCATCACAAATCGTCTCGCACGCAGGTTTGATGACTTCCAGCCTCCCGAACAAGCCGGCTTCCGGTAGGGCTTCTCAACCATAGACCACATACATACGCTGCGGCAGGTTATACAGAAGACCGAAGAGTATAACCAGCCATTATGCTTAGCGTTTGTGGACTATGAGAAGGCCTTTGATTCGATAGAGACTTAGGCCGTGTTCCAGTCTCGCCAGCGGTGCCGCATTGATTATAGGTATAAAAAGTAAATGTTGAAAAGTGTGTATGAAAACGCGACCATGTCGATCCGACTACAGGACCAGAGTACGAAACATATCCAAATGCAGAGAGGTGTGAGACAGGGAGGCGCTGTTTCTCCGAAACAGTTCACTGTTGCATTGGAAGATGTTTTCAAGCTACTGGACTGGAAATATCACTCAGCTTCGATTTCCCGATGATATAGTAATATATGATATGGCAGATATGGCAGGATCGCTGGAGGACTTATCACAATGCTAGAAGATCTCGACAGAGCGTCCCAACGAGTGGGTCTTAAAATGAACATGAATAAAACGAAGATTACGTCGAATGTACATGTTGTACCCACTCCAGTTTCAGTTGGTTCTCGAAATTGCCGAGGAGTAGGGCTAACAGTCCAGCTAGGTAGATCTAACTTCGAGAAAGAGGTCTCTCGTCGAATCCAACTCGGATGGGCAACGTTTGGGAAATTGCGAAAGATTTTCTCTTCCAATATACCTCAATGTCCCAAGACGAAAGTCTTCGACCAGTGGGTGTTGCCAGTGATGACTTACGGCACAGAAACGCGGTCCCTCACTATGGACCTCATACGAAAGGTCAATATTGCACAGCGTGCGATGCAGAGAGCCATGCTCGGAGTTTCTCTGCGAGATAGGCTCAGAAATGAGTACATCCGTAGCAGAACTAGAGTGACCGACGTGGCTCTAAGGATCAGCAAGCTGAAGTGGCAGTGGGCAGGCCACATAGCTCAGAGAACCGATGGCCGTTGGGGCAGAAAGGTTCTCGAATGGCGATCACGAACCGGAAAACGCAGCGTAGGACGGCCCTCCACACGATAGACAGGCGATCTTGTAAAGATTGCCGGGAGGCGTACAAACAGCACACGACCGATTGCTGTGGAAGTCTAAGGGGGAGGCCTATGTTCAGCAGTGAACGTCTTTAGGTTGATATGATGATGATGAATTATATTTTCGGCAGTTAATTAAAACACATACCATTCATGACCATGAAAATCGTACAACATTCTTCGAACAACGTCATAATCAAAATCGGCCATATCTAAACGAAATTGTTTTTTGGTCTCCCTTTTTTCGGAGAGCTGAACTTAATTGCTCTGGAATGTGTTTCAGTACTGACTTCGTTTAGTATATTGTTCAAAGTGCTTCTTAATTCGAGTGGCATTTGCAACTCTCTCTTGAATCTTCTTAAAATAATTACTTACATTGTCATCCTCATTTTTGTTTAAATGTCGGTTTCGGTTAGAAAATATTTATAAACATTATTCTGATAATTTCGTGTGACTGGCCTCGTAATGGTTTCCCTTTTTTCCTATAGATGCCATCATACAACTTAAAGTGATTTAAAGTTTGGGGTTTTAACAATTTTGGTCTGGACACGACCGCACTCTATCCCATTTGGACCACGACTAGCAAAGGTCATAGTATAGTATATAAGTCATAGTAAGGTAGTGTGCGACAGAGATAACGCTCTATGAAGCCGAAATTAGCAGATTGTCTCTTTCCAAACGTCGAAGTGCAATATTAAAGCCGGGCACTGTATGTAACGTAACTCATTTTTGTTCACTGTTATAAGAAATGCATAGATTTTTGACGAGCTTGATGGCGCAGTGGTTAATAATACGACTCTGACACCAACGCTCGTGGGTTCAATTTCCACATGCACTATGCACAAGACAAACGTCTTGTCTAGATGTTTTAAGGTGGAGCGCATCAAAGCGGCCCCTCTGGGGAAGT
The DNA here is from genome assembly GCA_947507595.1 of Pyralis farinalis. NCBI lineage: Eukaryota > Metazoa > Arthropoda > Insecta > Lepidoptera > Pyralidae > Pyralis > Pyralis farinalis. The sequence continues at coordinate 32,703,723 of OX382265.1, forward strand.
GCCTCCACTTTACAGAAACGCTAACCAAATAATATCTCCCTGGACGGTTGCTGTGTTCCTGCGTGTGAGTGAGGTCACCAGTAAGTTCCTAAGGAGTAGCTGTGTTAGCAGCACAGGTGGCATAGCGCTAGTGATAATGTATTGCAAGCGTTCATAGGCTTCGGTAACGGCTTTTCATCAGGTGCTCACGGATGCTTGTATGCCTCCCGACGATGCGTAATAAAAAGATCTTGTCGTTGGACTCATAGCAATGACATCATATGTAAGTGTTAAGGAGCTCGCGCAATGCCTCCTGTTACACAGCCCTATATTATGGGATCCTTCAAACGAAGCGTGAAGAAGCATTTTGCGGGTCAGCATGGCAGCGTAACTGACAGGATGCGGGATGTAGTATGCTGTCAGTTGCAGTTGCGATTTGGGCTCCTCTTTCGCTTACCATCAGGCAAAGAAGAAAAGAAAGCCACTATGCTGAACTAATATAAAAAAAAAGCCCTGCACTGCCCTGTTTACACAGCAACTCCTTGGGAGCTTACTAGTGACCTCATTCACACGCAGGAACACAACAACCCTCTAGGGAGTTGTTATTTAGTGAGTTATAGGGGGCTGTCTCAATTTAAAACGTAAATAATAAAATTGTTTTCTACAATTTTAATAATTTGCGTATCTCAAATTGCTCATTATATACTATCTTAGAAATATATTAATAGCATCAGGACAATTTTCATGATTCTAGTTGTGTTCTGAAGGATTGACAGGACAAAATGTGAAATACTTCTAACCTTGACTTCCTGATAGTCGGACCCTGAAATAGTGCGTGGGTTGACTGCGATGGCAGGAGAACACAGATCATCCGAAGGCGTCACCATACCCACGCGTAGTAGTTTAGACCTGTCCAGTGGATGGCAATTTATTAATAACAAGAGAATTAAAGACAACACACGTAAATAATAGACGAGTACTTGTAATAATCTCCGAAATATACCTTCTTTCCAAAAACTGACGGGCGAAGTCGCCAGAATCCTTTGATTCGCCCAGATAGCATTTCACGTAGTCTTTCACTTCGTACGGCGACTCGATGTCTTTTAGGAATCCAACGAATGTTGGCACTGCAATAGAAAATTCTATTTTAGTGATAAATATACATTTTGAAATTTATAAACTACCCGTGAGAAATCCTCTAAATGAAAACCTTCGAAGTTACGTACCGTAGTTTAGAGAAAAAACATAAATACAAATAAAAAGTGACAGTGACTTCCAAGTAATGATGATAACTTCTCACTCGTCAGCTATAAGTATGATATGCGTGTATGGTATTTATGCCAAACTATTCACCAAATTTTTAGGTATATTATTATAAGGGTGTTATTTTTTTGTTGGTTCTATATCCGACATTCATCAGAATTCCTGTCAAAATTAATGAAACATCGCCACAACTAAGCGTCTCCTTTTACTAATATTCCTAATTACGTTAGTGCACAAAGGTTGGCAACATAGAAATTTTAGCGTGTCTTGGTAGAGTCCATCAAAAAGCTATTTAAAAACATTCCACGTACACACTCGAACGTACTAAAATTTTAAAATGACTGTGCGGATAAAACAATATACAATATTTAAACACAGCTGAATGTTTATCCCATTTTTTAACTTAGCAAATTATAAATGTATGCCATAGTACCGACGTTTGTTGAGTGAGACAGGCCTAATCGGGTTTCTTTTTCATAAAAGTTGGTAGGTAGAGCAGGATGCCGATTAACACACATTTTTATTCCAAAGTAGTTGCTTCGTAAACTTAAAAAAATCTTTGCAGACGGAGCCAAAGGCAGTAAGCTGTTAGTATATATTTCTAGAAACCAATGTGCTTGGTTTGTAAGCTGAATAATTTTGGATTCTTAACCCGGCGTGAATGAATAAGGGTTTTTAACACCCACTAGTGTATAAAAACATGCACACTTGTCTCAATTGACACGATCGTACCCCCTCCTCCTCAATAGCTGCCATTTTGGAAATAATGCGTCGATTGTATGAAATACAAATCACTTGTGAGCGACGTCGCTTGTGATAGGTGAGCTCAAACTGTGTTTGGGCGTATTTTACCCCGGTTCATTGTTCGCGTGATAAACATTTTTAACGGGATGTTTATATTTTCTCTTATATTTTTTAGATTTTACGTAATAAATGAATAAAAAGGACTTTTTATAATATATAATAGATTCCAGTGTCTATGTCTAATGCCAGAGGTCGCGATATAAATAGTTCACAAATTATTTTCCACAAAGATACTACATTGGTCTCCTATGTGCCTAATAAGAGTAAGGTGGTATTGGTAATGTCCACTATGCACCATGATGATGTAGTGATAGGCGAAAAGAAAAACCTGAAATTATTACCTTTTACAACAGTACAAAGGGAGGGGTTGATGTATTCGACGAGCTATGTGCCAACTACAACGTATCACGCAACTCCAAACGCTGGCCTCTCACCAATTTCTATTCTATGCTAAATATGGCTGGTATAAATAGTTATATAATAAAAAAAGAAAAATTGTACGCTACTAGATCTGAAACGAAGTGATTTTCGTTGGGATTGAAATTGGTGGGAAAGCGTTTACGGACACGAAAAGATATTATAGGTTTCCATACTAATCTACGCAAGCGAATAACTGATTTATTGGGAGAATCATCCCTCGCTCCATCACCTAAAAAACTCGGTGCTATCAGGAGATGCCAAGATTGTGTCTATAAAAAAGATAGAGAAAGACCAAACATACTTGCTGCAAGTGTAATACAATTTGCAAAAAATGTCGACTGTAATTTTGTTTGTTTTTATATTAAAACGAAGTGATATAATACGCTAAAAAGGTATTTTCATTAGATTAGAAAAAAACAGAAAATTACGTCTATTTTACTGTCACGTTTTGCATAAATTTTATTTATATATATTTTATTTCCAAAAATAAATAGTTTAATTTAATATTACAAATGTTTTTTTATTATTATATATATCTAATGACAATATATTATTTGGTAATTCATCTAAAGATAAGAAAAAAACTATTTGAAACAAAATATATTGAAATCAATTAGCTGGTAAAATTCACCCTGGTTCATTAAAGATGTGATTGAAAAAAGGTTCATTTAAATTAAAGGTTAATTTCAATTTTTATGTATATATTTTTGGGTTTATTCAATTGTGCCTTTGATATATATATATCATAGATAGATAGCATAGCTAATAAAATTATTGTACTCAATTCACGAAATAAAAAATAAAAGTTATCGAAAATACTTAAATTTCTCGCGAGATACATAAACTATGTTTAGTTTCCTAATTTGTCCAAAACACCTGCGATATTTGCATCACAAAGAGAGCTGGTGACACTGGCCCTTTTTAATTTGAATTTTCATATTTTTTCTTTATTAGTAGGTACTGTATTGATTTTTTTTAGATAATGAAACTACAGCTCTGCTTCAGCTACTAAGTAAAAAACAAGAAGAAAATCGAACACAGGAAAAAATGATACATAACTGCCTGCCTGGATTTTCGTAAACAGATTATTACATTTTTTATTCTGGAATACGATATAAAATATGAGTCACGATATGTTACCGTCAATCTTGGAGCTGTAAGAAGCTAGCACAGTTGTGCACCAGATTTCGAACTCGGCCGCTGGCGAGGCCTCCTTCTTAGGCGTGACGATCACCGTAGGCTTCTTCTTGGGCTTAAGCTCAGGCATCTTAGTCGGCTCTGGTTGTTTCTCTATGGTTTTTGGAATAGCGTTCGGTTGGGTATCCCAGAAGCCACCTGTTAATTTTAAATATTTTAAGTGCAATGTTATTGTTAAAAAATATACCGTAATACTATCTATATCTTGACGTTAGATCCCTTGCGGAATAGGTAGACAGAGCAGAGGACCAGAAGAGGGGGTATATATTCACCCCGTTTACCTTCTGATAAAAAAACGACCAACATGGTCGTTACAGCCGAATTTTGACATTCCTTGGCTACTACTTTTTGTTATATCTCAACGACGGTCGACCAACTACCTTTCTTATATCATCGTTGCGAACGCGGTCAACAAACGTGACACCAATGATTTGTGCATTACACAACTTTCACTTCCATATGTTCCATATATAGCTGGGGTTAGCATTGTGTTGTACAGCGAGCTGCGTTGGAATATGCCAGGCAGTCGAAACCTAAGGCAGAAAAGCTTGGATTTCTGATGCTTGGAATTTTCTCAGCATTCCATTCAGTGGGTCTCTATTCAGTGGAAACGCCTGTAAGCGGTTAATACTGTGTTAATCAGCTATATCCATAAAAATCTCGTGTCACGGTGTTTGTGGTCTCACTCCTCCGAAACGGCTCGACCGATTTTTATGATTTTTTTATGTATATTTGGTAGTAGCGGAAGAATGACGTAAAGCATATTTCATAAAAAAAAAAAAACATATGACAGAAAACGTTTGCCGGGTCAGCTACTATGCAATAAAATTTACAATTATTATTACTTCTTTACCAATATCTGATATACATAATTTTATTTCCTTTTTTTGTGTTTGGGAGGCTTTATATATAATTTGAGATCTTATTAATTAGTAATGATTTCGCTTGATTATGAATAGGTAAAAAGTAAAACGCTGGTTAGAAGTTATAACTAAGCTAAAGACCTATAAGTCCGCAATTAGGCCGGATTCAATTCTATTACACTACTAATATACAGAGCCCAGATCAAGGTTCCATCCTTGAATAAGAGTAGTAAGTAATGTGCACAGGTGTTCCCACTGAATATATATACACTTTCATTCAATGTTTCCACACTCACTCGTCTCTCCACAACAACAGTATACCTGATAACATATATTTAAATATACTATTTTCTTGACACTTTTTGGTGCAGACATTTTATTTTGTTAAATATGTAATTATGTTTTTCATAACAAGTAACAATATATACATAAAGCGAATACATGTAAAATAAGCTCCGCAATTAGAAATTTGGAGTAAAGCGAAACATGCAGTCTAACATATTAGATAACTCATAATTAGATTAACATTCTCATCAACTACTTCAACGAAGTCAACGGTAGGAATATTCCACGTGGATATGACTGCCGTCTTATATACCATTATGTGTGTTCCCCCAAGGCACAAGGTTGATCTGAGCCTGTTGAGCCGCCTGGGCCTCCTCGAGCGCCTGGCTTGCGGCAGCCGCCGCGGCTCCAGCAGCCGCTACAGCTTGCTGTTTTCGCGCTTCCGCCTGCAACATAACTAGTTATCAACTGGATATTTGCGAACATCCCTACTAATACCTATATATAAATTCATTCAATCATTTCAATCTGTATATATTGCCATCATTATTATTGCAGTCGGAAAACGTCTCGCACATAGATAACTCTCCTTCAGTAACCGCTATCAATTATTACAAATATTTGATTCCAATAGAAACAACGACCTTTAGCATTATAGAAGTATTTACAAGCTGTCAACTTAAGCCTCTCAAATAAGGTAGAGATTAGTCGTAATATTTGCAAGACATACAAATGCGAGAAACTAATTCTTATTTGAGGCCAAGTTACTTGGTTTCACGTAAAAAAATCCATTTGACACAGATCGCTTGCCTCTTTAATAGCTCTTTTCATGCACGCTCGTTAGTTAGGGCCCCTGACAACACGTTGATAAAACACAACGTCTAAATTAGCCGAGATAGGTGGATTACTCTTGGTTCACGGCTTCCTTCCACGCGTTGCAAATCTGTTTTGTCATTCTTTCCTTTTGCATTCTAATACATATTCGAATCAACGGATCATACTTCTTGTTATTTTAACGCTGATGCTCCCTTTCAAACCAAATATGTAATTTATTCCATCATTGCGAAATCGATCTACTAGGGTTATGTCGCAAATTTTGCGAAACCCTCATCTTCTCTTCTTCATTCATCTCTAATTCGTTTATTCTACTTTCATGCTCTCTCTACCATACCTAAGTCATTACATACGTTAACGTTGGGATCAGCACTGTGTTGTGATAGCGAGCGGTGCCTTTTGATTTAAGTATTTACTACGAACATTTATTACTAACACAACATTCATACTATCCCCAGTGCTCACTTGTCACTGCGCATTCAAGATATACAATCTAATCCACTTGTATCAACACTACATCATCAGTCGCAATCCTTGTGTTAGTTCTGGTTTTCTTTCTCTCAAATACTCCTTTACTCTTTCAAGTACCCAACCAATCAACCAATGGAAAAAATTAAAAATAGCGACACGGGTGAGCCGACGCGTACATACAATATGCTTGCATGGCAGATAGCTTGTGTAATATCTGTGAATAAGCGTCTAAAGTCTGCACCGTGGCAAACAAATATGGCGACCTAGGGACACTTACACACATAAGAAATATTACCATAACCTTGTGGACTAGTAAAAAAAATCTGCATGCCTTTATGAAGAAGTCTATGCTGTGGGAAAACCTCGACAGTAAGTATGATTACTACATACCTCAAGGGTTTATGAAAGAAAAACCTCTATAATACACATCACCTGACTGTTTTGGTTTCAATGCACGAGGATGAATTCCCTGTACATCACAAGCGGTGTGGACACAACCCACAGTCCAATCAGCAGAACACACACAGGGAGGCGTAGTATCAATCAGACTTTAGAGATCGATACCGTTTGGGATTGCCAACAATTCTGAGAGGTCATTTCTTAATCTAAAGACCCATGCTGGTATATAGATGCTCCCGCCCAAATGTGACAATAATAATCTATGTGCGGTAGAAGTTGAGACTACTATAACATAAGATTGCATCGAGCTAAAATATTGTTTTGCTCTGTTGGATTAGCCATCCATCCAATCTAGGCCTATTAAAGACCTTAGTGCCAAACCAGATTGAACGATTTCGCTAAACCTTGATTTTTCAACTACCTTTGCCTAATGATATATAAGACACAAGAATATAAAACCGTCAGTCGAACGATCGTAGCGAAAGTTCTTGAATTTGAACTATCAACTTTTGATGTTACAAGTTTGCCAGAATATACATTTGTATCACACCCACCAGTAGCTTAAAGAGAAGGGAGGAAATAGCGATAGGCCGGAAAATTTGACGGGTCTGATCTATCGACATTTCTAGCCAGCATTATGGCTGGACCAGTAGTTTACTAGACTAGATAGCGTTTTTTTTATTATCTATCTATTTATATCACGACAAGTCCCTTGCAGGGTACGCAGAGAGAACCGAGAGCAGGCTCATTCACTACAAGCGATACGCTAATGGAACTTGTTCAGCCGGTTGTTATCCGGCGTACACGATGAAAAACCGATATTCGACACTTATCTTTTCGTCTCTCAATACCTGCCATTTGACACTTAGTTTGCTTAAATCAGATAAAAAGTGATAGACATTATGAGCGAAATCTAAAACTAATAGTGACAATACAAGTACTGATTATATCACTTTATAAAGCGACAACATGCATTTTATTAATGCGTAAACCATGTTAACCCAAACGATACCGCGTGGCAGTATAAACCTTGTCAGTCAAACTGTACTGATAAATATGTTGGTATCTAGAATGAGCTCTTTATTTTTAGTGATTAGTAAATCGACCACGGGCAATAGTACAACTGAAGGTAAAAATACTTAATTTTATTCTATACCTCTAAGGTAACAAAGAAGCGTACAGCCCGTCTGATGGTAAGCTGCTAGAGTAGCCTATAATTATCAAATTCTAAAGCGGCGAATACTTAACACATCACCTAAGCCTACCTGCATAAAATTCTGAATAACATTATTAAAACAGCGCATTGTTAATTGCTTAAAATAACATTTTATGTTTTTCTCTTTTGTTACATGCCGTATGCTTGAATACCTTCCGACATTGTATAAAAAAAACATTTACACTATTGTCACAATTTTCAGACTAGTCGAAACAAGATGGCGCTGTATCGAATCAAGAAAATGAAGATCAGTCTCACCTGAATCTCGGCTAAACTTTGTCCCGGCATATTCAACGTATTGACTCCCTTCTTTTTCGCCCATCCCAAGCCAGCTTGCATCTCCTGGGGACAGATAATTTTAATATAACAAAGAATTTTATGTATTGTGGTTACTAAATACTAGTTGAAGTTCTGACGTTTCAAATCAATATAACATGCAAGGCCAAGTCGATAAAGTTGAATCAGAGTTTCTCTAGAATATCGTGCTAACCGCTACAAAATTATCAAGTTTCGTAGTTGTGATATATTCACGTTCATAGAATTAAAAAAAAATGTTAAATTAGAGACAGTTGAAGTCTGGCTATAAATACTATTCTAAACTTTTCTTCCACTATTTGAACTATTTTCTTTTCAACTATTTAATTATTTAGAAATTTGAATGCGTTTATTATGTTAAAAATTGTTCTATCAATTTCCCGCCGTTTTACATATTTTGTCGTGTTTATTATCAAATTACAATATGTAATGGGGTGTTAAAGAAAATAGAATTGCAGTGATTGCTTGACACAAAGTGGATATGGAGCCCTCGGTCATATCACATACTACAGTTGATGAAACTGGATCGGTCAAAACGCCTTATGTCCCCATTCGCATGTGAATGACAAAGAAATATCCTATTTACAGTTAAAAAAAAATTCACGATTGAAGAGCTCTACAACAAGCAAAATGACAAAGTGCACAGTTCTAAAGAAGCCGCCCAAGTTGTCGGAAGTGTACAACGTGGTCATCATCCTGCGTCTGCAATGGTTAGGTGGGGGGTCCTATCAAGTAGTAACAAAGCTTCATTTTTGTGAAAATGAGTGAAGACTTCAGCCAAAGTGTATCAAGAGACTGTTTCAACACGATCCAAGTGTTGTGAACACTTGGATCGTGTTGAAACAGGCACACTGGTGTACCATGGTCACGAGCTGGTGTACCGCAGAAAAATTACCAGAAAGTTAACAAAAAATTACGATCCAAATTACGATCACTTATGCTCAATTAAGCAGACTCACATTTCTTATTAAACATCTTTTGATATTAAAATGATATTAATAAAAGAATTTGTTTTTTTTTATGGTGTACATTTAAAATTTGTTAGACAGTTTCGTTCGTGCGAAACACTTTGGCTTGGTTTTGGTTTGGTAAAATAATATAAATTTTAAAAATTACCTGCTCCCTGGCAAGCGCGGCAGCCTGCTGTTGGGCGATAATCTGCATCATCTGCTGTTGTTCCTTCATCTGTTCCAGTTTCTTCTCCCGCTCTAGCCGCTGTATCTCTGCGAGTGTCAACCCATCTTTGCTTGTTGCCTGCATGCTCTGGCTCGTAACCGCAGACCACGGCGCTTTCTTCACAACCGACTCTGATATTTGCCGTTGTTGTTGTTGCTGTTCCTAATATAAAATATGTAATTTAAGGTAATCTTTAGAACCAGAGCCAAATCACCAATACAATGCGAAGAATATTCTTAATTTCCAGGATTTCAATTTCAAGGAGAATTTCTCAGAAGCTCAAAGGGAACTGAATGTCAATTTTATTAAATAGTTCTTGTATCAGTTATCCACTTACGAACACTCAAAAAATTTCTAAACTGGCCACTTAATAGAATTTAAATTATTTAAAGTTACCTGCTGTTTTTTCAAAGCTTCTATTTGTTTCCTTTTCCTTTCTTCTTCGGCTGCTAGTTTGTCATCTTCTTTCCTGTTACATAGAACGAAGATAATTTTAAATTATATTATGGCGTCAATGCTACATTAAATTTTCGTTACTTCATGTTCTTTATGAAAATAAAATCGGCTTTACAGTTTACAAGAAAATAAGTCTAAAACACACCTCTTTCGTTCGGCCTCTTCACTAGCTTTAGCTTCCTCTGCCTTCTTTTTGATTTCTTTATTGTTGTTCTTTTCGGAACCCTTGACAATTGTGAACCCTTCCTTTAGCCACTCCTGCAGGCGAATAACGATGAATAACGATTACGGTTTTTCATGTTGAAACGTCACAGGCCTTCCGGTCCAATAGGCTAACTTACCAAAACGGTAACACCCCTAAAGACTAGACTAGTTGTCAAAACAGTCATTTCGCAAAATGTATTTGTTAGGAAGGTTGGTTATTTTCTCCATAACTACAGAAAGAACTTGATTAAAATTGGCATAGATAGCAGACTCTGAAGTATATGCTACTTTTTATGCCGGCAATTACTCCTATTACCGTGACAACAGAATTTCTAAGGTATATAGATAGCCTCCAGTTCGGTCTCTATCTTCCCCTTTACAATCCCAGTATGAAGATATTAAATAAATAACTACTTAGTAAAATTAATTTAAATTAGTTAAACAAGCGCGGTATACAAAGACCGCGTCTAACAGTACTGGATCGGAAGGCTCTGCGTGAGTTTATGACAAATGCCGCCAACGGTGTCGTAGAAAAAAGCAGTTGTTATTGAGGATTGGCGTGATTGATGAATTTTCAAGCAAAATAGTTGAAAACAGGAAAAATCCTGCGGCATATGGTTGCACTTCTATACATTATTATTCTGCCATTACACCCGACCCCAGGTCAGCCGCCGGAATGTCGTTGCACACAGCGGTGTAACAACCCATATCATGTAGTCCTTGAACGCTAAATTGAATTTCTGTGGGAACCACATTTAAATAAATTCATTCAAAAAGGGCGGTGTGTAGTTGCTTTATTTGATGACCTCACATGCAAACTCGCGCGTCCGGTACTGACGTCGATTTTACAAGCAGATATTAACTCAGTGAGTTACTAGACGACAAATATCATGTTGCCACCTGTAAGTATCATAAGTATATTATTACGTACGTAAATGATAATTGCCAAGTATAGGTGGGGTTTTATTTGTCATGAAATTCGCCATTATTTCACGGTTTTTACAATCCGTTAATTATAAATTGTAAAAATGGTTCAAGTGATGAGAGGTAAGTATAACTATTCTCCTGTAGATATTCTTTTAAAAATTAAACTTAGTTTCAAAATTAATAAATGAGTAGATTTTCTATTTTGGAGAGAATATATGCACGCGCACGTATGTGCACACACCAACGTACGCGAACATACCTTTTTCTCTTTTTCTAATTCCTTTTTGTTGGCCTTTTCTTCTTTCTTGGTCTTTGAGGGGGACGGTTCTGCTGATCTCTTCTGTGAAATACATAATATCAGTATTTTAATTGTATAATAGACGGGCATAGTTTGCTAAATAAATTTGCTTACAACAAACAAATCATTGTTGAAAGAAAAAGGAGTAGAGAGACACACAAAAAAATGGTGCTGAAAGAGATGGTTACTAAAATTAAACTGGTCAAGTGCGAGTCGGTCTGAGTTCCGTAATAACGCATATTGTAATTTTATTTTTGTTAAAATAACAAACTAACCGGTAGAAGTTAACTAATAAATAAAATCGGGTATCATATTGCACGAGGATGAATGGAAAAGTTCTTGGGCTCACTTCCGGTTTTATTACATACATCCATCATCATTTATTTCACATATATGAAAACATGAGCATGTGATTTTAGCTCTTGTTATGGCTACTAAAGGTGAACCTTATTAACCTTATCTATGGCGATTTAAATCTTCGCCAACCTTGATTCCACAATTCTAAACTCAAAATAAATATACGTTTAAAAAATTTTTGTAAATTTATAAATCAGTTGTTCATTTGATGTCCTGTCGTTCAAAACTTGTTTTATACTCGGCGCTGTTTTAGTTATCTTTGAAAAATTGCAATTGCGCCTTATTTTTTAATACGCATTCGATATAACATCAACACAGTACCGACGGCGCTCAACGACTGCTACTGCTACTGCAAGGTGCTTCGTCAGATCTTTGTACCACAGACATCAATGAACATATATTGAACGGACAATAAGTGCATCTTCACTTTCATTCACTTTAAAAAAGTACATTACCTTTTTCAATATCAAATGACAATACCTAAATTCTATCTAACTAGGTTGGCCATAAAAGCTTTTACACAGAAACTTTAATTAACTCTTTATTTTGAATTTGTAAAGCGTTTATGTTAAAATCTTCTTTCTTTTACGGCCGCTTTACATCTTTTTCGTGTTTATCATCAAATTACAATATGGAATGGGGTGTTAAAAAAGTAGGATCGCAACGATTGCCTTGTACAAAGTGGGTATGGAACCGTCGTCGGTCATATTCAAGACACTTCAAAAGCTTATCAGCAGTGTGTATATCGTACTATCCACATATATACCAACACTTCCACTGTTGAAGACCATAAAATTGTTGCGTGCTGTTAGAACTACAAAGGCTGTTACAGCTGTTAAAGGCAGAAGTCGCCGAAACCACATTAGAAAATAAAAAATCTTATCGCGAAAAATTAAGATTTCCGCTAGGATTCTGTCGCGTAGAATAAAACAAGACCTGCAGCTCGTCGCTTATCGTCGATATACAGAACTTGCCCTAAATCAATCGCTACAGTTGAAGAAACTGGATTGAACAAAACGCCTTCTGCCCCGATACGCAGGTGAAAGGCACAGAAATATCCTCTTAACTGATGAAAAAATGGTCACGATTGAAGAGCACTACAACAAGCAAAATGACAGAAAGGAAAGACACAACGTGGTCATTATCCTGCATCTGTAATGGTTTGGTGGATGGTGTCTTATCAAGGAGCCATAAAGTTTAACTTTTTGTGAAAAAGGAGTGAAGTCTTCAGCCAAAGTGTATGAAGATACTGTCTTGGATCGTGTTGTGAAACCTCTCAGCAATATATTTTTTTTAAATATACTGTGGATTTTCCAGCAGGACTCTGAACCTGGTCACAAGGCACGAACTACCCAAGCCTGGCTCGAAATTAATGTTCCGGACTTTCTAAGAGCTGAAGACTAGCCCTCGTCTAGCCCAGATCTAAACCCCTTAGACTATAAATTATTATATTATTATAATTAAGTCAGTTTTAGAGGACATGGCCTGCTCGAAACATCACGCCGACATTGTGTATCTTAAGAAACCTCTGGGGCAAGCAGTGGCTAAATTTCCCATGGAAACAGTGCGTAAATCCATAGATTCGTGGTCAGACAGATTAAAGGGCTGTTTCAATAGCGCCCAATTCGAATAGAATCTTTCTTTTTTTTAATTTTTTTGCTGAGACTTAAATATGAGACTTAAATATGTACATATATATTTTATTAAAATTACATTACTTCATAAAAAAAATAAATGCATATTCATTTGTAACAGATCTTATGGCCGGACTAGGTATATCAAGGAAATACCAAATATGGTACTTTTATGAAAATACTTTTACTTATTCTCTAATGAAATCTCCATAACTATGGCATGATTTTTTAAAGTTCAATTTATCTTACCTCAATGACTTCATCATCATTCTTAACTTCATTTTCTTCTTTTTTATCCTCTTTTGCCTTTTTTGTTTTGCTTTTGGTGACGGTTTCCTTGGTCTTGGATTTCTCACTTTCATTCTTAGCTTGCTTAGCAGCCACTTTAGGATCAATTGTAATTTTGTGTTGAATTTGCTGTTGCGATTTATTAATGATATGCTCCGGTGCTGTTTGCTCTACTTTGACAGGTATTTCTACATTGGCCTGAAAAATACATTCTAATATAAAGCAATATTCAATTTAATTACTACCTACATTAATTCGACGTTTCCAAACAGTAAACTAACTACGACTACCTGAATAAAAAAAAAACAATACTGGAGAAGGCGTATTGGGTTAACAACAGATGCAATTGCCAGTTTTATCCTCTATAAAAACCAGGATTAGGAAAACTAAGGAAACAGGGTTAGATTATAACCTGGATTATATACCGTTACATGGTAAGAATACTTTCCTCAATGAGACAAATCAAATCTACTAGTTTCTAATGTATATTAGTGGCAATAAAATATGTCTGCCTGTTTAGATGCCAAATAAAATAACATTATAGTTATTAGTCACGTTTTACAATTCCTGTGGAAAACAAGTGTGTAATGCATGAGTATCGCTTGCACTTTGCCACTCTTGCTGTAAAAGTCGCTACACATTACAATTAATATACTTCAGTTGGGGAATCGTTACTGTTATTGCTGATCCATATATTAGCCAGACATATACTAGTTGAAATTGCGAATTTAGATCATATTTAGATTATTTTTGGAAGTGCAGCTTTCAGGCTTGCATGACAGCTTGGGCAAAGGGATTTGCAAAAAAGAGTCAATAATAAAATTTACTTGTAGTCACAAGAATAGCCGGGTTGTTTAAAAAATGGCGACATACCCATGACCAAAACATAGAGAGAGAAAGTCGAAAGATTGTCAGAAGATGTATGTGATGAGTATAGGAAAATGTCGAATGAAAGATTTGAAAAGCTGATCAATGAAGAGTGGACTGATATGATTGTGATTAAAGACGGTGTGATCGAAAGAGTGAAGTAGTGTTTTAGTAACACCTCCACCTCTTTTTTTTTATGCCCCACTTCGCCTGATGGTAAGCGAAACGGAGCCGTGTCCTATCAGTTGCGGCTACCATGCTGGTACGCGAGGTGCTTCTTCACGCTTCTTTTGAAGGATCCCATGTTGTAGGAAGGAGGAAACACGTGTGCCGGCAAGGCGTTCCACTTTTTAATAGTACGACAGGGATAGGAGTTGCCGAACTTTTTTGTACGCGAAGAAATGTTTTCAACGGTGGAATGATGACATCACAAGCCTGTACGTGTGGTTGTATGACAGAAGGGAGAGGGTGGGATAAGGGAAAACAGTTCTTCAGAGCACTCACCATTGTAAAGGTGGTAAAATACGCATAGTGAGTCAACGTTCGTCGCTGCAACCCATCGAGAGCCTTGAGAAGATACTGAGCGGAACCGTCCCAAAGATGCGAGCATTACTCCACGCTTGCCCGAACTTGAGTCTTATAAAGCAGACAAAGCTGATCCAACGTGAAGAACCGGCGCACGCTGTTCAGGACACGTGAGTTTTTTTGAAGCTGTTAAGATGAGGCTCTCGATGTAGTTACCCCTAAACACACCATCTCCGACTCAAGTACTCAAAAGAGCCGAGTTGTCTCCGAGGCCCTAGTATGGGGTCGGTATAGGCACATGTAAATACGGTTCTGAAGGCCCAGATTTATATGCATCCAGAGGGCGGGAAAGGAGGAATCCTCTAGACAGCGCAGACGGCGTCAACATACATTCGAGCGGACATACACAAAAGACACCGGCTTTCGCGAGAAAATTCTCCTCAAGCACGTAACCGGGGTACTGCAGGTAGGACGTGTCCGCTGGATGCTGTATCTGTGTCTCCGTCAGGAAGAGCACGGCGGGCCGTGCTGTCCCAATGTGTTGGTGGACGGTATTAAGGTCTGAGTGGAGTCCGCGGATGTTAGAGAACTCAACCTTGAACAGGGTGGTGGGGGAGTGCACCGCTGTAAGACCGTGTATTCCTAATTGCGCTGTCATGAGAAGAGTAGAGAAGGGAAGCGTGAATCGGGAGAGAATTGCTATGACATTGAAGAAGAAGCGCGGTGAACTGTTTCTCCATTAGTATGTTGACAAAGGAGCTGCTCAGATCCGTCGAACCCATCATACAACGTCGAAAGATATTCAAGCATACGACCCACTTGACGTAAAGCGGTTAGCCTAAGAATTAAGTATCACTCAGGCTATCTCTGCTGCTAACACAGCAATTCCTTAGGAGCTTACTGGTGGCCTCTCACACGCAAGAACACAACAACCCTCTAGGGAGTTGTTATTTGCCTGCAGTTGCCTATGAAGTCTTACTCTTAGTCTACTTCGTCAGACGGGGTGCTTTGATGCGCCCTACATCTCTTAAAATATCCAGACTAAGGCAAACAAACAAATGTTCCTGCACACAAATATTTGTTTTATTGTGTGGGAATCGAACCCACCAGTGTAATTGTCAAAGTCGCGTCATGCACGACTGCACTACCGAGCTCGTCAAATGATTACTGAATATATTACAAGCGTTCATAGGCTACGGTAAACGCTTTACATCAGGCGGGCCGTATGCTTGTATGCCTATTGAATAAAAAAATCTACTGATAAAGCAGTTCTAGTACTAAAAAGCTCAAGTTAATAATTACCTGTGGTTCCTTATTCTGGACATTCGGTTCCGCAGGGGGTTTAGGGATCATTATATCCTTCTGCATTAATTTCTGTAGCTCTTCCAATTTAGGTGTAATGTTCTCTGTGGCAGGAAAATTCTCGGGCTTATTGGGTGCGAGCGCCGCAGCTGGTGGCGGCGGTTCGCTCATATACGGTATGTTGGGATGAGTGCTGATATTGTGGGAAGCACGCATTTGAGCCAGGATTTGATCCTCCGTTTTCATCTCTTTGGCTATATCTTCAGGCAATAAGGTGCTGGTTGTCATTGCGGTAGGCTGAAATATTGTGCATAATGGTTGCCAAATATGTAATATGTTCACTTAATCTTAACATTATTTATAGTAAACGAAAATACAATATGCTTACCAAACAATACCTCTCTATTTTGGCAAGGTTAATCATGGGCAGTGTTAAATTCGATCAACGCGGATGTTATAAACACTTAGTCAAAGTCAAATCATACAGTTAGGAATTTACTAACAATTGAGTATTTTTAAACTACGTAGTGGATGTTTTTGTTTCACAAGGTAAGGGCCCTCCCCGGAGTGGAGAGAGGCGGAGGGTGTTACCCCTGTGGGTAGTTACTTACCCATTATAATTAATTATTTTCTAATCGTATTTTATCTTCTGTTGCCTTTTATTATGTAACCGTTGAAATATTTAGCTAATCGTTGTAAAGAGGACATGTTAAGGTAGATGACGGGTCAAGAAATAATCAATAAATACGTAAAAGAATTTAATGATAAATATAAAAACTTTACCACTTTCAAAACTTAAGCATTTTAAGGTGTTATAAAAAATACATATCATATTGGGAAACTATAAAAACAATACTCATATATGTAGTTTTAATAACGTGAAAGCTTCCTACTTCATAAAAAAAATAATTTTCAAAATGCAGCGCCTGTATGTGACAAGAAAATTTTTGTAGTTTGAAAAGGATTTTAAATAGTCGAACGAGATCACTTTAAAAAAATTAACACTTAAATTTGCAATATGATTACATATTGCAAATAATTTATTGTATATATTTGCTTAAGACATCAACTTACATTCGTTAAAAATGTAAAGTTTGAGTATTAAGCGATATCATAGATATTCGCTATGAAGATGGTGCTTCAAAAATTAATAAATAATTATCTATACTAACTCATAACCAGAGGAAGATTTTGTCGTCGCGTACCTCTGTCTCACCTATTTCTACCGCCAAGCAGCTATATTTGTATATCTGTGTTCCGGTTTGAAGGGTGAAATATGGTAGTGAAATTACTGGGTACTATGACGAAACAGCCTTAGGTAACATCCCCGTGGTGTTGCGAGCGTCAATAGGCTGCAGTGACCGCTTACCATCTAAAGCGGGCCGCATGATTGTTTTCCAATCTAGTTGTATAAAAAAAATATGTTTCGACAGTAAATAATTAGATATTTGGCTTTGAAGGCTTCCACTTTAGGCAAACTGCTTCTATTCTATTTATATTGCATTTTAGGCATATTCCTTCTTGGGTATCTCACGTTTAGGGCAAATAGCTTCCTAGTAAACCTATTGTTAGGTATAATGCATTGAGTAACGTTTCGCTATTTTATTAAATAAATCAAAGAGGAAATTACGAAAATAACTTTCCTTAAGTTTGTTAGCTTTCATCTATCTATCTATAACTTCACGCTAAATTCTTTGGGAGGTAGACAGAGGGAACCGAGCGCCACATGACTCGATCCCTACGTACCTCACTCGCTTCTTTAACATTAATTCCTCATCTCATGCAAGCTCCTGACTTGACCTTCAGATAAAACACGACCAATTTGATCATGGTAGGTAAATCTTGACCTTCCTCGACTACTACATCCTTCTACTTTTGCGTTGAATATTTGTTATGTAATTCTTTCTTCCTGCATTCTTTCCACATGTTCGTATTAATGGAGCATGCTTCGTCTTATTTCAATATCGACTTCTTATTGAAATTAAACTATTTTTAACGGAAGTATCGCGTGTTTTATTTATTTTGTTGAAACCTGACGTTTCGAACGCTTTGCAGCGTCCGTGGTCGCAGGTAGGTCGATACTTCCGTTAAAAATAGTTTAATTTCAATGTGTAACAATCGCGAAAACCTAAGACAATACTATCGACTTCTTATTTTGGTTTTCCCCGCTAAGCAATTTTATTACAATTTATTTAAAGATAATATAGTATAGGGGACCTGGAGATAAACCTGAACTGTACACAAAGTTCACAGTAAATTATTTTACATTATTTTTTGTTTCGTATAATGCCACCCCATTAATATTCAGATTTAAAAATTTGTACAAGAAAATAATTAATATACTATACAATGGCAATCGCCACAATGCTTAATTTGCAAAGCGCAAACAAACAGGGGTGGTCTATATTTCATAACAACAGTATATTAAATAATCTATAAGTATTATTCCTTAAATTTAGTTTTTCCTTTATTATTTCATAAAAAAAAATAACAAAGATTAGAGATAATTATTGTTGATCTAAAATATAAGGAAAACACACTAATATTATAAGGAGGTGAAGTTCGTTTGTTTGTTTGGACGCACGGTATAATTTCTAGATCTACTGACAAGATTCTGAAAATTCTTTAACCAATAGGAAGCTACATCTATATCAAGGACTGATTATTTTTATAATTTAGGGTTCCTGTATAAATAAAATGTGAGTAATAGAAAAAGGAGACAACAATTTTAAAATTATGTCATATCAAGTTAAGAATGTTACGTCGTAAGCCAAATAAGTATATGGCTCTCCTGATGTTTAACAGTTACATTAAAAGCAGATTTTGAACTCCTGTATGGCTTGTATGGAAGCCCTTTAATACTCGTATTTATCCTCTTAAAATATTGATCGTCGTTTAAATTGTAAAAACCACATCTGTATGCCAGTTAATATTAATTTCAATTAATTGAACGCATGCGGTGCGTTGGTAGCATTGCGTTGAAATCTCATTCAATGCAAATGGTGCGTTGATAGTTATGAATTTCTTAATATTAAAGTTGGAAAGAATTAGAGAAAACCTTCTAGATATTCTAAATATCCAATCATTATGTAATGTAACATATATATATATATATTCACTTGTAATTATACTTCATTGATTAAATATAGTATAATCATAAAATTGTTTGAATATGAGTAGTCCCCATTGAACCTTAGTATTCAAATTAGATTACCTTCAGAAAGAGGTGTGATCTATTTCGCAAAGTGACCTACTCATTTGCCACCTGATGTAGTATTCAAACATGGCTGTATTTTCCATTTATCCGTAATGCTTCCACACAAATTAAAAGTATAGGGATACATTTCGGTTAATTGGCCATCCAACTTACGTCAGATAAAGTCTATTAATATCTCTAAGAAGAAATCCAATGTAATTAAATTAGCATGGAAGATTTTTCAGAAACTGCCTGTTGTAGCGGAATTACCGTAGCCTATGAGTATAACAAGCGTTCCAGTGATCTGTTACTTGTATGCAGTCTTCTGTAAGGTGGAGGTAACAACGTAATGTACTTCCACGTTCGGGTTAATTCTTCAATATTACTGCGTTCTATAGTTTGTTAGTCGATAGAATACACCAAGCGCAAATGCGCCGCACAACGAATATAGTAAACACTTCGGTTATCCATTTGGCAATTTTCGTTTGAATGTTAATCATCAATCACGGACTGTCGCGGTGACTGGTCGAAATACCGATCCATAGTAATTAAAATGAACCTCCCCTTAAAACGGGTAGTAAAGTTGGAATGGTTTAATTAATGCTGGTGATGAATTGCAGAGGACTAATAATGAAAGTCAATATCAAAGTGATAAAATTAAAAGTCTATTTTACGGATTTTTACTCAATATTTTGATAAGAATGGTCTATTCTAGTTGCTAAATCTAATACAATTCATTGGATTTAGCAACAAGAATAGACAGACATACAGAATTATCTTCTGCTTATAATTTAGTACTTTATGTTAGTGACATCCCTGGTGTTGCAAATGTACATGGACTACGGTAACTGCTTATAATCAGGCAGGCCTGTTTTACCGCCACGCAGCTATATTAATATAGATGTGTTTCGGTTTGAAGGGTGATATATGGCAGAGAAATTACTGAGTACTGTGAGGCAGCAGCCTTAGGTTACAAGATTGGCAGCGCGCGAGTAACATCCCCCTGGTGTTGCGAGCGTCAATAGGCTGAGGTGACCGACCATCTGATGTGGGACACATGCTTGTTTTCCAATCTAGTTTGTATAAAAAAAGGTCGTACGCTCTTTTTCCTTAATGATGAATTCATTGATGTTTATATGTCAACATAAATTTTACATATTTAAAATTTTATTTTAGTGACCTCCTTTATGGATTAGCTTGTGGTAGAGGCACTCCTATAATGAACATGTTACCGATTAAAGAAATGAAAGTGTCTGTCTTTGTAATATTGCGCATTTAAACGTGTCTTTGTATGTATGTTTCCATGCGTGTGTATTTATTTTTGTGCGTGGTACAAGTATGTGTGTGCTAAACGCATCAGTGTTAAAATGAGAGTGTTGTATATGAAGATGTAATAAGGATCTATTGCGATTTATGGTACTTAATTTATAGATGTGTGATCAGATGTATATATACGGATATGTTTACTAGTTGGTATAACTTTAAATATGTCGTGTATGTTAAAATAAAACATACGTATTTTTTATTTTAACATAATGAAAGCATACATAAACAGTAAAATGTGTGCTTTTATTTTGGTAACTACCTATACTGATTAGATAAAAATATTTTTTCCACTATATAGGACTGCTCGTATATGGCAGGAATTCTGTTTGCTAATACTACCGTGCGTTAATAAAAGATAATTTACTTTTCTCTCGAATGTTTAGATACGTTTTCTAATGCAACGGCCGGAACGGAGTAGGTATTTATATCGGTCTATCTATCTATAACTTCACGCCAAATCCTTTGCGGGGTAGGCAGAGAGAACCGAGCGCCACGTGACTCGATCCTTACATATCTCACTCGCTTCTTTAACATTCATTGCTCTTATGCACGCCCCCCGGTTTCCCGGGGTCCTTACACACGACCAATTTGGTCATGGTAGGCAAGTCTTGGTCTTCCCAGGCTCCTACATCCTTCCACTTTTGCATTGTATATCTGCTTCGTCATTCTTTCATTCTGCATTCTTTCTACATGTTCGAACCAACGGAGCATGCCTCTTCTTATTTTAATACCGACGCTCACTTTCAGACCAACTGTTTCTAACATCATCGTTGCGAATACGGTCTGCAAAGCCTTACGCCACAAATTTTGCGCAGCACTCGCATTTTGACCGCGTTTATTCTACTTTCATGCTCTTTCTGCCATACCCAGCTCTCGCTTCCATAAGTTAGCGTTGGGATCAGCACTGCATTGTGTATAGCGAGTTGTGCCTTCTGGCTCAGGTTTTTACTGCCAAGAAGTTTTCTCAACGCCCCATTCACACTGTTCCCAGTACTCACTCATCTTTCCACATCTGCGGTGTACCTTCCATCCCTGCTAAAAGCGCATCCAAGATATACAAACTCATCCACTTGTTCCAACACTTCATCATCAACCGTAATACTTACATTAGTTCTGGATTCTTCTCTTTCAAATACCATTATCTTTGTTTTCTTCGCATTCAGTAGTAAGCCTTTCTCCATACATTCGTCTTTCATCGTTGTGACCAGTGTTATTTATATCGGTAGGTATAAAAAACTGTACAGCGATAGATTCATCTGTTATGCAGTAATAGTTATTATGCAAAAGACATATATCTGCCAAATCAAAACACGCATAACCGAAGAGCTTGCAAGAAGAGGTTGATGAGTGTGGAAGAAGCGAGAGGTATGTTTGGATCGGTGCACCTGGCGTTAAATAAGCATACGGCCCACCTGATGTAAAGCGGATAGTAACCTATTAAAGCTTGCGACATTAAGTATCACTCGCGCGATGCCTCCTCTGCTGCTTACACAGCAACTCCTTGGGTGCTTACTGGTGACCTCATTTACACGCAGGAACATAACAACCCCCTAGGGAGTTGTTATTTGACTGCGGTTTTCTGTGAGGTGGAGGTATAACCCCAGATAGGCTGCTTTGATGCACCCTACCTCTCTTAAAACATCCAGATCAAGACAAACAGTGATATTCATGCACACAAATGTTTGCCTTATGTGGGAATCGAATCCACGAGCGTTGATGTCAAAGTCGCGTCATTCTTGACTGAGCCACCAAGCTCGTCGTCATAGTCTCTGCCTACCCCAATGGAAGACAGGTGTGATGATATGTATGTAGATAAATATCTCCCCTTCTTACCTTGACGCAGAAAAAAGTACAATGCGCCGCTTTTATTTCTTAATTGTGCATCATTTCCGAAGTGGAGACTGTTACTGCTCTACACAAAGATATACATTACTAAAGATTTCGTTGTACTAACCCATTAGTTTTCACTAGTGCATTCAAGTCAGTCGAATTTATCCTTAAAACGTGTGTTTTCGACAATTTTTCTCCCGTGGTTTGGGTACTGTGTATCAGTTTGTCTGGTAAAACTATATCCTATTACTTCTTAACGTTCATTCTCCTCACCAGTGTCTTTACATCAATTGTATACAGTCGATATATTTGCACCTTACGCAGTACTAGCCAACAATGTTGATTACGATACCAGAATAATACTGAATTAAGAATATCATCTAAATCTCAAACGTCTGTTACTGCCAGGTATCAT
Source organism: Pyralis farinalis (assembly GCA_947507595.1). NCBI lineage: Eukaryota > Metazoa > Arthropoda > Insecta > Lepidoptera > Pyralidae > Pyralis > Pyralis farinalis. The sequence continues at coordinate 32,726,570 of OX382265.1, forward strand.
TTCACATGCAAGTTAGATGGCCACGCTGGTTCATAACATGTGTTTAACGTTTTATAATAAAAAAAGTCAAAAGTAGATTTAATAATGCACGCTTAACACTGAACCTGAGGGTAAATTTTATTAATAGTCGTAACTATTGCATTAAACCTTGTCTCGAACTCCTCGATACGCGAGGTCAGTCAACTGCAGTACTCCCTTCTTATGGCCACTACATTATTGCTGGCTCGTTTCAACTGGTCTCTAACAAACAAACAACTCTTGAGTCAAAGATTCGCTTAATAAATTATCAAGCAATTCTTTAAGACTTGTTTGTTGATAGATTACAACAGATCAACAAACAGCTCAATAGATGCATGATAATTTATCAAGTGAGTCTCTTAGGGCCTACGCAGACCGGGATGGCATAGCAAAGGATTTAATTTTTTACCAATGGATATTCAAACATGTTGAAATAGAAATACGACATAAATTCCTATGCTTTAAAATAATCCCGTGGCATCGAAAGGAATGCACGGCATTGAAAGTCGCGCCAGGATGCTGTGGCGTACTATGGCGTACTGCGGTACGCAACGGCATGCCGAAGGACGCCGGCGCCCGCCGTGAAGTGACGCGAGGTGAGGCGGGTAACGTAGAGGAGTGGGGAATGCAAACCATTTGCGTCGATATTAACACCAAATCCCAATCTACCATTTTAAAACTTAGACACAACAATAACCGATCAAATGCAACTGATGACTGAACCGTGTATTGGGTAGTAAGAGCTGCCGAGGCATACTAGACGAGACGCGACGCAGCATGCTGCGGCATGCCGTGGCAAGGCGCTGGAATGCCGCAGTATCTATGCGGCTAGTGTGCGCTGACTGGCGGCAAAATCCTTTGCCATGCCGTCCCGGTCTGCGTAGGCCTTTAGAGTTGTTTGTTGGTAGATTTACACCTTACTTGAATACGTGAACGTATGCTAAATGCACCTATCTACTTTTCGGACGTAAGATATTTGTGTTTCACATGCAACTTGGCTGACATCGATAAGACTAATGCGTCTGCTCCTGGTATTTAACTGAAAGTACATCTTTAGTAGAAATCTCTTTACCGAGAAAGATTTGAGAAGATTTGTCTAACTGAAGCTACAATAGCTTCAGTTAGACAAATCTTTCTCGGTTCAAGTGCCAAGATGTCGAAAGTATATGTTACGGTTAAATTGATTAATTTAAAATTATTAATAGAATTCATTTAGGTAAAACTGCACTGAATGGTGTAATAAATATTAAAAGAATAACCGAGTTTATCAGATGTTGTTAATGCTTTTCAAGAAATTAGGTACACATGATAAACATTATACGTCTTAATTACATCGAGGTATTTTTATACATGTTATGCATTGTAAATTAATATCTTAGGATGTAGGAGCCGAGGAAGGCCGAGACTAACCTACCATGACCAAATTGGTCGTGTTTTATCAGAAGGTGATGTCAGAAGCCCCAGGAACCGGCGAGCGTGCATGAAAAGAGCTATGAATGTCACAGAAGCGAGTGAAGTATGCAAGGACCGTGTCTTATGGCGCTCGGTTCTCTCTGCCTACCCCGCAAGGGACTTGGCGTGAAGATATACATACATACATACATTAATATCTTAATGGTTTATATCGGTTTTAACTCTACAAGAATATAAAGGGTTACGTAAAAATATAAATTACTGATTTATCATGGTCATCATGTATGTATTCTGCATATTTTTAACTTATCTCACGGGTACTTATCCCGGTCAATTGATAAGCGCGCGCGAGGACATAGATTCAACGCGTTCAGACCCCATTGAGAAGATTGATGTAATGGGGTACATCCGCCGCGACACGCTTCGGGGGATGTCAATAGAAGAATAAGTCAACTATTGAAAATCACTAGACATTATTGGTATAAGGCTATTACAGAAGAGAGACGGACTCCTGCAATAACTATCATACCTGATATCATATTGATACTTCCGGCAGGCGGAAGCTCGTCTCTCATTGGATGTACCCCGATATACTAGAAAAAGCCGGCGGAGGGCAACACCGGCGTGAGTGACTCAGGGGTGTCGGAGGTGAGTTGCGCTTTTCCCTAAATTACTCTTGGCTTTATATCCTTTAACACTTAAAGCCCTGGAGTATAGAATTCTATCAACTCTTGTCTGAACGGTGAATGAAGGCAAGTCAAAGCTGATAGTCCTGCGGGTCTTGTTGAGTTTCCACTCCGACCGACGCAGACACATGGTAAGAAAGCCCTGATCGCATCTCTGGAGCCCTCGCTTATTATTATTGGGCGACAATCTTTTGAATATTTTCAGACGTTAAAAGATAGCGTTCTTTGTATGTTCTTGCCTATATTTTATGTATATGTATGTATGTATTTCATGTTATAAGATAATATAACAAAAATCAATCATTAAGAATACAGATATAAAGTCTGCAGTTTGGCTCTGGGAGCTTGTAGGAAACAGACGACGAATTTTCACCCATATAGTGACACAGCACCTAAATTGTATATATCAGGTTACACCGTTTTTATACAGCAAAATATGTCCTTGTTAAGTACGAAAACGTTTAATAACCGGTACCGGTAACATGTTACTCTCTCATGGTTGTACTTCTGTTTTACTAAGTGACTAGTACCTATTAACTTTCATCAGATTATAAAATATTGATTTCGCTGTCGAATTCCCCAATTTACTCCGGAGATATTAATTGGATTACAAATTAATACAAATGTAATACTATAAATGAGTTTGATTTTATTTGGAAAATAAACTTAAAAATAATCAACAAACGTTATGTCTATTTTCATTTTACAGGTTTGAAATAAAGTTGTTTCAGTAAAGGGGCAAAGAGAATAAAGAATACAGTTGAATTTTATTCAAAAAATAAACTAAAAAAGATCAACAAATAAATTTTACACGCTTGAAGCAACGTGTCTTCGGTAAGGTCAGGTTAAAATGACCTTCTACTTACCCACTATTAAATACAATACAGTAATACCCCGAGTTTGCAACACCGATAATCATAAAGGCGAAAAACAAGGTGCGCACACTAGTTCTTCCCATTCATGTTTAGTGTCATTAGGAACCCAGGGCATATAAAGTGAAATATGTTATTACAACATAAGCAACACACATTTGGTTTGCATTAAAACCAAATTGATTCTACAGATCCAAATACAACGACGACGCTAAGAGGATAGCATATATCCTGGACTTACGTCAGGGTATTACTGTAACTAAACAATATAACCTAAATTATACATTACACTTTGGTAACTTAAAAGAAATATATCAAAATTAGAACTCAATCACTCAATCTTACTTTACGTCTATAATCAACACCTTATCATTTTATTACTTTGCTATGCAGTCTTTAAATGAATTTTTCAGTCTTTTAAAGTAATAACAGCCAAACGTTAATAAATTCTTCCACAAACTTAAATCTAATTAATAAAGAATGTATATATTTTGGAAATTGGTGCCCTTTCCCATGAGTAAAGAGTTTCAATGCGAATGTAATTATTAAAAAATGCTCAGTTCTATTACCCATAGTATCAAATAAATTATGGTCGAAGAAACCCTAATTACAAAGAAATTATTAATAAAATCCAATCGATAAGACTTTTATGTCGCATAAATTACCATTTGCATATGGTTTATTAATAAAGCACGGAACATTCGTCCAAAATGGAATATACAACGTTTTCAATTTGGAAAATACTGCCTAAGAAATATTCTTAAATGTCCTAAATAGGAACACCGGGATTGAGACACATTTAATAAAAAGAAACTTAAAATAAATCTAAACTATCGTTTCTCAACCTGTGGAAAGGACCCCAATCCCTAGGGGAAAGGAGGAAGCGAGAGGAGAATTGGGTGATTACAATTGGTTTAAAAAACCACGAAATCTTATACAAACTAGTACAAGGTGTGTCTTGTGTTTGTTTTACTTCTATTACTAATATATACTTTGAATGTGTAGGTGATCACAAGATATTTTTGGTTACATAATCAAAGCAATAAAAAGGTTGAGAAACGATCTAATCCTACGAATACATAAAAAAGTTCGAGTCAAGCGAAACAAACTGGTTATACGTTAACGTTCAGATAAATCATTTTATCACAAGAAATAGGTACAAATTATCTAAGGAACATTACATAAAAATTATATCGAGTCTTCTGTCATCCGATCCTTTAATCACTATATGTATAGTGTATTTTACAGCCTCTTCTTGCATTTGTCTTCAACGTTCTTTAATATTTTCCGTTTAGAAAAATATATCCTGCAAATCGTTAGTACTCTTTTAAACAATTCAAAAATTCCATGGAATCATGAATCGTAATTTACATAAAAGAATCGTTCTGTAAAAATAACAACGAATCGGCTAACAGGATAAAATTAATGCGCATAGTTGAATTTCCCTTCAATCTAAAAAAGCTTGGATTAGTCATCGCGAGTGACCTGATGATGACCTAACCTAGAGCCGTATAAGCAGTATCTCTCGGGGGCTGAAAATACTTTGTTTATTATTTTCATTATGAGAGAAAAGAAAATGCTAATCATTTTACCACTTTTAGCCGATTTCTTTTCATTATTACACAACGGGTTCTTTAATTAGTGGTGGACTTTTTTTCTATTTAAACATTACGTTTTAAAGTTTTACACAGATGAGTAGTTTTTATTACACGCACAACACGCGCACACGCTCGTAGTTCCAATCCATTACAATCTACGAAAATTTATGAGGTGTCCTCCTAGAATTTTGTTATGAATTACTAGCTTATTGAAACCATCAATATAAAAAAAGTATTTAGAGCGCGTATATATTGCTAATATATATCTACACGTAGGAATGTACACTAATAGACTAAAAACGTACTAAAATAGACCCATCCATTTTAGAGCTAACACATCTAAAATTCGAAAAAGTAAAAAAATCGGAATACTCTCCCTGAAGTGATGACAGCTTAAAGTCAAAACTCGGGATAGAATTTGCCATGTTATTGGGAGATATATAGATCTACTGCAGCGCACCCTAGTAGCTTATAACCGCAAAACATATCTAATCAGCTTGAACCAACAAGTATATAATAATATATTAAAATTACTTTCCAATTGGTAAAACCGTTTTGGAGGAAAGTAGTGTAACAAACAGACTAGGTACAAATAAACACTCTCTTACTCCAAACCCATTACCTTCCTAGTTCCAAAATGGGTAAAATAGACGTATTACGCATGCAATGCTCCCAGAGCCAAAGAAATACTCTTAATTGTATAATATTTATATTCTTAAGTACAGACTTGCCTTGTCTTAATCCGTACATGAGCTAAGTGTATTATGTATTTAGAGTCCAATTTAAAGGCTCCTAGATCCTACCTACCTAGCCGTAATTATGATCGCTGTGGTGTTGTTGCCCAATATAACAGTTGTGATAAAAATATTATATGTTCTGCTGTTATGCTTGACTAGTATATGGCATATTAAAAACTTAGCGTATAGTACGTTAAGTTTTTACTATACCATGCTAAGAGCATCACAAGGAACAAAAAATAATTCATTTTCAATGTTTAATGCGCTTACTCCTGCAGGGGTATGTTTGTTAGTGAATCTTTAATTCCGCAAAAATTTCGTTAAAAAGATAACATAATAATTTTGTTTGATGTCATACTACAAACAATACATACTTATAATAAAAAAAAAAACTCAGACGGTTATGAAATTGACACTGAAATTATTGCTTATAAATAGGACCTCATTTTTAGATTATTACATTATGCATTTAAAAAAATAAGCACAGATCTCTTTCCGGAGGTGCCTTTGCAAACAATATTTTGAGCATTAAATAAAACTAATTGAAATAGTACTTCTAGCCGTTGGGAAACGCAATTAACGATTCATGTTTGAAGGAATTCATGGGACTCATAGGGAACAATACTATTTTTTGTAATCTCGATACAATTTGGTTCAGTATATATAATTAAGAAATACGAAACAGATATACAACGCGAAAGTAGAAGGATGTAGGAGCCGAGGAAGGCCAAGACTTACCTGCCATGACTAACTTGATCGTGTTTTATCAGAAGGTGATGTCAGGAGCCTTACGTACCGGCGAGCGTGCATGAGAAGAGCAATGACTATCAAAGTGATGTAGGTGTGTAAGGATCGAGTCATGTGGCGCTCGTACTCTCTACCTACCCCGCAATGGATTAGGCGTGATGTTACAGATAAAAAGATAAAAAAATATAAAATTCTTTATTTGCCATTGGGTCCTCGCGGGCACTTAGACACATCTTACATTTTTTTAAATATAATCTTGTTGTATCTTATTTAATTCTCTTATTTTACTTATTTTCTTTTTTTTTTAATCTACTAGCATTTCGGAAATGACCATTGGCGAAGAAGAAATGCCGAAAGAAACTTGCTCAGATGGATAGATATATATGTATATACATATACATATAATATACAAGTATTAAAATTTATATTTCATTATATACGAATCAAGGTCTCCCACTCTTCAATATCGTAGATAAACCATCTAGCACTAGACCAGGCTTTGGTGGTTTTGTAGATTTTCAAAAAGCATTTAACAGAGTTATGCGAAAGGATCGCAGGGACATATTGCCGGAATATGGAATTGATAGAGGCCTCCTGAGCGCTCTACAGTTCACTTATAAGGATTGCACAGCATGTGTGCAATCCTTATAAGTGGCCAGCAGCAGTTCTTCGCCCTGATTTTCCGTCAATATTGTTGTCAGACTGAACATCCGTGCTGTAGGCTCGGCTGTTTATTGATAATTGTTTTCATACACCTTATAAAATTTACGAACGTAGGATTGTGCATATTATTATTAGTTTAAAAGTAGCTTTATGTAGACGATGCAGTGCTTATAGCGGGCACACCACTTGAACTGCAAACGCTAGTCGTAATGATGAAAAACGATTGTATTAAGAAAGACTTACAACCGAATGCGAAGATAATGGAAATTGAAATAGAGGAAATCAAATTGAACGCAAGAATTTCGGTTGATGATGTAGATGTCGGAGAAGCGAGTGAGGTTGGGTGTGATAAGAGCGTTGTGAAAACTGTTTGGCAATAAAAACTTGCACCAGAAGGCATAGACGGCTATACAGAGCGCAATGTTGCCCCCAAATTTAATGTATGGAAAGCAAGAGCTGCGTCTGGCAGAGAGAGCATGGGAGAAGAATATAGACCGTCAAGATGTGAGTTTTGCGCAAAATTTACGGCGTAACGATCAGGGCCGGCGATCTACATAAATGATCTTTGTGAATTAAATGGACTCGGCGATCAGCTATTTGCTTACGCTGATGACACCGCTATAGTGTTCTCAGGAAAAACTTGGAAGGAAACGTTCAAACTTGAATTATGAAATTAAAAACCAATTATGTAACTTTTTCAATTCGGAATTCTTCCCATCCTCAAACAAAAATGCTAAAGATCCATTAATGTCTTTCAGACTGTAACTGTCGACCGATCCTAAATGTAAGTTCAACCAAATACCTGGGGATAATCATTGATCAAAACTTAAATTGGCCCCTACAAATTAATTTAACAGCTTCTAGAATTAGAAAGCTTTCTTGGATTTTTTAAAAGAATCTACTTAACACTTGTCCAATCTATTACAGTTTATTGTATCTCTATCTGTGGAGGTGCCGGGATAATTAAACTTATCGAAGTTGAACGGGCTCAAAGAGATATACGATCATACTATTGCCTCCAAGAGTCCTTCATGTGTGTCTATTCGGCTAAAACCACGTTTGCATCAAAACAAGTTTACAACATATCTGTATTTGCATAAGATAGTAAATAGGAAACTGAACATCTATAATAAAACTTTGTATTCTTGTAAACTTATCATCCTGGCTAAAAACGCTGACTTACGAGGAAACTGAATCTCTTTTGGAAATAATTAAATAACCGACATACAATGTATAATGATACGACCGACTTTTGTTTTGTTATTATTATTCTTTTTTAATTTTATTTTTCTATGTATGTCTTTATATTTCCATACCTATCTATATGGAAACCTAATTTACCCATCCAATAATTTAGATAATATGACCTTTACTATATTTTGACAGCACACACAATACACGCTTACGTACGTTACACAGTCCCATAGAGAAACATACACACACACACGTGCGCACACACAGGGTCACATTCTCACACACAAACAGTTTACATAAATATCTATACCTGTCTATAATATTTTTTGGACCTCCATAAAAAGCAGCATATTTTGATGAGCTCGGTGGCTCGGTCGTGAATGACCTGTGTTCCTGCGAGTGAGTGAGGTCACCAGTAACCTCCTAAGGAGTTGCTGTGTAAGAGCAGAGGAGGCATCGCGCGAGTGATAATTAATATATCGCAAGCATTAATAGGCTACGGTACCCGCTATACATCAGGTGAGCCGGATGCTTGTATGCCTCTCGACGTAGTATAAAAATAAAAAAGCAAGAAGATAGTGAATTCCGCGATATCTCAGAAATGGTGATTCTCACACAAAAAGTATAAAGACAATTATTGTAGATAATTTTATAATCTACAATTTTTGTCTGACCTATTTTTTTGAGTGTTTTGAAACTTACCGTTCACGGGAAAAATAAAAAAAAACTGAAACCTTTGACATTGAATAACTTCTTAGCACACATGGGATCGATGGGAACTTTCGGTATTTTATTTTTAGTGGTGTAGTAACCCAAGGTCTCCACCAAATTTCAGTTCTGTTCGAATTTTCGTTATTTGAAATGTCTATTTTGACCGGACTATATAGTGCAGTGTAAGCTCTTAGTGGCGCTGATGTTAATTCGGTAACAAAGTAAACCTTAAACTTATTATGTACAGAGTAAGGCTGCATTTGGTTTGTTCAAAACATATTACATGAAGCGTCAATGTATTGTTTTTTTATACAACGTCGGATGGCGTACAAACATACGGCCCGCCTGATGTAAATAAGGTTACCGCACCATATGAAAGCTTGCAATACATTAAATATCACTCGCGCGATGCCACCTCTACTGCTAACATAGCTACTCCTTAGGAGCTTACTGGTGACCTCACTCACTCGCAAGAACATAACAACCCTCCAGGGAATTGTCATTTGGCTGCGGCTTACTGTGAGTACTTCCCCAGATGGGCTGATTTGATGCTCCCTACCTCTCTTAAAACATCATCGAGACACAGATGTTTCGATATTATGCCTCATAATACCGAGCTAGAGGAGCTTACTGGTGACCTCACTCACTCGCAAGAACATAACAACCCTCCAGGGAATTGTCATTTGGCTGCGGCTTACTGTGACTACTTCCCCAGACGGGCTGATTTGATGCTCCCTACCTCTCTTAAAACATCATCGAGACACAGATATTTCGATAATCTACCTCATAATACCGAGCTAGAGGAGCTTACTGGTGTCCTCACTCACTCGCAAGAACATAACAACTCTATCACAGTAAGCCGCAGCCAATTGTCATTTGGCTGCGGCTTACTGTGACTAATTCCCCAGACGGGCTGATTTGATGCTCCCTACCTCTCTTAAAACATCATCAAGACACAGATGTTTCGATATTCTGCCTCATAATACCGAGCTAGAGGAGCTTACTGGTGACCTCACTCACTCGCAAGAACATAACAACCCTTCAGGGAATTGTCATTTGGTTGCGGCTTACTGTGACTACTTCCCCAGACGGGCTGATTTGATGCTCCCTACCTCTCTTAAAACATCATCGAGACACAGATGTTTCGATATTCTCATAATACCGAGCTAGTCACTAGGTGACCGTACAGCTCAGCCCATCCACGACACCGGGAGCTGTTGCTGGGCCCTCAAATGCGATAACAATTTTTCAGGCGGATTCTATGGGACTGTCACACCACTTCCCTCTAAGGGTAGGCAGAGAGATTTGACCGCCACATTACTTGGTTTTTACATCACTTCATTACTCTTTCCATGTATGCTAACCGGTTCTTACGGCCGACATCATTTGTCGTGATAGACTATATATAGTTCATTCATTATGCCGTGAGACAAAGTTACGAAACTTCAAACTTACGAATTAGCACACTGAGGCTAAGTAATTAACTAACATATTAAGGCATGTAGAAAACATGCCTTAACATGTTATGAATAGTTTTCATATTCGGAGAACGCACAGGAGGATGCTTGAAACGCTTTTTGTTCGATGAAATTAAAGTGCGAGGACTGCGCCATCCAGGTTCACTCATTTTCACCCAGAATAAAATTTTGATAACAGAAACACAATAATAACAGAAATATAAAAACGGAACACCACAGTTAAATAACAAAAACAACAACATTCAGCAAAATAAAAATATATGTAGCAAAAATAAATGTGTTAACGGTTCATGATTATTGGAAACTACGAGTATAATAGTGCATTCCTACTGCGAGATGCACAACGTTATGAGGTCTTTTAATAACTTTTAAGAAACTTTCATAAAAAAATATTTTAGGCAGTATTCGGAAATTATTATCGTAATTGTTAATAGTAACATCATAAATTTATTTACATGCAAGTAACTTTAAACATTTTACTAAATGTATGTATCTATTGTGTTCAATGAGTTTAGTGATACAGCGACACTTAAATAATGTTATTTTTTTTATGGTTTGTTTACATTTTGTCTCAAGCCCAAGTGAATACTATATAGGCCTATATTTTTCGGCCAACTACATTCTGGCACTTTCGTATTCTACAGAAGTTTTGTTATTCTCGCCTCTTGCATCCCTTCTACATGCCCGAACTAACGGAGAATACTCTGCTCATCACAAATACTCCCTTTCCAGATCAGCTTTTTTTTATACCACTAAGGTGACAAACAAACAAACGGCCTGCCTGATGGTACGCAGTTACCGTAACCTGAACATTTGCAGCACCACGGGTGTCCCTTGTGCGTTGCCGACCCTGTAAAAACCTATTCACGCCTTTCATGAAGAAACCAATGCTGTAGTTCATTGGGAACACCTCGGCTAGGAACTATAGCGGTTCCTGTGTGTGAAACGAACTCTCCGCCGTCTAAAAAGACACTGTTGGCATCATATCGAACAATTCGTCAGAACACAACACGTGTAATCGGTAAAACACACAAAGGAAGACAAAATCTCTCCTATGCTGTAGTACCTTGGGAAAATCTCGGCCGACAGTTCATTCTACAATTTGAGAGTTCTCGAAAGAATAATTCTCTGGAACTGCACAGTACGCAACCATTGCGGTTTCAGTGTGTGAAGGTGAAATCTCTTCAATCGGCGAAAGGTGCCGTTGTAAAAGGACACTGTTGGCATTATATTTAGCAATTCTTCAGAACACAACCCGTTGTACCTACAATCGGTAGAACACACAAAGGGAGGCAAATTCTCTCCTCAAACTTTAGGGCTCAATACCGCCTGTAAGCTTAGGATCGTCGTCAATTCTCACAGCTCGTCTCTGATCCGATTCACACTGTCCTAAGCTGGTATACAGGATAGGATGGATGGTATAGTCCAGCCCAAAAGCGACTACAGTACTCCCATGTACGATCTGGATTGCGAATTTATAATAATAAGTATTTCCTTGCTCTGCGCTAAAGTGCTGATTTGCTCTATTGAGCACATCAAGTGACATCGTCATTACAAATGCGCCTACAAGTGTTATGCTACAGACGCTCGCATTTCGATTGCGATTATTCTATTTTCACACTCTCTTTCATACGTTTTTTATGTCACTAACAAGCGTGCGGCCTGGCTCATGGTAAGTAATTGCTGAAGCTTGTGGACAATAGGCACATTAGCGTTGACATAAGCACAACCTTATGCCTAAGCCTTCTATATGCTTTCTATCATATTTTTGCTATCTTCAACCTGTGTCCCACGACGCATCATTTTCCAAGGTTACACAAAACCTCTTATGCATCGAAATGTACATTTTTCCAATCATTCCTTCTTTCACAAAACTTTCACGCAATCATCTACGTCTATGTTATCCTACTAATATACTATACTAATATTATAAATGTGAATGTCCGTTTGTTTGTTAGCTTTTATGCGAAAACTACTCAACCGATCATCATGAAACTTTATACACATCTTCTTGGAGGTATCAGAAGTAACATAGGATACTAATGCGAGCGAAACCGCGGGTAAAAGCTAGTCAGGTATAATAGTGTTCTTCTGAACTGTCAATTAAATAATAAAAGTGATCTAACACTTGCACAACGTGAGGGGTGCATCCGATTACAATACGGATTTTTTTGTGACGTTATAATCGTAATTCCGATATATCGATGTAGGCCATATTGCACTGCTTCGAATTACGCAATATGTAAGTAAACACGTAAAGAGTAACTTTTGCCTTAATCATCATCGTGGTTAATTCCCAAAACATGTAACTAAATTCTGATACGTCACTATACGTAGAAGGTTGTCGCAATTCACTTCCATTTCTCTGATGATTTGTCGCCCCGAATGCAGTTTGTTACTATAGTTTCTGTTGTTACACTATACGGAATTAGTTTAATTTCATAATATCATATATATGTTAAGTCAAAGTATTTACTTAAGGACTTGTTGTAAACCCTCTGAAATATTTTTTTTACTAGTAATTTTCCAAATCCATTAACTAATATACCCGCGTATTAGTTTCTCACTATTCAGTATAGTTTTAATTAGGGCTACCTTTTTCTTTCCAAAACGTTACGACATTTTCATGTTTTTTTTTATACCTGGCGGTATACATGAACAATTGCAACAACTTGCCACCAATCTAATACGGTTTGTGTAAGTTATTGAAAATAACTTATACATGTGGCTCCATTGTAAGATTACAAACATATAATCACGCCTCATTCCCGTAGGGGTAGGCAGAGACCACTTCTTTCCACATTGCTACGATCCTTACATACTTGTTTCGCTTCGTCCACTTTTATTATTTCCTTCATACATGCTCTTCGGTTTAGGGTACTCTTGACCTGGCCCTTTTTTCAAGACGTTCCTGATTTGGTCTCGAAACGTCCGCCTAGGTCTACCCCTTCCAACACTTTCATTCACACTCGCCTTATACACTTTTTTCGTCAATCGTTCTTCATTCATTCAGGATAAGAAATAGTGAGATAAGGAAACGTTATGGTCTGAAAGAAGATGTAGTGACAAAAATTGAGAGACCATGTCGAGAGAATGAATGAAAAACGATTGTAAGATTGGTCTATAATAATTTAATTTTAATAGAGCTGATATGAAGAAGTAAAAATATTACACCTTTACAGTATCGTAGTCTCAAATGCCACGAAAAAAGATGATTGAGCCAATATTCGATGCAAAAATATACAATACTAACATTATAGCACAGAATATTTGAAGAGAGGTAGGGCGCATCAAAGTACCCCATCTAGGGAAGTACCGCCATCTCACAGAAAACCGCAGCCAAATAACAACTCTCTAGAAGGTTGTTGTGTTCCTGCGTGTGAGTGAGGTTACCAGTAAGCTCCTAAGGAGTTGCAGTGCAAGCAGCAGAGGAGGCATCGTGCGAGTGATACTTAATATAATACTTAATATAATATAGCTTTACATCCGGTGGGCCGTATGCCTGTATGCCACCCAACGTTGTATAAGAAAAAAGAATAAACAGTATGTCAATGTCACAAAAGAATAATTATTTGTGTTAAAAATGTGCTAACAGTTTGTTATACTTCAATAAGGTGTTCTCGTCTTTCATGAGGAAAACCAGACAATTACAATTTTGATATGGCCCCGTGACGGGACTTGGCAATCGCCTCCATCAGCACAGAGCAGCTAGTGGAGTGACAGGTGCCTGTGCAGCAGATCTTCGCTGAAGTAGAAAGATTTTAATTTTATTAAAATCTTTCTACTTCAGCGAAGATCAGCTACGCAGTAATAATAAACTAACCTTGAATTTATATATAACGTATTTAATTAGGGTATCAAAGATGGTCCTAGCCAGCATATAAGTTATGAAGTATTATCATGGTAAAAATACAATTAGTGTAAATAATGTGTTTTGGATCAAGCTTGATGAAAGTGGTAAAGTGTTGTGGTATTTTCAATAATATTGTTAATAATTAAGGTTAAGACTTTCTATTTATTGGAATACATACTCCACACTAGCCGATTGTGGGCAATGTTTTTACTCTGTATAATATCAATATTTTAAAATATACTATATATATGTCTAAAAACAAAATACAAGTGTACGTGCAATAGTTCAATCAGCATGATGAACCGCTATTCAATGTCCTTGTTTGTCATTTAGCTATATATGAAAATGGTATTTATAAAGTTTGTTTAAGTTATAAGACAATTAATTGTCGTTGAATAGCGTCTCAGAAACTGATACACTTAAACTTATTAAAATCAAACTAGTAGCAATTATTATATTAATTCACATAGCAGCACTTCAACTAAATATTGCATGTTATAGGCATCAACAACCTTCAAGCATTTTAAGGAATCATGAATGTTTTTTTTTTTTATGAAACTCCGAAATATACAGTTGTTTAAAACGGCAGCTTTTCAACAGTGGTCGAAAACACGAGTCGTTTTAACAACGGTTGAAAGCATGAGAAATGTCAAATATAAATGCTCGCTAAGTGACGTAATAGTAAATTGTTCTCCTATGGAAAACGGAGACCTAACGCGAAGATTGTAAAGGCTCCAATCCAATGGGGTTGGAATTTCGTTCCCTCGAGTAAATAGTTGTTTACGCCATACTTACGAGGAAAATAAGGGAGAAGAGATGGCTGGTAACAGAAATGAGATGACGGAAGACGAAAGAAAAGGACAAATTAGGGGAAGAATGACAGCCCTACAGATAAAGAATACTATTTTCGTTCCATGCAATATAGACCACATACTGGTGCGATTAGTTAGAAAATTGATCGCAAGTCACTTATAACCGTGAGGGTTGTACGTGACTTGCTACTGCTATATCTTCTGCTATCACACCACTGGGATACTTTTTTATTTTCGAATATTCCACAGAAAGAAGAAAAAAATAGTAATAGATATTTCAAACAGTTTTAGCGTACATTTGTGTGGAACTAATGATTTCAGTTTTGAGGAAGACAGGATATAAGAATTTTATAAACAAAAATACATTTCGGTCTTTGTTGATGGACTATTATTATTTAACAGCGGGATATTTGCGTGGTCCTTTATTATTTATAAATAAATAATCATTTATTATATATATTTTTTGGCCTAATAATGTAATTGATAGGTCATTACTGCCGCCGTTGAAAAAACAGTTAATAAAATACTAAACAAAATAATATAATAGAAAGGTATAATGTATTTTTGAGCATCGCCTTGTTATAAAGCGCACTTTTTCTACTATGAAGTTTGTACATTCATACAAATTTGCGGATATATTTGTTTTAAACTTAAAATATATAAAATTGTATTTGTAATTGTACATTCCACGATAGTATCGGTTTTTTTATTCTTATAATAATTGGAATATTCAAAAATAGAAATAACATCTCAACAGTGGTGTGATAACTGGTTTGGGCTGTAAGTGAACACGATTTTGGAGCTAATCTTGCCTGCATGTGGTCAATATGAGATTGAACAAAAATAGTGTCCTCTCTCTGTATCTCTGTTATCAACAATTTCTCTTCCCCTAAAACCTAAGACTCGTTCCGTTCGATAAAAAAATCAGGATTTTTAAATTCTTTTTTTTTAGTTTATCATATAAATGTTAATGAAAATTACACGGAAGCAAAGGGCACCAGTCATGAATGAAAGTCATAAACTAAAGAAAGTCGTAAAGGGTTAAATAAAAGTTTTTAACAATAACATTTTCTTTATTCAGTTTCCTGAATTATATATACGGGTCAAATTCGAAACTTACTCAATGTCTCGACAGTTTGATCCATCTGAAGTCCGTTAAGCTGTTATCGAGATATTAATGAAAATGTAAAAAACATAGAACGTCCTCCTTTTATGGAGGCAATACGTTTACTTGCATACATTACATTCAAATGTCTCAAATGGCACTTTATTGAATTGGTCATATTCAAGAGTCATTCGTAATCGAGTAAATACTGAAGTTTTCATGCATAACCTATGTAATATTGAAATAAAACAGTTCAAGTAATCGAATTAGTAATTATGTGTTAAAAGTACACATAATTACTAATTCGATAACTTGAATTGTAGTAATGTTGAAATAAAATAATTCAAGTAATCGAATTAGTAATTATGTGTTAAAAGTACACGTAATTACTAATTCGCTTACTTGAATTGTTTTATTTCAACATTACTATAGCAAAAATTATACATAAATTATGCATGAAAACTTCAGTATTTACTCGATTACGAATGACTCGGACCAATTCAATAAAGTGCCATTTGAGACATTTGAAATGTAATGTATGCAAGTATATTATTATGCAATTTGGTCTCCTCTTTTCGCTTACCAACAGGCGAAGCTGACCCACTATGCTGAGCCAATACAAAAAAAAAGTATACCGCTCCAAAAAGTATTAGTAACTAATAGTACTTAATACGGCAAAAAAACTGTGCAATAGAAAACATACCCGTAAATTATGGAAACACTTTTTATACTCTGATAAACTACAAGACTTACGACTTGCAAATCTCCGTCACCCACCATTATCACAAACTTAAATAGTTCCGTTTTTTTTTTTCAGAATTTGACCTTTTTTACATAATCTAAGGATAAATATGGCAGAAGCATCTATTAACTTAAATACTAATGGAAAAAAGGTATAGACAATCATGCAGTCGATACTTCGATTAATTAGATTTCTAAAACGGCAAAGATTCATAGGACCTGCTATTAGGAGGTACCACTTAATTACACTATATTATCTCCCGTGTTTTAGGGAAGCCTGGTTGCATGTGGTGTACCCAGCCGATATATATAGTTCGCAGGGGTGTGCACTTATGGTTTTGCCTGCGATTTTAATCGAGAAAAGCGGTGTATTTATTGCATAAGACGGGTTATTATTTAACAATAATAATAATTTACATTGCATCATGTAGTAGTATAGATTGTTTTTGTGGCTTGAAGGCATAAATAAAGTAACTCTACCTAAAATACTTCGTGGATATTGTCAATCTTAAGAAATAAACTAAAAAAAAAACGAAGAACATTTCGGGTTCGATAGATTCGACCCGTCTAAGCATAATAATTCCTTAAAAATAGAAATTCATCACAATATAGATGTTACAGATTTTTATAGGAATTATAGATTAACAACCATATTGACTGACACTTAAAAACTAAAAGATATTATTTTCACATTGTTTGCAAATAATTGAACCAGAGAAATATAGTAACATAGGTAGAAAATCAGGACCCTATCTTAATGTACCTACAAATAAAAACATAAGAAACCAGTAACGAAGTATCATAGGTACTTGTGAACTTGTTAGGGAGAAAACAACTACATCGGATAGCATCAGACAAAATTGCACTTCATTCGTCTGTAATAGAATTCAAAACAATGAATGGCTAAAGGACCAGAAGAAAGGTTTTTTTTTGCGAACGCTTAGTCCAATCAACAACCTAAGGGTTCACTCACGGCCGTGGTGAAGAGAATAGGGATACTGTAACTGCTTACTATCAGGCAGGCCATATATTTGTCTCATAAAAGTTTACCACATTAGAGTATAAAAGTAACTTCAACAGAATCAATGATTTGTTTCAATGTGAGCCTAAAGTCCTATATCGACTTCTGTAACAATTGGCCATGGGTTACGAAATTTGACTTACAATCTTTAGATTTCACCATAATTTCTAAACTGATTTATTTCTTAAAGAAAGTATTCAGCGTGTTTGAAGGCGATTGAACATTGACGATCATCTGTGCATAAATGATAAGACCTATCTATCTATAACTTCACGCCAAATCCCTTGCGGGTAGGCGGAGAGAACCGAGCGGCACGTGACTCGATCCTTACATATCTCACTCGCTTCTTTAACATTCATTGCTCTTCTCATGCACGCTCGTCGGTTTCTAGGGCTCCTGACATCACCTTCAGACAGAACCCGACCAATTTGGTCATGGTAGGTAAGTCTTGGCCTTCATCGGCTCCTACATACTTCCACTTTTGCATTGTATATCTGCTTCGTCATTCTTTCATCCTGCATTCTTTCTACATGTCTGAACCAACGAAGCATGCCTCTCCTTATTTTAACACCGACGCTCTCTTTCAGACTAACACTCGTTTCTAACATCATCTTTGCGAATACGGTCTACAAGCCTTACGCCACAAATTTTGCGTAGCGCTAGTATTTCGACCGCGTTTACTTTCCTGCTCTCTATGCCATACACAGCTCTCGCTTCCATAAGTTAGCGTTGGGACCAGCACTGCATTGTGTACAGCGAGCTGTGCCTTCTGGCACAGGTTTTTACTGCCAAGAAGTTTTCCCAACGCTCCATTCACACTGTTCCCAGCACTCACTCGCCTTTCCACATCTGCGGTATACCCTCCATCACTGCTGAAAGCGCATCCAAGATATACAAACTCATCCACTTGTTCCAATACTTCATCGTCAACCATAATCCTTAAATTAGTTCTGGATTCAGCTATTTCAAATACCATTATCATTGTTTTCTTCGCATTCAGTAGTAAGCCTTTCTCCATATATTCGTCTTTAATCATTGTGACCAGTGTTTGCAGTTCAGATGGTGTATCTGACAGTTCACCACTAGGTCGCCATGCGCAATCCCACATTCGTTGACCTTATTCTCTGCAGACAACTATCGAGATACACGATAAACAGCCTAGCAGATAGCATGCAACCCTGTTTGACACCAATTTTGACATCAAACCAGGGTGACATGCCACCATCTATCCGCACACATGCTGAGCAAACCTGTCAGTGGACTGCACAGCACGGAGCAGTGAACCGTCAATCCCATATCTCGGCAATATGTTCCACAGTTCCTTTCGCACAACCATATCAAAATGCTTTCTCAAGATCCATAAAATTGCAGAAAAAAAAAAAGAAACCTTAAAAACCTTCTGGTCTATGGCCAGATATTTCTCAACGATATTGCGGAACGAGAAAACTTGATCCGATTCCTTCCATTTCGGAATCCTCCTTGTGCGTCCCACAGCATTTCATGGGATTTCACCCTCAGTCTCCTTTCAATCACCTTTCCATATACTTTTGCTGCTAAGCTGATCAAACTGATGGCCCTATAGCTGGCGCAGTCCATGCGTGATCCCTTGCCTTTATACAAGGGCACGACGACTGCGCGTCGCCAGTCCATTGGAACCCTTCCAGTTCTCCAGCACAGATTGCTTAAATACCAGGCGTCCCGGACGTAAGTGTCACCTTGTTTGATCATCTCAGCTGTGATCACATCAATTCCCACAGATTTTCTATTTTTCAAGCTTCGTATCGACCATTCGATCTCATCCATGGTTATGCCTTCGTCGGACGCCGTCAACGTGGAATAAACATCCGACTCACTTTCATTGTCAGCGTCC